>JBBPCS010000002.1:101651-120786 GCA_037974645.1 Hollardia meadi
TTAAGTGTCATGAGATAACTTTGTTGTGAATTGGCGCTATATAAATAAAATTTGATTTGATTTGATTTGATTTAGCTGTCTTCTTTAATTAACTGATTATTATGTGAGCAGACATCTCTAATAACATATCTAAGCAGTGAGTCATACATTAAACCATTATCCCTTTACAATAAAGTGTCACTTATGTAATGACTTATTATGACTGTGGAAAGTTGAGTTCAAGTAACAACTAAGTTGTAACAATTTAAAGGACAGGAACTATTGATTATTTCATTATCAATTAATATATCCATTATGTTTTTTATTAATGGAATAATCTTTGGTTTTTTAGTCTGTAAAATGCCTGAAAAATAGTTAAACGTGTCAATCACAATTTTCCATAGAGCAAGTTGACATATTCAGTCCAAAAACCAAAGATATGCAGTTACTATTGTAGACCACTAAGAAAACAGGCAAATATCCGAGGATATGACGAGATACAATTGAAAGCTAGTGAGTAGACCTCGAGTTCAAATGATCTTTTCCAAGCAAATATTCCTATTTAAGGAGCTGACACCAGTGATGTTTGGCATTTTTACGTAAAGAAGAAACTGGCTTACACTAATGAATTATCACATTTGTTGCAAATTAACTTCCAGTCTACTCAATGATAAATCAATCAACTACTTGTTTCAGTTCTACAACTTATAGTCAATATAACATCTAATTGATTTAATTTAAGGTTAGTTTATATATGTCTGCTCAGTCTGACCACATTTTCACGTACCTGGGTCGTTCAGCAGCATAACCAAATCAAAGGCTGTGTATCCATTTTTAGCTCGCAGGTTGACATCAGCCCCCTGACTCAACAGGTACTTGACAATGTCTTTATTACTGGAAGGAGGGAGAGAGAGACAAATAGAAAGAGTAGGAAAGGACTGAAGATAATGTCAGCGTACATTCTGTATGTACATTACATTATATTTTCAAGTGACTTCTTCATCAAACCCCATCAAATTTCCAGGTTTTATTGATTCGATTTGAAGTTTACCACAATAAACCAGCAGTTCTGTCTTACCCATGATAGGTGGCCTGCATCAAAGCAGTCCACCCGTGGACACCATCTTGTTTGTCTATGTCTGCATTCTTCTCCACCATCAGCTGCACCACTTCTAACTGACCGCTCACTGCTGCCATCATGAGAGGTGACGCTCCCTCCTGATTGGATGAATTCACTTGAGTGGGATCCTCTTCCAAGATCTCTTTGACAAGCTGCGAATTCCCTGAGTCAACATACGCACACACATATGGGTGAGCAGACACAGTAAAAGGACTTGATTGTGTTTTTCATTTCAATGTAATCATCTAGCCATCTTACAAGCCAAACATGGTTTACTTGGAGTTTTGCTTTAAGAATTCAATATAACTCACCCAACTTGAGGGCACTGAAAACATCTGGTCTTCTTCTCTCATCGTCTGTGAGGAAAAGAGTAACTGAGAACCAAAGAGAGCTCTGGTGTGCTCTGAAACAACAGTCCGACTTGGCCATACTCCACATAGCTCAGCATCATTAGTGTGGTGGGGTTACATAAATAAATAAAATCACTGCAGAGTTAAACACTCACACAAATAAAAGTGTCCTTGGACACAGAAAAGAAAGAAGAAACAAGTCAAAGTATCTGTAAGATACATTATACCCCTATTTTTTCAGCCAACTACAGGTACTCCATTCAGTTTACATACAGCCCTAACAACCTTCATTAATAATGTAAGGCAGTCTATATGTTGCCTGAGAGGCAAAACCTGGGGCAAAAAACACTGAAAAGCAATGCTGCTCCTCAAGCTCAGTGCTTTAAGCACACGGTAATAACTGAAGGAGTTTTCAACATGTTTACAACATTTGTTGCATTTGGACTATGGTGGCTGGACAGTATGACAACAACATTCAGAGGCTGAAGTAAGAAAATCAACCTGAAACTATAAAAGTGAGGGGCACAAAGATAGGATTTTGAAAAATAATTGGGATCCTGGCTCTTTCTTGATATGAATGCCCTGGTCAAAGCTTTGAAAAGAAGAGTGTAAACTGAGGTAAAACCTGAACTAACGGTGAGAAAAGCTATTAAACATCAAAGAGGCTGAGAGCGATCACTGTTGGTTTCGCTCTCATGTCAGTGTTAATTGCAGAGCAAGACAGCTGGATTCTACTTGTGGCAATACACACAGAGACAGAGATATGCCCTTTTAAACTGTGAAAAGACATAAAAAATAGACCTCAGATACCAAGAATCCAACATATTCTCAGACCAATATAAAATCAAATATTTACTGGGGGGGGGGAATGATATTGCCATAGAAGAAGAAAATGTGTCATGAGTCTGAAAGAAAAACACAAGAGCAGCACATGAAACTGTACTGGACTCCTTCAAAATCCCCTCAAAATCTTTTTTCTTCTTTACGTTACTGCTCTCACCATTATTATAATTAAAATTGATGCAGTATAATCATGCAGCTGTGTGATGTATATAGTGTAATAATGTGCAAACCTTGTACAACACGCTTTGACAATACTATTATCAATGTCATTCCAATAAAGCAAATTTGAATTTGAAAAGGAGAGGGCAACCTTACCTGTCTGTGGTCTGACAGTGGTGATAGAGTCCAGGTAGGCCTTGATGTCTCTCTGTTTAAGCTGCATGGCGAGTTCAAAGGCCGTCTTGGACAGAACATTGAGTCGGTCTGGGTCAGCTCCTCGCTCCACCAGCTGCTGAGCCACAGCCACCTTCGGAAACACACACAACTCTATTTGTCAGCGGCTGCAAATGTTTTAAACAAACACACATGTATCAGGAGGAGAATGCGTTTTAAGTGACACATGCTAGAAAATGCCACACCTAAATTGCACCCACACTACCCAACATGTATTATTTGTCCATCTTGTTTATCTATCCAACCATCCATCCATTGACCCACACCTTCCCACTAAGGGTGGCAACCATTAGTGGTCCCCAGCCGGTGGTCTTCTGGGAAAAGTTGACATCAGAGCCCCACTCCAGCAGCAGGCGCACCGCGGCCTCATGGCCATGCTGAGACGCCACCATCAGGGCTGTGATGTCCATGAATTCTCTGCCTCCGCCTCCTCCTGGGCAGCCTTCACCACCTCCAAAACCAGCCGCGCTGTGGACAAAGGGGGACAGAGTCACACTGGTTTCCCACACAGGGATTAAGAACAGTTGTAGACTAAAGATGATGTTCAAAGAGTATATAAACTGACTTTTGTTTCAGTCGAGAAGTAGCCTTCAAAACAAAACCAGCTGCAAAAGAAAAAAATCACAAACCTGCAGCTGTTGTTGTTGTTGTTGCCGTTTGAGACTGCATCTGCAGCAACGGCCAGATGATCATAGTCATCGACATAAGCCCCGCTCTCCAGGAGTAGCTTGACCACATGAGTGTGTCCCCCACGGGCTGCCATAGTCAGGACACTTGCACCGAGCCTGTTCCGTCCGTTAATTTCTGCCCCATTCTCCAACAGGATGTGGGCAACAGTCAGGTGACCAAACCTGGGTGGAGAATCAGAGACATGAAGAATGAGAAAGAGAGAGTGGGACTTACAGGTAAGTATCTATTTCCCCCCCAATTAAAGACAGTTCTTTAAACAAGTTAAAAATGCATTAGTGTACTCTAAAGAATTGTCCTCACAGGCTCTACCCCTCTTTACTGTATGGGATTCCCTGTTTGTGCATTTAACTGTACATTAATCAAGATGATGAACATTTTCAATGTGCTCAAGTTTAGGACAAATGTATTAAAAGTGCATAGAAATACACTACACCAAGTCAAAGGCATAAAGATAAGAATGATTTCTCATTGTTTGTCCAGGCTTCACAACTTTGACTGTACAATATTAGAATTAAAAAATAAATATTAAACATTATAATCAAATGAGCATTAACCATGAAGCTGAGAAATATGATTTAATAATTTAAAATGAACAGAATGTTATATGTTGCTACACCAAACTGTGAAAGAATCTGAAAAACTGGCAAAAGATGTTCATGTAACAGGCAAGTGATTTACCCACATATCCTCCACAAATATAACATACTTTTGATTGATTAAAAATAAACCATTAGTTATCGTGTGTGTGTTTCTATTCACTGGATTGAAAAGTTCCTACGCTATAACGTTACCGTGAAGTACTTCTCTATCACCAGCATAAAGTGACAAAAAATGCCATATTTTTAAAGGAGTTTGGTGTCTTTCTCTTCACACATTAGAAAATAGTGCAATGAGCTCTTAGCCCGCAGCCCCACCTAGCAGCCTGCATCAGCGGTGTCCAGCCGTAGTTGTTGCGGCTGTCCACAGAAGCTCCCTTTCGTAGCAGAAACCGGACCAGGTTCTCATAACCGCTGGCCGATGCAAACTGCAGAGCGGTGTTCCCCTCCTCGTCCGTACAGTCCACCGGTACCAGCGACAACATGTCCGCAGTGTTGCACTCCGACCCAGCTTCTGACCGCAGCCTGCTCTGCCGCCCGGACTCTTTAGGGGCTCCGGGCTCCAGAATCCCCCGAGCAGTTTCATAGTCCCCCTCGTCGCAGGCACGGAAAAGCAACAGCGAATTAGCGGGGACACCGAAATTCATCACTTCATTTAAGGTGTCTCCGTCTCCATTCAACTCCAGTTAGTTTAAACGACGATAACGGACAGTCACTTGGCGGCGGCCTGTGTTTGGAAATCATGACGCACAGTCAAGTAAAGTTTAATCTCCAACTTAACGACTCCTCTTCTTCTTCGCAAACTCTGAGCCCAAGAAATAATCGTTTTTACAGTCAAAACACTTAGAGAATTTCTTAACGGGTTTCGACAAAACAACTTTCTGGCAACCTGCCGGCACTGCCCCGGTTCCGTTACTTGTTTAGGAATCTGACCAGCACATACCTACAACACAACACACGACTTCCGCTTCATCCTTCAAAAGAAAAGCCATTTCTGCAATGAAGTTTCTCAGTTGTTGTTTTTTTACAGCTTTTACATTTTTTTAGTTGGTACCTTTAACCTTTAAAAAAGCGCCTAATATGAAAATTTAATTGCCAAGCAAGGTATTCCCCTGAATGTGAAATTTTACATTATGACACTTGAAATAACCTCCCTCAAAATTCTTGTGTCATCACGACTTTGTAAAATGAGTAATCTGGCAATTTCAAAATGCAATAAATAATAAGCTTTATTCTTACAGGTATTCTTACAAGTGTCCGTAATGTATTATGCATGGTACACACCAGGCCTGCCCCTGGCCAAATTGGGGCCCTTAGCGAAATTTTGTTGAGGCCCCAATCTTTATTAAATATAACATAATAAATCAATCAATTTAAAAAAAATCTATTTTATCCATGTTTTTGGGAATAAAGTGTTCTATAAATCAGGCTATGAACGATATATGAACAAACCCCTCTGTACAAACCTTCAGAATATAAAAAGGAATCAAACTGGAAAGCTTGGTGGATTTAAGTGCTACTGAAGTGGAGATTTCTGACTTAGTGTGAGGAAAAAACTCATTTTGAAAAAACAGCCTTTAAAGATTTGTATTGTCATTGAAATCTACAGACGCAAATAGACAAAGTGAAGTAAAATATACACCTAAATGTGTATTTTGGATGTTTTCTTTCCACTAGTCCGAAAGAAGACGTGTTATGGAAGCAAAATAGCCTAAAATCTCAAAATTGACGAGTTGTGAAAAAATTGTGTTTTTGCCTGTGGGATCTCGCCTTAAATTCCCCAACAGATGGCGACATTAGGCTATAGCTCTATAAAACTAGTTGCCTAAATCCTATAATGATTAAGGCTATAAACTTTAACTGATATATGTCTGTCAACTGGTCAATTTATCACTCCTGTTCATCAGAGGTGAATGGAGAGTGCAGATAAAGGCGTTAACAGGACACTTAATGAATAATAATGTCTGCCGCTGGAAATAACTGAATCTCCAGTAGCCTATATACAGTGTATAATATGGCCAAAGTTTTACATTTTTACTTAAACAACATACCCACCTTTGAAGCTCGAGCTTCTTCATGTTATGTTTTGTTTTTTCCTCTTGCTTGCGCCGGATTTAAACTGTCTTTTCGTCGCCATCTCTTCAATCTGTCTCTGTCAATCATTGCAGCGATGCGTGCGGTAGATGACAGACCTCCTTTCTCTCCTCTCAAACTCAACTGACTTGACTTGGCGCGTGCGGGCCTCGCGAGGGATGGCTTGGGGGCCTCGTGAACTGCGCATAATTGCGCCGCATGTGCGCATAAAATGAGGCCCCCAGCGCAACATGAGGCCCTACGCACAGTGCGTGTTCTGCGTCTAGGGAGGGGCGGCCCTGGTACACACCACACGTATGGTATATATAGCGAAGGTTTTGCCTACTTTAATTTTTATCTGAGATCAATAGAATATTAGAGATAGTGATTGTATAATTATAAATTGCTTTTTTTTACCAGAAGTATTACTATTGTTTTATGTCTGGCTTGATTGGACAGGACAGCCATAAGTTTACTCAGAATAACAAGTGTTCTCAAATAGTCCTTAAGCAGTCAGAGATGGGAACAACAACTTCATACTCTGTATTAGCAATAATATGGATATTAACTGATTACTATCGTTTTTATACTGTACCTATCAATTATTCATCAAGGGCTTATGGCGACTGGCTTTTATTTTTTAAATCTTTGCCGGAAGTAATTTTGTCTAACTTGATACCACACTGGTGGCGCGTGAGTGTGCACTTCACTGCCATGCCGTGGTCAAAAATGCAAACTGCATCTCTCTATTCTTCCATGTGCCAAATCTGGTACAGTATTAATAATCATGCTTGTACGTGTCTCTGTTAATGTTTGTCATGTACAAACCGATCAAATTATACAAACCTCTAAATCGTCTAATTTGATTAATTTTAATACATTCCGGCAATAAATATAAAATAAATAATATGTCCATGTGAATTTTTTGCCCATCCCCTGGTTTTTAGCAAGACATATATTTGTTATTTTTTGTTAGTTTTATTTTTTTGTCAGTAGTCTTTGTAGTGTGTGTGTTTTTTTCTATTGTCTGCCCTTACACTGGTGGAGCAGGGTCGTAAGTGGCCACAGTGATGAACTACAACTCCACTTTAGTGGCTATAGTGGTCATTTTTACATTTATTTATGCTGATGTTAGCTATTTAGCACTAATGATGAATAATTGATTAGAGTTAGTAGCATCTGTACTCATGATCACAGTACATACAGCGCCCCATTAAATCTAATCAATAGCCACTAGGTGCCGCTGCTGGATGGATTAGCCCCAAACACCAAAGAATAAGTATCAGAAACCCGGATGAACGGTACATAACCAGGAAACGGGCCTCTCTCGGCCTTTTTCGTGAAGAGCTAACCACGTTTGTGGTCTCCATTCTGGCTCACCGCTGTTCGCTTGAATTTCTTCCGAATAAGTCGGTCAGGAGTATTCACAATGGTATGCGCTGTTTTAATATCACCCTT
Source organism: Hollardia meadi (assembly GCA_037974645.1). Taxonomy (NCBI): domain Eukaryota; kingdom Metazoa; phylum Chordata; class Actinopteri; order Tetraodontiformes; family Triacanthodidae; genus Hollardia; species Hollardia meadi. Next base: position 109,154 of record JBBPCS010000002.1, read on the forward strand.
GTTATTTTGTACGAAGCATACTTTCTTGTATTTTGGCAATTAAATAGCTAAACTTCCACAACGAAAATCTAGAGTTCGGTGGCTAACGCCGACAGCTTTTATCGCTTGAAGTACATGTCCCGCCACAAATTCTTCGCAAACTGGACTCTGAATATTGACGAAGTAATAACCCCGTCAGTATACGAGACGACATATTTCTCCAATCCTAACTTTATGCCAGCGGCATTTGCTTGATGTTTTAAGCTTTCAAGATACAATTTATCTAGTCATCTCAGGTCCTTAGCTACACTTTCGCTCTCACGATCGTGTCTAACTAAAAAGTGACCTATGTGTAAAAGTGTTTATGATCATTTAAATACTAAAAGCGACTAAATATGTCATATAAAGTCTTGTTGGACGGAATCAATGTGCCAGTGGGTTCATACAATAATTAAAAATATCTTAAAACGATTATCGGAATATCGGTTAACCAACATCAGCTTACGTCAGCTGTCTTATTCGTCGTTTATGATACTTTGCTAATTGTGGGGATTTTTCCACAGTTAAACAAATCTACAGTCACATGTTCTTTCTGGTTTGGCATGGTTCGTTTCAATATAAGGAGCTCCACGTGCTGGTTAGCTGGTGCTGTGTTTAGGTGCTCCACGTAATTCTCCAGTGTGTGTGGTTTGAAGTCGGAAGCTATGAGAAGGAATAAGTTATTATTCTTACAAATATAGAGGGAAATAATGGACATCATAGACGCCATCATGTCAATATTGTTTACATCACTTAACTGAATGGTAAATTCAAAAATATTGGTTTTCTTGTACTAGTAAACACTAATGTAGGTGATGCAAGTCAAGACGGTGCTGGCATTTTTGTAATACAGGGGAAAATACTCTGCTACTCCCACCAGTACATCATCCTTACAGAATCATGTTGCAGTTCCATGCTAAAATGAAATCCTGTGAATGTCAGTGACGGGGTCCAATGTTTTAACAACTTGTTTCCACACATGTAGGCTTTCAAGGACACTGGTAAGGCACCTGTTGAGACTGAGGTCGCCATTCACCGCATCCGCATCACCCTCACCAGCCGCAACGTCAAATCTCTGGAGAAGGGTGTGTAGGCTCGCAGTAGTTAATGCTGAGAATGGAATACAGACCTGAGCTATGAGGATAAAAATTTCACCTGATATACCCTGACGATTGTATACGCTATTCTGAGCCATGGCTATTTAAAAAAAATGATGTGAATGCTGGGTGCCTGTGTTTTCTAAGTTTTATTTTTTTATCCCCAGTCTGTGCCGACTTGATCCGTGGGGCTAAGGAGAAGAGCCTGAAGGTGAAGGGACCCGTCCGCATGCCAACCAAGGTATTCATTTTTATTGAGTTGGCACAATGTGTTGGCTATTAACACTGAATACACTTGACACATGTAAACCATCTAAAGCATATCCCTTCCATTTTCTGGAAGTGTTTTCCCCACAAAAGCTTTGCCTATTGTTTTTGTACCTCCCCCTCCCTCTTCTTTCCCATCCCTCTTTTATAAGACAAAATAAGATCTAGCTAACAGGCTATATGCTGGTAAACAACAGATCAAGATGGTGCTTGAAGCAAAAGATGTAGCAAAAGTCAAATGGTACTGTACCTAACAATCATTTTATTGATCAATTCTTTTTTTTATTAACTTGCATTTAATATTAAAAACTTGTCTTAATACTCAATATTTTTTTCAGTCATCTCTTGAATATATAATACTTGACCTAAAACTTAGAACTGTTATGACATAGATTTATTTAATCATTGGAGTAATATGCATTTGAGATGTAATGGATGGATTTTTGCATATCTGAAGCAAGAAAATGTTAATTTACAGACAATTACAGCAATTCCTGGCACTTAAAGTAAACAAAATATTAAATGACTGAATAACGTTTGACACATTGTATTACCAAAACGGCAGCAGTGCAGAAATTACGTCCAACATGGTGATCTTGCTGGACTGTGAGCAGTTTACCAACTCTGTAGTGTGACATTCTGCATAGTGTTAATCCTGTCATATTATGCTTGGGTGGGGACAAAATCTAAACAGGACAGACGGTGATGTCACTGCCATCTCGACAAAGTGCTCAAAGATCTTTTGCTTCAAGTGTTTGTGTGGCGGCAGTTGTGCTGCGATAGGCCTTTTACGATTTGCAAAGCTTCACTGCGACGTGCTGACACGTTATGCAAATCTATTTCTGTAATCGATGGTGTAGATTACGTCGACGAGTCGCCCTGAAGTCAAAGCTTTTGTGTCCTTTGGAAATCCGTTTTTATTTTCAAAGCTTTGTCAGACCTTTATCAGAGCATATAGGGGAAAAGCGGGAAGAGTTTGAACTGAAGGTAATTAAACTTTGCTCAACAATTCTGACCGGTTAAACAATTACTGGAAACCCAGAACATTCTATTAATTGCTTTCAAACTGCAGTGGTTCTAAACGCACATTTTCATTCAACAGAACTTCCCCCCTCTGACCTAAAAGACACTGTACACTGGAATTGTAATATTGTCTTTACCTCAACATGACTTATTTACTGCTCAAGAGTACAACTGCAGTGAGGTATTGAGGATTGTTAATCTGGTAAAGCTAAAATCTGGTTTGTTTACCCCCTCCAGACTCTGCGAATCACCACCAGAAAAACACCCTGTGGTGAAGGATCCAAAACCTGGGATCGCTTCCAGATGAGGATCCACAAGCGTCTGATTGATCTGCACAGTCCCTCTGAGATCGTCAAGCAGATCACCTCCATCAGCATCGAGCCAGGTGTTGAGGTTGAAGTTACCATCGCAGATGCATAAACGAAGCAGATGATTCAATAAAGAAATTAATAAGGAAACTGGTGTGGTGTTATTGGCTGGGCTCTAACATGTAAAGTTGAAGTGGATGGGATGAGGATGGAGAAATAAAAGCTCAGTAATTTTTTTTAATTTGTGAAATTGATTGAAGTTATAGGGAGTTGAAAGACCATAAGTATCATTTACAGCAGATGTACATCACTTCTAATGAAATGTTTAATGGGCTAGTGATCCAAACAGGCCTTGGTCTCAAGACAATGTCTTACTTTTGAAATGCCTTGCTCAACTGGAGCTCTCGCAGTCGAATCCAGACCTGACTCATTTTTAATTCTACACAAACTAGATCGCTGGTACATAATGGCATTATCTGAGGCAGTCCGGTTAATGTACCTGACACAACACTTGCAACACATTTATTCAAAGGTAGTGACCTTTTTCATTCATTTACACAATCTTGAAATTGTAAAACAATTTTATGTGCAGTCTTAATTACAAATCCAAGTGCAAAAGTTTATATAAGATGCCAACCAAAATTGGATTAATTCAATTTGTAAACTGTCCAATTTGATATTAATGGAGGAACTATTACAGAAACATGATCATATTATCATACTTGCATTACAAATTAAACTGCTGATTTTAAAGTACTGAAAAGTCCACTGGTTATATCGGCTTTCCTCAACAGTTATAGCTATACTGAGTAATAATTTAAATCTGGATGGAAGATCAACTCTGGTTTAAAGCGTTTACAAAACTGTTTTTTTATTATCTCAGTTTAAAAAATGGCTTGCATTCTTCCTGGTAAACTGCTTTAATCCAAAAAGGACACATTTCAGTGTTTTTCGGTTTCTCTTACGCTTATCCAGAAACACTGAATAAAATGATTTTTTTTAAAAAGTTGACCACAAGTAACAGTTAGGCTTACAGGATAATGGTGAAACAACTGCTAACACATAATATAACAGTAACTAGCATTAGGTCAGGAAACTGGCTCAGTAATGTCAGTTACACAGCCATATCAAACGATTGCTAATATTAGCTAAATTAGCCACCGTAAGCTACTGGTCAGACTTAGGCCGTAGCAGCCAAACGGCTGTGTAAAGGCCTATGAAACTAAACAAAGGTGTGTATTTTAGCTTAGGAATTCAAGTTTAAAAGGAAAAAAATGTGTTTTTTCTGCCTAGAAATATTACATAGTCTGGTTTTATGGGCCGCCTTTATAAAAGGTGAGTCCAAATTTGACACAGGTCACACACCTAGGCCTAATAGTGTCCATTTTTGTACTAGTGTATACTGAAAATAATGCTCTGTGGACATTAAACAATCGTCCTATGTGAATCTTTGGCCCAAAATGTATCTCGTTTGGGGCACCGGTCCTTTTCCAAGAAAAGTGGTTTTGGCTTGTGTGACCCACCCTCAGTTTTGGAGCTGTATTAGCTGCCATTAGCATTGTAGGAGCATTAACACCTTGTGCTAATTTGGTCGCTCTATTCTTAAAAAAAGAGAAGTCTGATTTATACAGCACAACCTTTCATTTCTTGTAAGTTATATTTAGAGTCTGCTCCTCAGATAATGATTAGATATATTGGTAAATCTGGAGTTCTATAAGCTGGTTGGTCATTTCCAGATGATTTGCCCAACTTTACACCTGCTTTCAATTAAAGCTGATTACGAGCTCCCTCTTGGTTTTCAGTGGGAGGACAGCAACAGGCCTACATTTAGGCTAAATTTGTCCATTTTAAGGCTAAAAATTCCTGTGAATTGTCTTCTAACAAGTCAGGGGCTGTTAAATCTTCATTTGTGCAGAGGATTGATGGCAACTTCAGCGCATATAGTGACTTTGCACATTATTTAATTGACATTATGGAGATGGCTTGCCTCAATATGAGTACAGTTATTGATTTGACTAGTGAAGACAGCGACCATATGCAGCCTGTTGATATGGAGTTGACTTATAATGTTCCTCCTGACAGCACATCATCCCAGCAGGTAATGGTTTCTCCTTTTCTTGTTTTCATCACTGATACTGTTGCGATTTTATTTTGTAATCCAGGCTAGATGTGGGCTAGATTCATTGTATCCTGTTTTGAAGTAATGCTGAACAAGGATGCCTGTGCCCGTTCAGATTTCCTTTGTCATGCCATTAACTCTTCTAAAGAAGAGTGTGCTGAGGTTTGTCTGATTATTTTCTTTGTTTGTAGAATGAAATGCCAGGTGGTGCTGAACAGCAGACCATGAGAGTTTACCTCAGAGTCAGGCCTTTCTCTAAAGAGGAACTGTGTGACAGAGAGGATCAGGTACAGTATAGCACTGAGTATGAAAGGTCTAGTGCTCAGTACAGTAGCTAATTGTCATGACAATGATTGTGCAGTGGGTTTACAACCCAAAAGAGGAACACCACTCCATAATGCCACACACAGCATATTGAATATGACTCTGTAGCCTGCTTTCTTAGTTCTGTAGCCTAAATGTTGCACTTTATTGACATTATGTACCTGATGTCTTCAATGCAATGGACAGTACAAAAAATATTTTTGTAAAATGGGCTGAATATTATATTTCATTTTATTTAAAAAAGCAAGACTTTCCCCAACATTGTTAGTATTTCTTTGGGCCCTGGTCTCTACTAATATCTCTGTCTTCATTTAAAAGACTCCACACATATTAAGGCATACATAAAAACATTCTCTTGTGTGTCTGGCTTGGTTTTTACAGAAAAAAAGTAGAATTATCACATTAAAATCCTTAAAATGGCACCTATTCCTTTTCCCTCATTACAAATTCCAGAATCTATGAATATGCAAATATTTTTCATTTCACACGTCTCCTCCTTCACTGTAAAGTCCATTCTCAGTGTATGCTGAATATTGGAAATTGCTGGATATATTACAAATAATAATGATAATAGTTTATTTATATAGCACCTTTCAAGAACAGACATCTTAGAGTGAAAAAAAGGGCAAAATACGGACAGAGCAACAGACATTATGCTTCTTTATCCACCTTTTATGATGCGTGGACACCAAGTCTGCATTTTGATGTAACTGTTTGATATTATATATTTTTTTACAATAAATCTTGAAAGAATGAAATAAAATACATGCCTTCCATATTCTTACAGTCCCTAAGTGTAGACAACAAAACTCAACTTGTTTCAGACCCCACACCCTCCTTTATTGTCCTCCCCTGTTGCTTATGACTTGACTGAGATTGTGTGAATCTATTCAGGCTGCCATTTTCCCCCTCTTCTTCTGCAGGATTGTGTAGTGATTGAAAACAACCAGACAGTGACACTGAATGCACCAAAGGGCTCTGCCACCATGAAGAGCAGTGAGAAGGGCATTGGCATGTCGCTCCACAAATTCACCTTCTCGCAGGTCTGCAACATTTGAAATTGTAGCGCTGTTTACCAAGCTGCATGAACTTGTGTCATAATTACTCCTAAAACATTCTCTATGAACTTTGTGCCATATTAGACAGGCACACACATTAATTTCCAACAGACCGACTTTTTTGTTTAGATTTTTGGACCTGAGATGACGCAGTCTGAGCTGTTTGAGCATACTGTCAAAAGCCAAATGTATGATTTCTTGGATGGGAAGAATGCACTGATATTCAGCTATGGAGTTACCAATGCTGGGAAAACCTACACAATCCAAGGTAAAAATGGAAAAATGACAACAGCTTCATAAGTTCTTCTTCCAGTCTAACTATGCTGTGAAATGTTTGTAGGAACTCCAAAAGAGCCAGGAATCCTTCCTCGAGTGCTGGACGCCACCTTTCACTACATTGAAGGCTATCAGTATGAGGGGATGGACCTGAAACCCTACCTCAGGAATGATGCACAATATCTGGATCCTGACCAAGTCAAGCAGGAGAGAAGTGTTAAAGCTGCCATTTTTGCTTCAGTCAAAGAAGTGCGAATTTTCTATCCAACTTGAGATGTTTGCCAAATGAATTTAAATTGCTGGAGTCAAACACTGCAGCCACAATGCAGTCTGTCTACAGCTAATGCCATGACATGCATATTTCTTTGCTCCCATGTAGGAGTGTGATCCTCTCAGAGCAAGTGGTGGTTCAGAGGCCTTGTCCAGTTCCACCACCGCTCTCTCATCCTCCTCTTTGTCCTACCATCAGAACGGTAGCCCTCTCTTAACTCTTCACACTGAACATACAGTATTAAGGTTGTCAAAAGTAACACGTGTTTAAAACGATACCCGCATTGGATGGTATCGAAAGTACCAAAGCTTTGAAAAAACAGATCTCCAATCAGATTTTAAAGCAAAGGCTGAACAGATATTAATATTATTACAAATGTGCTGGTTTCAGTGACCTTTTCTGTACCAGCACAGTGTGCAGGTTGTAAAACAAAAAAGAAAAAATTATTCAATTTTGTGTACCAAGGACTGTTTTCTTTTTATAGTAGTATTGAAATTGATATGAAGTAATGTTTTTTTTAATGGCTCATGGTGAACACGATATCTCAGGAATACCTTGATGGAAGTTCTTCAAATATGTCGGAAACATTGACTTGGATTCAAGGATGGTCTGATTAGATTTTGGTGGTCGGAGGTGAAAGGTCAAGGTCACTGTGACCTATGGGCGTCTGTGACTCGGGTGGTAGAGCGGTCGCCCATTGATCGGTAGGTTGGTGGTTTGATCCCCGGCCCCTGCAGTCTACATGTCGAAGTGTCCTTGAGCAAGATACTGAACCCCAAATTGCTCCCGATGCTGCGCCATCGGCATGTGAGTGCATGTGTGTGAATGGTTACAGCTTCTGATGAGCAGGTGGCACCCTGCAAGGTAGTCACTGCCACCAGTGTATGAATGGCCTACTTGTAGTGTAAAGCGCTTTGAGTGGTCAAGCTGACTAGAAAGGTGCTATATAAATACAGGACATTTATTAAACAAATTTTTAGGCAGAACTCTGAGATTCATATGCTAATTATGAAGAAAGTTGTGCTGATTGTATAGATCTTCTGTGCTGTCAGGTTGGCCATGTGTGTGAAGAATCTATGTTTCAGAATCTAGAGTTTCTTTGGAGCAACATCCATATGTGAAGCACTGTAGTCCAACATATCTTTGGTTCTGCTGATATTGAGCTTCAGGTGATTGTTGTTGCACCATGTGACCAAGCCCTCTATCAGTCAGTACATATATTATGAGTCTGGACAGACATGGATGGAAACTGCAACTTCAGTGGTGTGCAGAGGCATATAGCCACGAGATGGTAATTCTAGTTTTATTCTAGTATTGTTTTAAAGTTTAAAATTCTGGCATCGTGACACCCTTATACAGTATATTCATCTTGCATTTTATAAACTGTTAAAGCTTTTCTCAGTGTGAACTTTCTCAACCAGTGCTAGGTATCACTGCAGGAATTTAGGCAAGAAGATAACAAATGTCATTATGCATGATATCAACTCTTCTCCTTTAGTGTTGGCAAGCAACCCAACAGAAGCAGGCAGCAGCCAGTTTACCTTATGGGTGGCATTCTTTGAAATCTACAATGAGTGTGTGTATGATCTGCTTCAACCTTCGCTGTGCTCCAAGTCGAAGAAACGTGCTGCTCTTCGAGTGTGTGACGACGGTGCTGGAAATGCTTATGTTAAAGGTGTGAGCCTGTCTTTTATCATGTGTTCTTAAGGTGGTAGAAATATTATTGCTCAAGGTTTAAAATGGAATCAAGATGTTTGTTTTGCTTTTATTTTAGATCTCTGGTGGATTAACATCCAGACCATGGGCGAAGCCTGCAAACTTCTACAGTATGGGAACAAAAACAGAAGTGCTGCAGCCACAAAGATGAACCAGTCATCTAGCAGAAGGCAAATAATTCATTTCATCACCTCTTTACTTAGTGTCATTTTCTCTTTTTAAAAACTCATTCCAACTTTCCTTACAGCCATAGCATATTTACCATGAAGTTACTGAAGATCAATGGCAGCACCGTTAAATGGATCTCAGAGTAAGTATCTCATAGTGACATCAGTTTTTCCTTTTCAACATTTGTCAAGTAGTTATTCAATGAGATGAGTTCTAGGCTCACACCCTGTTGATTTTCACAACCGTTCAAACATGTAACCTCTGATGTTCCACTTCTTTAACTTTTATGATTACATCATTAAAATGTAATCTGAAAACACTGATCGCATTGTTCTAGAATGTTTGGTCCAGTTATAAGGGAGTGTTAAACAATTCCACAACTGTCCAGACTCTGTCTTTTTGGAGGATGTGTACAAAAATCTTCCTAAAGCAGTCCACAGCTTTTCTCACTGACTTAATTGACGCTACTACATGTGTGCAAACCGCTGTTTTCTCATTAACAGCAAGGAAGATACAGATGCAACTAATAAAATTATTTATGGTAATATATGTGCCAGTTGACAAGTTTGCTTGTTAATTGACTAAAGTTAGACTTAAAGGTCCAGTGAGTAGGATGTAGTGACAGTTAGACAACTGAACACCCCTCATTTCACCCTGCTCTATGCAAAAAGCCCTTCTAGAGCCAGTCTTCGGTTTGTCCGTTCTTGAGAATCATAACTAGTCTTTTCATGTTTGTGCATTAAGGAAATGCAACTTTAATATATATATATATATATATAGATAGATAGATATGGTGGTAATCTCTAGGAGAAATATGGAAAAAAATTTAAAAAATGGGGGATGTTGGAAGGTTGGCTCTTGGTGCCAATATGGAAAATAATGCAAACATAATAAATATAATTTTATGTAGTATCTTTAACAAAATGCAGCTCCAAGACCCTGCATTAACCAACAATTGAACAAAAGAAAAAAGCAGGCAATTTACTACAGTTAAGAATGTTACAAGCATCTAGCCAATAAAATTACCGCTATGAAATGGGATAAACATGAGACATGACTGTGATAAAGCCTTACTGCCCAACAGTCACTGGACCAAATTTGTACTTGATTTTAGCAGCTCTAATATAAGTGAAAGGAGCTGTAATGGAACAAATTAATTGATTTGTGTTTGTCAGGTTTTCTCTGTGTGACCTGGCTGGCTCAGAAAGATGCAACAAAACCAAGACGTTCGGAGAGAGGCTGAAGGAGGCGGGGAACATAAACAACTCCCTGCTCATTCTGGGGAAGTGCATCACTGCCCTTCGCAACAATCAGACTGACCGGTAGAGTTGGTTCTAAATGTGTCAGACCTTTGTCACCAGCTGCAAGTACATCCATGGCTGAAGCCTTCCAACATGTGCTTCTGCATTGTTAAAGTCCTCTTCTTTTTTTTCCTTTGTGTTTATCAGAATGAAGAGCAACTACATCCCTTTCAGAGAGAGTAAGCTCACCAAGCTCTTCCAGGCTGTTTTCTGCGGCAAAGGAAAAGCATCAATGATCGTCAACATTAACCAGTGTGCTTCCACCTATGACGAGACACTCCATGTTATGAAATTCTCTGCTGTTGCCAAACAGGTTGGTAGGTGGAGTACATGATGGCGTGAGAGGAAGCAGTATAATGGGCTAGATCAAATAGAATTTGTAGATGTAAAACACCTCCAATACCATTAAGTCTTACATGTGCTGTCTGTAGGTGGTGCAGGTTATCCCAGACAAGCGTCTGGAATCTCTGGCACCGTCTTTGGTCGGCCGCGATGGAAAACCCCTGGTGAGGAATGGGGTGATTGACAGCCAGGCCCTTGAGAGCTACCTGTCTGAGGAGGAGCTGCTTGACGAGGAAGATGAGGCTGACATGTCTTTGCTGCCACAGAATGTACAACTGCTACTCACTACCACATTCAATATATCAGTATCATATCAGTCAGCAGTATAAAAATCAGCAGCATGCATTTTATTTGAGACCGTCAGAAGAAGAGGTCAGACCCCGACTGCTATGTATGACATTCTTGCAGTCTGGTTTTAGGGCAGACAAGGTTACTCAGTCTAATGGTCCATCCTACTGTAGTGATCTGACTTCTCAAGAACCACTTTTGGCCTTTAGTGAAATGTATCAACAACATTGAATTGATTGCCATGAAAGTTTGTGCAGACATTCATAATGCCCAAGGGATACATCTCAATAACTTAACTATTGGGTGCATTTCCATTTGGTACCCTCATTTATGTCCCTCTCATGTTGAATTTTAATAACTTTGATGATCCCTTAGCTTTTTACATGGTGCCACCAACAGGTTAAATTTTTTATTTGTCCAATACTTTATATGACCAAATGGCTGCAAAACAGACCCTTCCCAACAGCCTCAGCTTTACTTTGTGTTTACTGCTAATTAGAATATATTAGTAAACTACACCATAATGGTGAACATGATAAATATTAGCTGCTGCATATGCGCATGCTAGTTGACATTAGCATTTAGCTCAAAGCACTGCTGTGTCTAAGTTGGTGTTGATGTTTTGACAATTTGTCAAACAGTAGTTGGGGAATATTTAACCTTCACTCATTACAAAATACACTTTGCAGATCGAAGTTACCTCCAGTAAATGTTTTACTATTGTAGGAGCTTGTGAATATGATTGAGAACCTGCGAACTAAACTGCTGGCTGAGCGAAGAAGAAATCTGGTACAGGAAATGGAGATTCGCAAAGAAATGGGAGATGCAATGTTACAGCAGCTAATGGAGAGCGAAGAACTTCGCAGGTAGGTTATTTATTTTTTGTAAAAGAAGGCTAGTGATGCAGATCTGTGCATTGTATACCTAATATTTGTATTTTTGGCTGGACCGCAGAGGGCCAGCCCTATGGGTTGCTCTGTGTTGAATATTTTCAACTCGCGCTTTCACCTGCCGCTTAATACACTGTTGCCTGCCACAATGTATTAAGCGCAAGTTA
>JBBPCS010000002.1:120886-138086 GCA_037974645.1 Hollardia meadi
AGACCTACTCTACATGTTAAGTATCATGAGATAACTTTGTTGTGAATTGGCGCTATATAAATAAAATTTGATTTGATCTGACTACGTAGGAACCCCAGCTTAATCTATAAAAACTAAATCTATACATAGTTTCTACATTCCTAAATTGACTTGTGGATTTATACATTTAAATAAAAGTACCTTTATAAGTAATTTGCAGTAGAAAATACACTGATCTGCTTTGTTTTCTATATGCTCAGCTTTCTGCTGAGCTTCTGGTAAGATTTTTATTCCGAGTCCAAAACCTTTAATTAGTTTTGTGCATGAGCACAAAGAACTTAGCCCCCAACAAATCGGCCATTGAAGAGAAGAATCGATCGCAGTCTCCTTGCTGACTGATACTGCGTGTTAAAAGGACTGTGGTCTGTGTGGGTCCAGGTGTTTCTGCTGGGACGGGAGCTCAGTGCTGTGTGGGGGACAGTCTGGTGACCTCCTGCTGTGGGACCTGCTTAGCAACACAGTCACCAAGAGGATCCCTGCACACTCAGGTACAGCTCATCCTCCCACATTCAGCACATCACCTGGTTTTAAGGGTGTTCCAAGAAGTTTTTTAACTTAACAAAATGGAGGGTTTTTATGTACTTGATTTAAAAAAAAAAAAGGATTATTATGCACATGTTCATTGTGAAAATGGTCTTTACGCAGGCGCTGTCACAGCCATGTGGATGAATGAGCTGTGCACCACAGTGATCACAGGCGGAGACGACAAACAGACCATCTTCTGGAGGCACCAGAGTTAAACAACTGTTCCTGCACCAACACCATCATCAGCTGGGGAGATTAAGCCTCCCAGTGCGACATACTGGACTATACTGGCCAAGTATCCTGCAGTCTACATGGCCCAGCTATACTCTGAACAGAGACTCACTAAACGTACATAAATGTACAGTAGCACAGAGCAGGTGGAGGGAGATGTGAATCTCTCCAAACCAAACAAAAAGGTTACGTACAGTCACGTTAGTTCATATCCGTCTGCATTTTGAGAGAAAATGTCCAATTGCAGTTTTATGCATGAAAGCAGGAAGTGTTTGCGCCTTATTTTCAGCTTGTTTTCACTTGTCATGTTATATTGCTTTTTAAAATGATGTCATGTTTCTATAGTTTTATGTGCATAAAGTGTCAGGTGTTATCAATACCAAATAACACTGACCTCTAAAAGTCATCTTTCCTTCATCTCTTTGTTCCTGTCTCTTCGGCCTCAGAGATTTCTTCTCTTTAGATTTAGATTTCTGATTGGGATAAATCATAACTAGACAGACCGATCTAGTTCTACTGTGTGGAAACCGTTCAGAGCTGTGACACCAAGTGGCCACAGAACACCAGACTAGCAACTTGTGAATAGTTTATCCAAAAGTCTGTGTGCTAAGTGCTTCGCAGAAATGGAACAGAGGAAAAGGACAAATTAAAGTGAAGTCTTGAGATTTTACAGTGACTAACGCAGATCTGTCTTCTCCTGACTCTTACAAGATGTCTGTATAAAGTTTGAAGTGTGCTTCTTCATGGAGAACAGAGACTGAGCAGCTGGGATTCATAAGATTTCAGTGTCAAAACATCCCAAACACACAGACTGATGTTTGCGCTCATTTTAACCTGGCAGTGCCTTCAGTCTGGGCAACATGACTGTTGTAGTAAAGAGTGAGGCGCTCATTTCTTTCAGATCACCTGCCAGCAGAACAGAGTGAGCCAAGACTTTTTTTCTTAATTTTCTTTTGATAGTTGTTTAAATTCTCATGTCAAACAGTAGGTGGCGCTCTTTACCTTTATCAGAGCCGTCACTACTCTTACAAACTAAGTGCAAACTAAAGAGCTTGTCCTTCAGTAATAAAACAGAGGACACATATTGTAGTGAACATCTTAACTTTGTTTTATATGAAAAACACAATCATACAAACTTTAGATTTATCTACTGCCACTGATCAGGTTAAATTCAACATTTCTGTCTCTATTAAGGGATCTACAAAAGTTTACATGAGAAATTTTCCATTCTGGTGATGTTTTACAACAGCTTTTCAGTAGCCAATGAAAAGTGGAATATACAAAGTGATTTGAGGCGGTGCAGCTCAGTAGCTTCACAAATCCCACTCATTTCTACTCCCTTGGGATTTTCTGCGGACAGAAGACAAAAAAAAGGAGACGTTACTCTCACGCCACTGCTCACTCACCCATGATGTGATGAGGCGACCAGACCCCAAGTGATCACTGTAAGTTTGCTACCAGTTCTCTCAGCACAAATAACCACATCAAACTACCCCATGATGTCTGTGTGAAGAAGTGTGAAGACTGTACCATCAATTTTTCCATGAGGCCTCCTTTGCCTATGTGGCCAAACACCTTGAGTAACTTGGGTGTTGGTGGTTTCGGTCCAAACAGAGCCAAACCTTTTGGCTTCTCATTGGCTTTAGCAGCTGCAGGGGCTTTGGCTTTGGTCAGCGTCCTTCATAATCACACACATAAACAAATCTGCATTTTAAAGTAGTGTCACAAGGGTTTTACTGGGGTTTTTGGAGGTCGGAGCTGATAAATTCTTATTTTAAATATTAAAACGGTCACAAAAAAAAAGATCTAAGCACCTACAAATGACTCACTTTCCCTTCCTGGCCAGAACTTTCTGAGACTCTGGATAGTGGACGAGGATGTCAAACAAGTCCTTCTTCTCCAGGACAAAAAGGTTAGCAAAGCCGTATGCTTTCACGTTAGCTGTGCGTCTGTTCCCTCCATCTTTGGCAGACTGTAGTAAACTGATGGGGATGGAGGCAAAAATATACCATGTGCCCATAGCATAAAATAATGGGAAAGTTAAGAGTTACATCTGGGAAATGCAGGCACAGACAACAAACATGCAATATACACTACATTTGTGAAGCCGACATTGTTCAGAAAAACAGTTTGCAACATTCACGATCAGCCATTAACATGAACATCAATAACATTAAAACCACTGATGGTTAAAGTGAATAACATTGATCATCTCAGTGCAGTGCAATATTCTGCTGGGAAACCCTGGATCCTGGCATTCATGTGGATGCTAATTGACACAAACCATCCACCCAAACACCCATGCAGATCAAGCACCCCCCCATGGCACCAGCACACCCCGATGACATTGGTCCCCCAGCAGGACAATGTGTGCTGCCACACCACAAAAACTGCTCAGGAACAGCCTGAGGAACATGACAAAGAGCTTAAGATCCAAATCTGATTGAGCTACATGGGACGTGCCTGAAAAATTAGGATCGATGGAGTGCTGTTGGCATGAGGGGGTTTACTTTGTCTGAAACAATGTTTTGGTGGGTTTTATGGGTCAAAGAACATCTACATGAATACCAGGACTAGAACACTGTCCTGTAGCCATGATCAATGTCATTCACTTCATCTCTGTGGTTTTAATGTTGTGGTTTTGTCATATGTAAATATGACAGTATTTTAATTAGCTTTACATGTCCATTATTATGACGTCTCACTTTTCTAAAGATTTCTAAATGTAAAAATGTGATGCTTAAATTTAGAGTAATTTAGCTTGAAGATAAAACTGCACCAGATTGAACTGAAATGAAGGATAAATCTGTATTTGAGTTGCCACAGACCACTAAATGTTCCTGAAGACAAACCTGATTTCTCCAAACACACAGCCGGCCTTCAGTGTGACGAACACAATGTTGTTGTCAGGTCCTCCCACCACCTGCACCGCTCCACTTTTGATGATGTACATCTCTTTACCGATGTCACCCTGCAGGGAGGAACCCAACACGGAGGTCAGCGCTGCACTCCGATCATGAACCCTTGGATATGTCATTTGTTTCATTGTGATCACCAAGGTTTATCCTTTTTACACACACACAGATATACCCACTTTCTTCACAACAAAGTCTCCAGGTAGATAGACAATGGACTTGAGCCTCAGCAACATGTCCACCAACATCTGCTGGTCACATCCCTGAGAGAGACAGCAGCAGCTCAACACTTACAAGAGCTGTATTCAGATGTACGGCACATTTGACCGACAGAGATTTTAAGGGCGACCCAAAAAGTTTCAGTTCACAGTTAAATTAGAAATGAACGTGCTCCTGACCAGGGGAGTGAATGTTGAGTCACCTGAAACAGAGCGATCTTCTGAAAGGTCGTCAGGTTGACGTCCACAGCGATGGCAGTTTTCATCACCGGAGGCATCTTGTCCAGAAGCTCGGACTCATCTGGAGAGGACATGGAAATCTCAACGTAGGCTGTGAAAAGCCTCTCTCAACAGTTGATTTGTCATTTTTTAAATTATTTTGTGACAACAAAGCAAAGCTTGTTGCGTCAACATGAACATGATGGGAAGAGCAGAGCTGAGTCTTTTCACAGCTTTCTGTGCTCATGTGTCCCGCTTCATGAACCAGCCAATCCTAAAGGAGTTCTATCAGTTTTCAGTCCAGAGTTCCAGTTTCTCATTTAGGATACATTTATGCTTGGAAGTTTTCTGAGACTTACCCAGCGTACCCTGAGCGGTCCAGGTGTAGTTGTACCAGGTCCGCACTCGGTTCTGGATGTGCTTCGGGATGTTGTAGGTGTTCATGTAGGTGACGCAGCCATCCATTGATGCCTGAAAATATGTCTGACTTGCTGTCGCTGCTCCAATGACGTCTCTCATCTGAAAGAAAGAAAGAAAGAAAGAAAGAAAGAAAGAAAGAAAGAAAGAAAGAAAGAAAACAGGGAGCTTTCAGTGAAAATGTGTAACATTGTGAAGACAAGATTTTGACATAAGCGCACCACAGAATACAACACAGATTTGAAATTTTAAAACCTCCCTCCTTCCTACCTGCCCAATCAAACTGGAGAACACAAAGACGCCGATGAAAAAGTTCAACATCTGAAAGGTAATCTCAAAGGTGGTCACGGGCTCTGGGAGACCACCGATGTTGATCAGACTGCGCACAGCGAAGTAGTAACAGCGCAGGTACCTGTGGACGGACAGGGTGTGTCGGGGGTTTCATTCCCATTAAAGCACACAATAATAACTTTGTGCTACACAGTGCACACGCTGATGTTCGGGGATTGTCTCCTCAGTGCATTCAAACGAACCAAAGAAGACACCCTTTAACACTTTCAGTGTTGTGTTCACTGCACCCGTTGAGTCAGTTTTAATAGACTGTAAAAGCTACATTTTCTGAAGATATTTTAGATCCTTCGTAAAACAAAACACAGGCGAAGTGTTGCTCAGCTGAAAAAAAAGTAGTGCCATGAAATGCTACAGTTTCTGTTCCAGTGTGCTCATTTTTGAAGGCACCATATGGAGCAGTTTTGTAAAAAAAAGAACCCACAGGTGATACTTGAGTAAAAGTAAAGATACTGTGCTAAAATATTACTTTGGTAAAGCACTTGAGTAAGTCTTAAAGTATCTGATATTAAATGTAATAATCTGCATATAAACTAAAGTTATCAAATAAATGTTGTGGAGTAAATATAGTAAATATTTCACTCTAAAAAAGTGCAGTACTTGAGTAAATGTACTTACAGTTCCTCACTGAAATTATTTACCTTCTGACAACAATGCTAACATCTACAATCACAGACAAGACAGGAAAAAGGTACATACGCTGAGCCGTTCCCGTCATACACCCATGTAGTACTCGCGAGACCCTCGTGCACTGACGCCACAAAAAACGCACATGCGTTGAGATGGAGTACGAAGAGCAGGTAGCCTGTGGTGCGAGCCACTCTGCAGTACAAACAGAAGGATATAAAAGACAGATAGGTGTGTGTGTGTGTCTGTCTGTCTGTGTGTGTGTGTGATATGGGTCATTTTAGTTACAGGAGTTACAGATACAGGAGTGAAAAACTTAAGCACCAGCATGTTTACAAGAGCAGAGGACACATGCTAATCAAAACAATGACGAATTTGTGGAGTGTCGACATAAATTTTAGTTTAGTTTTAAAACTAAATAACAAGAGGGCTCAGAAACCGTTCCCCAACCGTCTTGTTGCTGCATCAAAAGACTAGCAAACACTACAGTTGATCTGATGGCATACTTTTACACACTGTAGTAAAAAAACATCTTTCCAGGAGCATGTACCTCCAGATGTAGGCCTTGGTCATGACATTCTCCAGTCGATCGCTGAACTCAAAGAAAGACTCAATCTACAAGGAAACAAATGGGGAAATGTGAAGTGTATTTAAAATATATTTTAAAAAGTATATTTTTCCACATCATGAGTAAAAATGATCAGCCGGCTGCCTACCCGGATAAAGCGGTTGAGTCGGTAGATGGACGAGAAATCAAAGTACAGGCAGAGAAGGTCAAATGGAAGGGTGCTGATTATATCAGTCTAAAAAGAGAAAACTCACATCTTACACTTCTTCTGAGGTCACACTGAGTGGGAGATCTTTGTTTGATCTGACCCCTATAACTCAAAAGATTTACTTTATTGGGACATACACAGTGGTGGAAGAAGTGTTAAGATCATTTACTTAAGCAAAATTATTAGTACAACAATGTGAAAATACTCCATTATCAGTAAAAGTCACAGTAAAAGTACAGTAGTATTATCAGCAAGATGAAGTAAGTAGCATTTTACTGTTGCAGCGGGTTGAGGTGGAGCTAATTTTAACCACTTTATATACAGTCTAGTAGTTCTCAATCTAGGGGTGGGGACGCTCTAAAGGACGCTCTCGCTCTCCAGTTTTAAGTACAGTATCTGAGTACATTACTTTTCACCACTGGACATATAATTACATTCTCACCTTAAAGCGTGGTGACTTCCAATAGTATACCTTAGTTATAGCTCTGTCTTTCTGCAGGGGATAGATAATTACACACAGTATTATAATTCAGGTGGGTTTAAAGGGACAGTTCATCCCAAAATCAAATAACATATTTTCCCCTCATACTTTTATTGCTATTTATCCATCTAGATAGTTTTGGTGTGAGTTGCTCAGTTTTGGAGATACCAGCTGTAGAGATGTCTGCCTTCTCTCTGATATAATGGAACTAGATGTCACTTCGCTTGTGGCGCTCAAAGTGCCAAAAAAATACATTTGAAAAACTCAACAGCAATGTCTCTTAACAGAAATCATGACCCGGTTACTCAAGATATTCCTCAGACCTTGTTGTGAGCAGTTTCATGGGGGAACTATTTTCTTTCCGTATCACTGCGCAGAAGGTAGCTTGCATCTACTCATGGAAGAGAGGCTAGCTAACTAAGCTATCTAAGCTAGCTAATGTTACAGCTCAGCCAAGGAGGATGCCATGAGTAGATGTGCATGTCATTTTGCGCAGTGATATGTAAAGAAAATAGTCATCCAGTTCCATTATATTGGAGAGAAGGCAGACATCTCGATAGCCAATACCTCCAAAACTGAGCAACTCGCACTAAAACTCTCTAGATGGAAAAAAAAGCACTACAGGGAAGAGGAGAAATATGTGTTTTTGATTTTGGGGTGAACTGTCCCTTTAAGGGCCCATTAATAGCCATACTTCGTAATGCTTTGTGACTTACAATAATGTCTCCTGCTTTGACAAACTGTAGCCGGGGTTGCCAAATAACGATGTCAATAACATACACCATGTCACTAAGTATGTCACAAACTATCCAGTAGATGTTGGCAGTGGCATTGTGGAACGGGAAGGCCAACCGCGCAGTGCAAAACCAAAGGTTATAGTTGAAAGCCACTGACACCAAGGCCAACCAGGCAATGTACCGGCAATCTGGAGAGACAGAGACACAGATTTAATTCAAGTATTTATACTGTATGTGTATCTTTAATCTCCTGTTCCCAGTGCGCTCCTCACCTATAGGGTCTATGGTCGTCCCCAGGACGTGATCCATCAGGTTCTCGATCGGATAGAAGAGGATGTTGAAGCAGGAGCAGCTGATGTCTGGGAGGATCTTGGCCTTCTTCCTGGCCTCCTTCGCCAGTCTCTCCTCCTGCGCTGTCTTCTCGGCCTCCAGCCTTTTCTCCTCATCCTTCTTCTTCTTCTCCTCCACCCTTTTGGCTGCTTCTTCTGCCTTCTTTTTATCTGTCTCTTCCTTTGCTATCCGCTCCTCTTCCTTCTTCCTGATGTAGTCATCCTTCCTTAGGATAGGTGCTGATCAGGCAAAGAGAGTGACGGTGAGTTAGACAGTCTTTTGACCAAGTTTGTGTTGGTTTACACATGTCTACACTTACTGACGGGTGGGCTGATTTCCGGGGAACTGGAATAAGGGTCTATGGCTTTCTCTCTGAGCTCCACCGTGCGCTCCTTTAACCTCTTGATCAAATTTCTGAGTGTGTCATCTGTGTAACGGGAGTAGACAACGGGCGGAGGAGGGGGGCCTTCTTCACTGAAAAGGAGAAAAGAAATGTGAATTAAGAACAGGCTACCACAGAAATGGTCACTTGATATCAGAGAGAAGGGAGGGGAGGGGGCGTAACTGTAGAATGATACTTAGTGGTGAGCAGTAAGAGTTGCAGTAAATGGGACAGTCCTGCAGGTGGAGCAGTTTAGTTTCATCACTGAGATAGAAGAAAAAACTGACACATGAAACCCTTATTAGCCCACTTTAACCTGAACCTCAAAGAGACCATAAAATCCAGGCTGTCATCTCTTTAATTCAGCTATTGTTTGTTTGCAAAAAGAACAGGATCAGAACAGCATTCCCACTCATCACGCACTCTCTGATCGTTCACAAATGCCACTAAGCTCCTAATCTCCTTTCCAGCTTTAGGAGTCACAGTGTGATCACTGCAGCTCACACACAGCATGTCCAGCCACATTTAGCCTGCCTTTGCCAGACCAAAGCAGGTCCGCTTGTACGTATTGTTAGGAAAGCTTAAAGAAATGTTGTGCGTAAATTTTCCATAAATACAGTATAACAAGTTTAGTTTTTAGCAATCTTCATTTTCAGTTATTTAAAGCCCCCCCTCCAGTCAAAACTGTTTTTTCTTCTTGTTGAATGTTGGAGCTTCACTGTGTAGAATGATGTATGTGCAGAGTCTGACACTATAAGGCTGTTTTCACATTCATTGCTGAAAGTCTCAATTGTCTCTGTCCTCAGTGAAAATCTGATTTTAAGAGGCGGGGCCTATGGCCTATGATTTGTGACATCACAAATAGTTTGGAAGCCAATCCTGGTCCAATATTCAGCAAACACATTGTGTGTTCCAGCAAAAATATCCTCTGCCCATCACAACCAGAGCTAAAAGTCAATTAAATCTGCTACAATCTACAATCGTCAGACAGAGTGTTTTATTTGCCATAGTGGGTATTACAAGCCTAAAGTAACTTGGGAAAGCTTGAAATTTCACTTCTGCCGTAGCTATCCATCGTCTATACCCCCATAAGTGCTGCACAGGAGCCTATCCCAGCTGGCACTGTGAGAAATGTGAGGTTCACACAGTTTCTGATGCATTCTTACCCATCAGCCCCCTCTGGATCGGCAGCAGCTGGAGCAGGAGCTGGAGCTGGAAGAAAAGTATATTAGCACTCTAAAAACTGAACACAAACACAAATCGAGATATGAGAGGGCAATCATGTCCAGGACAAAAAGCTTCACTGGAACAGACCCTCCTTTGACTGCTGGCAGATATTGATCTTTAAATTACAATCACTTAGAATTATTTGAATTATCTTCTCTGCAGAATTCACAAATTCTCTTTAAAGAGCAAAATTCCAGAAAAGAGCAGTTTGTGTATTATTAATGATTTCTCCATGAGGAAATTGTTCTTATTTTACACATGAAATCCATTACTTGGTAGCAGGGAAATGAAAAGCACACAGCTACAGTAAAGTGCACTACAGTATCTTCCTGAGTTACTGTACACACATTTCTGTCTTATGTTCCTGTGCATTTATTGTACTTGGGGAGGACCGTGATAGCAATGTGAGGTGAATGATACGTGGCTTTTTTCCCCCCCCTGAAATCAATTCATCTGCAAAGATTGCAAATGCAAGATTTCCCGGTTTATTGGCCTTCATCATTGCCCCCTGTCCACTGCCCAATAATAGAATTCCTTCTGTCCCAAGTCAGAAAGACAAGGAGACTCTGCCATGTGGTCTGCTTGCAGCCATATTGGCACGAAACTAACACAACAAGGCTGTCGGAGAAAAGGTGACAGTGTGTGATGAAACAACATGACATACTGAATACAGAGTTCAGACCAAATGAACAGACTTCTTCTCACCTGGTTTTGGCTCTTCCTTCTTGGACTGTGCTTCTTTCTTCACTTCTTTTGTATCCTCCTCTTTTTCCTTTTCCCCCTTTTTCTTTTCCTCTTTCCTTTCCTCTTTTTCCTTTTCCTCCTTTTTCATTTCCTCCTCTTTCTTTTCTTCCTCCTTCTTTGGCTCTTCTTTCTCTTCCTTCTTGTCAGGGGCCTTTTCTTCCTGTAAACACACTACACTGTTACAGTGTGCAATGTGCCAGGCTTTAGTTTTAATATTTCCTGATGGTTAAGGTGTGCACATCCTCAGCAGTTTCCCCCTCCTCTATTTTAACTCTTGCAGGCCCAGCAGCAGTAAATCCACCCTCCCTGCTGAAGCTGCAGTGACTGCTCTTCATTAGTCACTGATCTGAGTCACCTGTCATGGTTTACCTTAAAACAACTTGTACGTACTCAGTGTGACAAGCAGGTAACATTTGATTATTAATACATTAGTTTAACGTTTAGATGGTGCACATATGAAAACTGCTATTTAACAATACAAAAATGAACAAGTAAAACATGCTTATCTTACAAACATAAAGGTAAAGACCTGATGAAACACATTTTTGGTCCAGGTCATTTGTTCTTACCTTAGCGGGTGGAGCTGGGGTAGTAGGTGGGGTAGCAGCCTGTGCAGGGGGGGGCTCAGGAGCCCCAATTATCTTCTTTAACCTGCTGAACATGGTGTGGCTTGGTGTGGGCTACAGTGAGGTCTGCCCATGCACGTCTCCTCCTGAGGTTTCCTACGTGGGTCTCAGGTCCTGAAAAGAGTTCCTGGATCCTCTTCAGTCCTCGTCTCACATCCAAACAACAGACTGAGGCAATTAAAAATCTTAGAGCCATTAATTCCCTCTTGGCACTCCCCTTTCTACTGCAGCAGATCTGCTGTCACGGCCGCAAATCACTGTCCTCCTTACTGTTGACCATTTAAATGGCAAAATACATGCGTGTCTTTTTAATGATCAGTTATCAAATGAAAAGATGAATTTCTGCCAAGCTAAATAGGTTGGAGAATGTGACATATTTTCATTATTACAAACTCGTTACTATTTCTGCCATTGAGTTTATTGATATACATAAAAACAACTCTCAGTTTTGCCTCTGCATTTGCCACTGAAGTGAGTGCATTTTTTAAATTAATTCATCAGATAACATATGAATTAAGTGGTCGTACCTCATGTCTGTATGTGATGAAAGTAGCTGTAAAATTAGACTGATGGGGTTATTTCAGTCCCTTTTGGCTACAGAGTTCACAAAGTCCACTTAGATAATTAACCCTGGAAATGTCCCTATGTGGCTAACAGGATTAGTTAGCACCTCTCTGTCTCTCTCTGAACTTTTAACTCCTGCAGTACAAACACAAGGCTGACAGACAGACAGGACACGATACCACGAGCAGTAAACTATAATCAGCAAATTATTTATTTAAGCACATATCAATGGAGATCAAATCAATCAAATATTATTTGTGAGCATTACTGTTACCATTTGTTATGATAGATAGTCTCTGTTAGGCTTTTACAACTACTGAAAAACATAGCCCATATAAGCAAACAGAAAAAAGGTAAATAAGCAGGTATACTCAGCAAATACACGATATACAAGAAGCAGTATCCACTAGGGGGCAGTAATACTGCACATCTCACCAAAATCTGTTAAAATACGTAATAATGGTGTTTAAATCTGCTTGTTTGACGCATTATAAAATCTAAATGTCACTTAAAATGTGTTTAAAATTCACGTTAGTGTGCTTTCTTGTGGTTACATCTCATTTACACAAATGTTTTAACATGGGCAACCCTCCAGTGCTCCAAGAGCATGACAAATCAGAAGCACCCACTTGAAACAACAGGAAACACACACTGGTACAAAAGAATAATAAGAGGTTGAAAATAAAACTGTACATCGACTCCCAAAAAGGAGTTAATTAAAAGTAGTCTCACTACGAACATCACTGGCCTCCAGTAGCAGACTGAGGAAAGAAATGCAAAACATGGTACATTTAGCAGTCAGCATAACTCCTTTTATATGCCCACATATAGATAGAAATGTAAGTGTGTTACCTTCATTTTGTCAATAATTGTTCTGTTGATGGTTCCACCGAAGGCACGCAGCAGTTTGGGCGTGGGTGGTTTGGTTCCAAACAGCGCCAGCCCTTTCTTCTTCTCCTCTTCTACTTTAGCTGCTGCTGGACCCTTGGCCTTCATTAGTTTCCTACACACACAGAGAGAAATAATACCAAGTATACTTCAAGGAAAAAATATTCATCCTTAGAGTGCAGAAATGGCTGTGTGGAAAGCATTACAGAAGCAACTATTAGAACAAACAGTTAAAAGTCTAGTGTGGAGGATATATGTGGTGCAACACGGTGGCTCATTCTTAGGTAACGAAAAACACAGCCATTCTTATTTTCAATAAATATAATTATGAATGTTCTACTGCATTTCAGCCCCTAAATCCTTCACATTGGAACTTTAAGCAGCCTGTGAGGGCCAAATAGGAGAATTCTATTTGTTTATTATTTGTTTCCAAAACTGAACGTGCTTATGATGGAGAAATGTAGCTGCATTTATGTTGTCATCTGTCAATAAATGCTACACATTTTAGATGATTAATTGACAGATAATAAATACTCATCAGTTAAAAATTACAAATGCTCTCCTCAGCTGTATATAACATGTTGAACTTAAAGGTTAAATATATATTTTGAACAAAAACAGAAAAGTGTTTGGTTTTATCTTCATTCACATTACATCTTGCGTCACCACCTTCCTGACTCTGGCAGTGTGCAGTAGGTGGAGGAGGTTTCGCACCGAGAAAAGTCAATCTGTGTGATGACCAAAGGATAGAAACAATCAGCTGCTTGTCCTGCGGCGTCTGACTCACCTGCCCTTCCTGGCCAACACTTTCTGGGACTCTGGGTAGTGGACCAGGATGTCAAACAGATCTTTCTTCTCCAGGACAAAGAGGTTAGCGAAGCCGTAGGCTTTGACATTAGCTGTCCGCCTGTTCCCTCCATCTTTGGATGACTGCAACAGACTGAGGGAAAAAAAACCTTCCTTCAAAGTGTGTTTTGTCATCACACTGATGTGTCCATTAAACATCTCTGCTGATGTTTATCACAGTGTGAAATTGGAAGTTACAATGCTGTAAGGTTTTTTCTTTAGACTGCATAATCGGTCTAGCTTACCTGATTTCTCCAAACACACAGCCGGCCTTCAGTGTGACGAACACAATGCTGTTGTCAGGTCCTCCCACCACCTGCACCGCTCCACTTTTGATGATGTACATCTCTTTACCGATGTCACCCTGCAGGGACGGCAAAGTCATATGCAGAAAAACAACAAATACTCTACAGATTGCTACATGCAGAAGAATACACAGCAGATATTTACATGAAGCTTTTACTTATAGGGGTCGCAGTGATGACACAGATTCAATACAAACATTTGAAACCCAGGATGATAAAATAATATGATAACTCACTTTCTTCACGACAAAGTCTCCTGGTAGATAGACGATGGACTTGAGCCTCAGTAACATGTCCACCAACATCTGCTGGTCACATCCCTGTGGAAAAAAACATGTGTTTGACTTCATGTCCAAGCTGCAATATGCTATGTTATTGTGTGTTGTGAGGTCTGGAAACAGCACCTTGAACAGATCGATCTTCTGAAAGGTCGTCAGGTTGATGTCCACAGCGATGGCGGTTCTCATCACCAGAGGCATCTTGTCCAGCAGCTCGGACTCATCTGAAAGCACCACGATTTTTATGATTCAGTGCTTTCTCACATTCTGTAAAAACTGAACTGAGCACCGTGTTACTGACCCAGCATGCCCTGAGCGTCCCAGGTGTAGGTGTACCAGGTGCGGACTCGGTTCTGCACCAGAGAGGGGATCCGATTGGTCACCATGTAGGCGACAGTGCTGTCCATGGAGGATCGGAAGTAGGTCTGTCCTGCTGTGGCTGCACCGATGACATCCCTCATCTGAGGCCAGATGACAATAACCACATGAAGTGAGGGAAACTTTGGATAAATTAATTAAACTACTCCTGTCAGACTCCACAGGGAACCAGCGGGAGACAGCTGGACTGACTGATGATGGGGAGTTAGTGAAGCTATTATGGTAAGATGACTGATGGCAGGATCATTTCTAACACAACAGGTTTTATTCATCTATCACTACATTACTACTTTAACCAGACAAGTGGAAAAAGAGGTGGAATTTCTATCAGGTTTCCAGATGATGCGACAGGTATGAATGAGCCTTTATGTTACCTGTCCAATCAAACTGGAGAACACAAAGACGCCCGTGAAAAAGTTAGTCATCTGAAAGGTAATCTCAAAGATGGTATGGGGCTCGTTAAGACCCCCGATGTTGATCAGACTGCGGACAGCGTAGTAGTAACAACGCAGGTACCTGTGGAGAGGTTGGGGCCGTTAGAGGAGCTGTGCAAACTACACTACATGTGACTGGCCTGTTTTTTCAACATAAACATTTTGCATGTGTTTGTGTGCCTTTGTCTATGATGGAGTGTATTTTGAATCTTTGTTATTTCCTTTTTCAAGTTTGATTCCATTGATGTCTTGCTGCAAACATTAAAAAAAAAGTTCAGAGAAAAGGAAATTTGCTACAATTGCAAGCCAGAAAAAGTAAAGTATAATAATAAAGAAAAATAATATAGCAGAAAAAAAAAGATTTGAAAAAAATATTACAAATAAACTACCTGGCCAAGAATGATGGACATAGAGAATGCCCCAAAAAGGTAGTTTGTCATCTGAAAGATCTGTCCGAACATGGTGTCTGGAAATGGCAACTCAGCGATCATCAGCAGGGACTTCTCCGCATAGAAGAAGCAGCTGAGGTAACTGCAGCAGCAGCAAACATGGAACATACAATATGTCTTCAGTGTGGGATTATCTGTGGATTTATCAGTCTGTCTGTCTATTTCAGTGCACTCTGTGTGATGTTTCAAAGTCAGGTTGGTCAATGGTCAACAAAACTCTACTATTATTTGTCTTTGACAGCGAAACAGCAATTACTTTTTCTTTTTTTTTAAACTGTCAAATCTTCGCTTTTTATAATTGAATGGAACTTTATTTTTAGCTTTATTTTCATTAATTATTATTTTAATTAATTAAACTGACAATGTTTTAGTCCAAACGCTCTGATAGCTATGGATGCTGGTGAGAGTTTTTATTGTTGAAATCTTTTACATGATGCTTAAAACCAATTAATTACATTGTCTCTTCAATAAGATCCAACAGTGGATTGTTGCCAAAGACCTCCTCTATTCTAAATTTAACCTCTGTCTGCTCTGTCTAGCGTTTCACTAATGTGTTGACATCAGTCCGACATGTATTCTTGAGCTGATCTTAAAGGGACAGTTCACCCCAAAATCAAAAATACATATGTCTCCTCTTCCCTGTAGTTCTATTTATCCATCTAGATAGTTTTGGTGTGAGTTGCTCGGTTTTGGAGATATCGGCTGTAGAGATATCTGCCTTCTCTCCAATATAATGGAACCAGATGGCACTTCACTTGTGGAGCTCAAAGTGCCAAAAAAATACATTTGAAAAACTCAACAGCAATGTCTCTTAACAGAAATCATGACATGGTTTCTCAAGATAATGACAGACCTTGTTGTGAGGAGTTTCATGGAGGAACTATTTTCTCACCACCGAACAACACTGTATCATCGCGCAGAAGGAAACACACATCTACTCATGGACAAGATGCTATTCTCTCGACAGGGTGGGATAAAAACATTAAGGGTGTCCTCCTCGGCTGAGCTCTAATATTAGCTAACTTAGTTAGCCTAATTAGCTAGCTGTAAGCACCACAAGCAAAGTGCCATCTACTTCCATTATATTTAGGAGAGAGCAGACATCTCTACAGCAGGGGTGCCCAATACGTCGATCGCGAATGCTATGCTGGTAGATTTACATTAAAATGTAAATTAAAACATTATTCTGAATAAAACCTATTCGAAGTGCGTTTGCCTGATCTGTCAAACTAGCATCGCTATTCCAAAGAAAGGAAACATGGAGAGGCACTTTTGAACTGTTCATAGAAACTACGACAGCGACTTCCCTGCCAAAAGCGAATTGAGAAAGAGAAAGGTGAGGGAACTAAAATCGCAGTTAATTGGACAGCAGTCACTTTTCACACAGCCAAATTCAAAAGCAAAGGCAGCCACCGAAGCATCATTCTGGGTGAGTCATACCATCATTAAACATAAGAAGTCCTTCCAAGATGGACAAATGTTAAAAGAGGCCTTTGCTGATGCAGCAGACTCGTTTCGGGATTTTAAAAACAAACCAGAAATATTATCCGCTATCAAAACTGTTCAGTTATCAAGAAGCACAGTTACATGGCGCTGTGAAGTGATGGCTGATGATTTGACGCAGCAGCTTTGGAAGGACACTGCAGACTGCGAGTGTTTCTCACTGCAATTAGATGAGTCCACGGACATAAGCGATACAGCACAATTGTGCATTTTCATTAGGATGGTGTTCAAAGACATGACAGCAAAAGAGGAACTGTTAACAATATTACCAATGAAAGAACACACTCGGGGAGAGGACCATAAATGTATTGAATTGTATTGTGCTGTAAGGGTCCATGCAGTTATGCAAGGTACATATTTATACATTTTCAGCACTAGATTTGTATTTGTTTTTATTTTTTTGTGGTAGATCATTTTGGACTCGTCATTTTAAAAGTAGCTCGCAAGCCAAAAAAGTGTGGGCACCCCTGCTCTACAGTCTAGACCGCTACATATAAGAGGGAAAAAAAATGGATTTTTGACTTTGGTGTAAACTTTCCCTTTAATGAGACCGAAGTATCAGTTTTCATTTTGAGTTAGCCAGAATAAAATGTTGGTATTATACATTTCTGCAAACCACGACTATGTTCATACCACAGACTGTATAAAAGAAGTGGACGTAGCTTCCGGGTCTGAAAAATGAAGCCAATGCGGAAGTGCCTAAAACCTGCATT
>JBBPCS010000002.1:142567-153951 GCA_037974645.1 Hollardia meadi
AAAACTGACCAACATTGCCATTTTTAAAGTAATGTCTGGCTATGTGTCAAGTATGTTTTCTTGACTGGTACTGAACGTATTGTTAAAGTCCATATTCAACATCAGTAAAAAAAATTACAGTAATTGAGTGTGATATCAGTGAGAGCAGTTTGTTTAAACAAACCGGTTCAGTTTAAACAAAACAATTTTGGTGCTGCGGGTCATTTTGGTATATACAGTATATCATTATGAGTCAGAAAGATTCTGGAACAAAGCTGGTTTGTTTTTGTGAAACAGAAAAGAGAAAAAGGAAATGAGCAGAGAGTCACTCCCAACACACCCTCTGGCATCTTTGACTCATCAGGTGGTGCTCGAGTGTCGGCACTCAAGCTCAAGTAGGGTCAACAGGAAAGGTCCACTTGGATTTGCTTCCATAGGAATTTGAATGGCTGTTATACATAACACTCTTTGGACAACCGGCCATATTAAAGTCTACAATAAGGTAATTTATGAGAAAGCAAGACAAAGAGTCTACGCTAGCGGCTCTGAATGTCTAAGGTCAGCATGTTATTGTGATCATAATGACAATGCAAACATGCTGATGTTTAGGTATGTTTACAAACTTAGTTCTGTATGTTAACATGCTAACATTTCTAATTAGCATTAAACAGAAGGTATTTGGTCATAAACCACAGTACTGGACAATTTCAAATTTGAACCTGATCAACAAATGTATTTCCATTCATCCTGAGGGGGGCCAATGTCTGTTGTCCATCCAATAGATGTCACAACATATCACTCAATACGCCAACCCTCATTATGGCTCTAAAATCCTCTTGGAAACATAGAGTACTAACGGGGGGGATCGACCTACGGACCGACAACAAGCATCACTACTCCTACAGTAGAGCCAGCTACAAAAATAAAAGAGAATTGATATTTTCAGCTTCATGTTGGCAGGCAAAGCAAATATTTTATTGTTCAACACAAGCATGCAAGCAAGCATGATTTACTGAAATGACCGCAAAAAGCATTAACGGCATTGTTCTCAAACAACTTTAATTCCTAACTACTGGGCCTCTTTGGAAAGTGTGTGCAAATACAGAATAGTGTTCTCCTGTGTAACGTCTCATATTGCTGAACTGATCTCATCTGTATTTCATGTATTTTTTGTATCTTAGTGTCTTGTCTCATCAACTTGGAGGAATTTAGTCAAGTAGTGGGAATGTACCAAGGTGCCAAACAACCTCCAGCTGTCAGAAATGACAAAAATAACTAGGCTATGTGATATTATTAGGACTTATGGATAAGTCATGGACTTATTTAAATACTACTTTGTCAAGCATAATATTTGATATGACAAGAAAAATCCAGAAGGATTTAAGTGTTATTAAATGATAAATTTGAATTCCCAGGCGTTTGTAGTGCACCTACCAACCTGAATGTGTGTGAGACCTGGATCATGATATGGACACAAATGCTGACTTGCTTTGATAGTCAGCAGAGCTTAATAATTCCCTGCCAGCAGCTCCAGTGGTTTTTCTTTGTTTTCTACCAAACCGCTCTCTCTCTCCCCTTTTCTCTCTCTTTCTCCACAAGTCTCACTCTTTCACTTTCTGCTCCCCCTCCTCGCTCTGTTTGTGGTTGTGACATGTAAGACGTGTGTTAGGATTCTGCCAGCTTTCCGAGACGATTACAGCAGTGTGCGCTGTGCTCCATCAGTGCCATGACTCAAATCCTGACTTAGAGAAGAAAATTCATTATGGATGCTAATCAGTTCAGCGCAATCCTTTTAGTCCCACATCGTCATGCTTGCACAGCTTGAGTGTAATCATGTCAGACTAACAGACTGAGGGACAGATAGGCAAACAAGTACGACAGGATGACGGACATGAGGCCCAGACAGAGACTGGGCAGGCAAGCAGATGTGCAGGTGCAAAACAGATACAAGGTTTTAAACGATGGATGAGGGCTTTATTGAGCAGTCTCTAAAACTGTTTCTAATAACTTTGTTTTCAGGTCCCAAAATTTAACAAAAATATACATGCGATAAAGCATCTGCCCCTCTTTCAAGTCAAGATCTCAGTAGCTTTTCTCGGTGATCCACACCTCCATTGGCTTGGTGAGTGCATCAGGGTTCATCTTCTCTTCATCATCAGAGACTTTGGCCAGTGAGCCTGCCAGAGGAGGGCTGAGCCCATCTGATGGATCCATGACCAGAGTCTCCTCCTGTCAGGGTTTGCTGGGTGTAGCAGTCCACAGTGATCTTTAGATACAAAGAACAAAATGTGTTTTGATTATCCAGACTTTGGCTGTTACAGGTGGCACGAAAGAGCGGAGAAGGCAGGGTGGTTAGCACCAGCTTATAGGTTGATCCATGTAGCTTTGATTGTTTTGGCTTGTGGTATTACCCAGTACAGCATATTTAAGTGTTTACTGTGATGCTCAAAGATATACAATTTGCAGAATAATTAAAAATCTTTAATCCAAATTTTTAACTGCTGTGAATTCAGAAGTAATTATGAAAACTACAACGCCAGGCCGTAAGACTATTAATTAAAGGTTTTTTATTTCATTGTACAGGTGGCATTACTCTAGCATCTACAAGCTCCTTTGGTCAGTCACTGTACATTTTTCAGTCCAAAATCGGTATTATCATCTACAATAACTGCCCCGTTTAAAAACAAAAAAACATTACATCTAATCTATAAAGACTTTCCTCCTGAAACCCAGAATGCAGCATGATGTGACATCAATTTCTGAGCCCACTTAAAGCTAATCTTTAGTTTTGTTACAAGGTTATTTCTAGGAAATCTTAGAAATGACTTAAATATACAGTATATATTTGATTAGGTTTGTGTTTATCTGCTACTTACTGCTTTTTAATGGCACATCTGCTCTTCAATAAGAATCAATAATGGCCTCATGCTTCAGCTAAACCAGTGAGGCTTTACCTAACTTGACCCCTACACTAGGAATGAGCCTATTTTTGGTAAATCCCAGAACTATTGTCTGGCAACTCTAAAAAAGAAACGGGTGAATCTCTCCTATAAATTACAGCTACTCTTTGCTACTTAGAAATCTGGGCTGTAATTTTGGGACATCAGCACTTGCGTCATCTAAAGTTAGCTTGGTTTTTTTTGGTGTGTGTGTGGTTCCTGTCAATGGAATAACTTACATGCAGGGATGTGGGAAAGGGTCTGGATGAATCAAGGGGGAGCGGATTGAAGCAGAAGCAGAGTGAAGTAACTGTGAGCTTCCTTGAAGGAATACAATCATTGACCAGGATCACAAAACTGAAGCCTACCAATCAACAACACTTTAGCATGTGACGGACTTCATTTTCCAATTCGTTACGTTTCAGTGTTTGGTATTAAGTGCTAATTTCAAGGGTGTGTCTCTATGTTTCCTTGCATTATTATGAGTTTGCTATCATCTTTCATTGAGTGTTTTAGTGATTGAGTGTTTTTATAATGTACATGAAATCTTTGTCATGCTTGACAAGGTTTGCCAACTTGTTTTATGAACTAAAGCACTTCTTCACCCAAGAGTCAGCCATTTGTAACCATGAAGGTAGGACATTCATTTAAAAACACATGTTAATGACTAATTGAAAACCTTTTACTTATTTTATGACTATTTATTTTTAGAAATTCTGCCCTCAGGTAGGATCTAATGAAGCCAATAAAAAGGCTCCTGCCCCTATCCCTTCTTTATTGAATCGTGTGTGCCCACCCTGCCTCTCCATCGCCAGTCCACTGATTGTGTGTGTGCGTAGGTGACTCTTGATTTGTGCGTGAGCATGTATCTTGTAAGGCAGATAATGAGTGTGCAGCAGGCATTCTCTGATTTCTCTGACTGGCCCGCCAGAGAGCAGGGTTTGTATTCATAAACATAACGCACATCAATCTCTTGATTTGTTTCCACAGCCGAATCAGTCTGGGTGTCTGTCTCTCTAATTCACCCTGTGATTGGTTATCTGTTTCCTATAATTTTGATCCAAACTACATGCCCATGACATAGTTGAAGTAATAGCACTGCATTGATTTATATACATACTTCTCATGTAGATAATGAGTCTGCTTCTTTCTTTTCCTACACAGAGACTCGCGCTACAGTTGGGTACACCAGCGGAAAGATATTACTGAAGCTGTTAATACGTCTGATTTCACATCCCACTTTCTTTCAACAATTCTTGTCTATGCTCAATTTATTGAGCTAGACAGAAATTACAATTTTATGAATCTTGTGTGTTAACTCATGCAACACATTTTGATCACTGATTTCATTTCTTTCTCCATAACACAGTCCATATTTCATTCCACACTGAAAAATCCTAAATGTCTCTAAAGAGATTGTTGATTTTATTTTTAATTTTATTCCTGTTTGATTTGATCATTTATTAGAACTTTACTTTGGCTCTATTTTTATTCTTATTTTCCTTCCATATTGTTTTTTGTTTTTGAGCAAATGCCAAGACACATTCTTTGTATGCTTACAGTATGCATAGGACAATTAAATTAATTCTGATTATTTTGAGCTCCTGGACCGTCACGTTAGCGTCACGGTCGCGTGATGACAGTTTTCCTCCAACAGTGAAGCAAACAATGCCGCTCCTCAATATTCAAGAAAGTCCTGTGTCACTTATCGCAGGTCTAAAGTGAAAGAAGAGTCCGTGGGATTAAACAGCAGCACACTCTGCTCCGCCTGGTTTCAAAGTTTAGATAAATATATTGATTCAGTACCTTTTTGTTGGCTTTAAACGTCACGTCTACACGCATATTCAGTGGCGCCACCGAGGGGCCATGGCCACCCTGAGACAATCACTGCCCCCCGCCCCAACTGGCCCCCCGTTGCGAGTTTAATAAGCATAATATTATTTTGAAAATGTTGACTGTACTGGCATTAGTCTGTCCACATCAGATAGTAACCCTGGTTATTTTCTGTAGTCCTAATTTACAGATGTTCTGTAAACACTTCTCGAGAAGGCTATTGGTATGTTGATGAAGATTTTCAGTCATCCAGGTCATATATTTAAGTGCTGAAAGAGGTGGATGAGAGGTGAAATGTCTTCAAGAAAGAAAGTTGCCTTCTTTCAACACTTAGATAAGGCTATTGGCAGGCACTTTCTGGGCTAGTCCCCTCCCAAACCCAGCTACCGGGGACGTGCAAGTCAGGCAGGTGTATGAAACAGAAGCTCAGTTTGAGAAGAGTGAAATTAGACGTTTCTAACCAAAGAACTCCAAGATGTGAAACTGAGTGGGGCTGGCAGTACTGACTGTTGAGAGAGCAGTTATCATCAGGATGGAACTCCGTCAGACTCTTTCCAATCACATGGATTATCCTCGTGAGTGAGCTACCTAAAGTTAGCTGGTTAGCATTAAGATTTTGTCGCAATAGAGTTGAGTTGTGTCTTATTTTACTTTGAGAAACATTGTAAACAGTTGTGTAGTCCAGGGTGCACGCAGGTAGGCTATATGTTGTATAAATCCACTCTGATGCGCCTCACTCGTGCGCAGTTGTGTGCTGCACTTTTTTTCTTGGTTCCAAATACCACACCCGCTCTGTCCCCCCGCCAAGACGGAGAAGATACCGACAGTGAGAGATGCTGTCACTTCGACTACACTCAGTAAGCAATTTTTTAATAGGAGGGCCTTGTAAATTATGTTAATAACATGTCAGGGATCAACATCACCATTTGCACATCACTCTATGTGTATGTATAGTGCAACATGCATGTCTGCAGATCTAGCTCTAGTAATAATGCATTTTGTGTATATTTGAATTGTGATTAAAGCTAATGTGTATGTGCTGTAAATATGTGGAAGGCGAGATGTGTATTATTTTTGAAAATGAGATAGCAAAAAGAGAAAATGACATCCAAAATTCAATATTTTTTTATTGTAAAGTGTACAGTGAAACAGAAATTCTCCATCAACAGGACTTATTTCCTTCTTTTTTCTGTGATCTCAGATTAATTGTTTGTTGGGTCCAAAACTGAGAACAACTGGTATTTTAAAAAGGCCCATGGTTGACTGGCAACCTTAAAGTAGCTTTCAAAGGAGAGAAACTAAAAATGATATCCTTAAAGGTCTAAGAACCCCATATTGATACTTTAGATACTAAACCCAGCAACAGCAATATAAATCCCCCCCCCAGGTTACATGTTCCAAAAGTGATTCAGTAACATTAACTGTAAATTACGAGACCAAAGTATGATCATGTGTTGCCTTAACTCTCATATTGACATAGTTCTCAACTAGTTTATATACTACAACAGCATAACAGGGTCTTGCGCATGCACGAAAGCGGTCCAGTCAGTAAAGTATGGTTACCGCAAATGTGCCTGTTCAAAATTATCCTGCAATCATAAAACAGGAAAGGTTCATGCAAAATGTTGGCAGCAAATGTATTCTTTTTCTGTATATGATCTGTGCTTGGATTATTTAGGTTGTGTGAAAAAAATATATTATTTATAGTTGAATTCTCTATTTATTGAATACAGTTCAATCAATATATGAGAAATACATGTTCCAGATAGTTTTTCATCAAAGTTGCTGTAAATTTACATTACAGTATAAAATAATACAAACATTATTTACCTTTAAATCACGGTGCAATACTACAGTTCTCTATTTTTTTTAGATATTTAATTTCCCTTTCTATAATTTCCCTTTTTATATAAAAAAAGTACTTGCTTTTTGTATCACCCTCTTCTATTAATTTTAATCTGGATAATATAAAAGCACTGTTGGCTATATTCCAGTTCACCAATTATAGAGCAGATCATCATCTTCTAACATATTTAATATTTTCTTTCTGAAATACATTTTATTAATTTCTCTATTTTTGACCATTTCTTAAGTTAACTGTTAGATTGAATTGTAAACCTCCTAATTTCTTTTTATGCAATTTAATTTATTGAACTTTATAAATATTTTCTGATACAGGATATAAATTCACATCAAACACCAAATAATACAGAAATTCCCAATAAATCACATAGTTACTGTTAGAAATTGCAAATTTCCAGTACTGTCTAATAAGAAAAAGTTCATAATTTAATTTTGTGTAGCAAAATATTGAACTATTACACTTCCACTGATTAAATACCATTTCAAGTCTCTAAATATTGCCAGAGGGCTGCGTAGAACTCTTTCTCAGGCATAGCAGTGCAATCTTTTAACACTAATAAATTTACATAGTGAATTTCACCCCCAAACGATGTCAACCACCATACATACATTCATGGCAGTCATTCATGTCACGAGTAATTTTGAACAGGCGCATTTGCAGTAACCTTACTTTACTGATAGGACCACCTTCATGCACGGTCAGGTGTTATTTACAAATCCGTGCCGACGGATTTGTAAACTGTGCGCACAGTTTAGCAATTACCGTGGGCACTGTTTACTAAACCAAGAGAACAGATTGTTAAACGGAGGGAACAGTTTACTAAAGCGAGGAAACGGATTGTTAAACTGAGGGAACAGTTTACTAAAGCGAGGAAACTGATTGTTAAAAGGAGGGAACAGTTTACTAAACTGAGGGAACGGATTGTTAAACAGAGGGAACAGTTTACTAAACCGAGGGAACGGATTGTTAAACCTGTGGGCACAGTTTGCTAATCTGTTGGCACAGTTTATAATCTGTGGCATAGATTACAATGAGAGTGAATCTGTTGCGTGTGACGTGTCGTTTCTGGTGGAGACACAAGGTAAGATGATCCAACGAAAGTTTTTACTCAAAAAGGCAGCTTTCTTTTCTCTTTTGCAAACCTGTCTGCATGACCTTTAGAGTAGGGACT
This sequence comes from Hollardia meadi, assembly GCA_037974645.1. Taxonomy (NCBI): domain Eukaryota; kingdom Metazoa; phylum Chordata; class Actinopteri; order Tetraodontiformes; family Triacanthodidae; genus Hollardia; species Hollardia meadi. The sequence goes on from JBBPCS010000002.1 coordinate 150,354, forward strand.
AGATGGTGCTGAGGGTGATGTGTGATTCTGTCTGTAAGATATAGTTGACAACAATCTGTAAATTGAGATGTGGTATTTTTACACCATTATTTTTATCTTCTGATACTCCTCAGGAGCGGTTAACCAGAACATTACTGAGGTTGAGTATATATATATATACACATACATAGGCAAGCCATTCATTTCAGACTGCTGGACAGTTATCGTTACATTGCATGTTGGATAACAAAATGTTCATAATGTGAAAAGGTGACTTTGTTCAGGTGCAATTAATTGTTCATTAAAAGTTGTTTGGTGAAACCCAGAACCTGACTGTGATCTGTTTATTAACTCCAATGTATTGACAATTTCATATAATTATACAGCATTAAAGTCAAATCAAAGTCAGGTCTGTTTGTCTTATTTTAGTCACTAACGCCAAACCACATATGAACTACAAAAGCTACATTACAAAGAAATAAAAGCTTTGCCAGATATTGTCACACACTGCATACACAGTGTAGAAATGGACAATAATTTCAATAATACACCGTAAGCTGCTCGGACTTTTGAGTGATTTACTGCTAAATACTGAGTGCATATAAGCCAGCCGATCTAATTTACATGGGTACAAAGCAGGACCTGATTCTTTGTGGAAACTTGGTGGTGAAGCTTTATACAGTGATTAAGTCAGCTGGAAATAAGCCGTCTGCTCATTGAAAACCACGCTTACAGATGTCACATGGACGTGTACGATGGATATTTACAGTTAAACCTCACTGTATTTGAATATATCATCTGCTGTGTTTTTGCAGATAAAAATTCTAAGTTAGGCTCTTTATATTAATGGTATAATAGGAAATGAGTGAAAAGTAGATTTATGGACCAAAGCTTCACATCTTTCTTGTAGGACACACATGAACACATGCTGCCTCTGACTCTGGAGGAAGCCAGATGTTGCACCATTCGAATGAACACTGGAACTTTCCCTGCCAAACCCAAATTTGCTGTTTACAGAATGACTTCATTCTAGCAGATCCCACTTAAAACAACAACATTCCCCATTTATTATCCAGACTGAAAACATCACTGCTCTGAACTGCAGGAGATCAGACAAACTTAAATTTTGTATTCAGCTTTTTGTACATCATCAAAGGATGGATGCAGACCAGCAGGGTGATGTTAGACAGATGTCAAGTTTTTGTGCTCTTTCTACACCAATTCATCCCCAAACATTTACCAAATGTGGGAGAACATTTACCAAATGTTTCCTGTCTTTAGTTTTCCTTTTAGTTTGATGGGATAATCATTGATGTCTCTCTCTACAGACACTACTTTATCAATGTGACAGACAGCACAAAGGAGCAAAAGAGAGGACATTCAAAAAGTCAGATCAGAATGTCACAAAAGGACATCTCTGTATCTCAAGCATCAGTACAGCCGAACAGAAACTTTAAAGAACACGGACGATGTCGAGACTTCATAGACCTCGAGTGACCCTCCTCAAGAATGGTCTTTTTCATATTCCAAGTAGAAAAAAAGAACATTTCTGGTCACTGTGAACTGAAACGACCCCCTCAGTCTGGGTAAATTGATTCTAAAACGAGACCACTGAGTGAAACCATCATGTGAAATGACCTGCGTTGCTTTCCATTTGATTATATCTGAGCGTTCCCTTTTATACACCATACATCTCGTCTGACTGAAAGAAAAACAACCTGGTCTACCAACATGTGGGATGCGATGGAAATAGCTCTGGATTCAGATTGCATCAGGTAATTACTGCTCCAGTCATTACTTTTATGCCTAACTTTATCTGCCGAGGTGGGGAAATATATTCCTACCAGCAGAGATGGGAGATGAAAGACAGACATTAGTGTCGAGCTGTGGCGTCATTTAAGCATTTTGAGATATGTGTCTCTGCTGTTGCTGCGGTTTCTGTGACTTGTCAAATAAAAGCAATTAATCTCATTGAGAATCTTTTTTCACTGATTGTGAAAGAATTTGTCCTGATGACTTTGATGCAGAGACACATCAGCCAAAAGGAAAACATCACCTAGAATAGTTGGTGTAACAGCTTCGTCTATTTGGTCTATTTTTCTTCTTCCTGTTAACAATCAATCAATGTACCCTTTCTTAGTATATTTCATCAGGTACACTTCTTCCTTTATGTGTATAAATGGCTTACTTATCTAGACAGTGAATCATGTTTAAATACAGCACAGTTAGAGTGCATTTGGTCAACATTCAGAGGTTTTGGTTATTTTTCAGCTAGACAGCGGAAAGGGTAAGACATGTCATTTAAGGCACTTTGTACAGAAAATTATTGTTGTGCCAGACATACTGGTTCCAGCATCAATCGTCCTGACACTACAGTGTTAGCAGTTTATGGAAAAACTGCAATTGCAATAATCATCAAGCTAGGGAACACACCATGTTGCTGTAAGAGGTCAGAGAAAGGCACACAAGTCACAGTCACCTCGGGATGACATTAGATTGTTGGAAGGTGAAAGGTGTACCCTTAATTCCAGCCGCCACAAAATGGTGTTCAAACAATTTCACAACAATTTGGTCTTTCCACCTCAGCATTATTTGACAGCAGCAAGCTAAAACTCTTGTTGACTGTGTGCACAGAATCTGGGCATGACGACAGTCTTAACAGTCCGTTGTGTGTGATCTAACGATGCTATTCATGCTGCCACCGGGCACGATTTTTCATGGAAAAATGAAGGCTCGATTTAGGGCACCAACGTAGCGCGTCAGCCAATCTGGAACCAAAACAACCACTTTAACCAGATACCATGTAGGATAACTGTGGAAACTCTACCCTGCAAAACCACCCGGGCTTGGGAGGATTCAAAACTGACAATTCTTTATACTACATCATTAACATGACCTGCCTGCTTATTAATATAACCAGGACCCAGGTGCAGACATGATACTAAAGGCAGAGTTAAATGCAGTTCAGTGGTTTAATGATAAACAAAACAGGCTTACGGATGGTGAGGCAGGCGAGGAAGGGCAGGTTAACAAGACACTAATGAGGGTGGAGCAGACAATCAAAACTGGTGGGAGAAGAACAAAGGCGGGAAGTGTAAAGCCAGACATGACACACGAGGAAAGAACATTCAAAATAAAAAAGGAAATGGCAAACTAAACCCAAAAGCATGACAAGACCGAGTTTCTAGGTCCAAGTGGAATTCTTACAGTTGCGTTGCTTTGGACAGCAGACGCCAGGCTGCTAGCAGTAGCCATGTTGCTAACGCTGTCGTTGCAACGGCAGTGCCAATAACAATACCACTTATTGAAACTAGTGAGAGTAAAATTGTCTATTTCACCTTTAAGTATTGGGTAAATTCAAATTTTTACCTTATGATGGTGCTAGAAGAACGGTCAACAAATCACTAAAGTCCTAAGAATTGATCCTCTAGGGCAGGGGTATTCAATTAAAATTCAAAGAGGTCCAATTACTAAAATTTCCTCCCAGCAAAGGTCCGAACCTCATGTCTAAATTGCATCTAGTAGTCTACTCCTATGTCTATCAAACAAAATCAACACTGCACATTTCCTTATCATTTCAACAATATTTATTAGGTAGGATACTTGTAATATGGAAAAC
>JBBPCS010000002.1:154051-174615 GCA_037974645.1 Hollardia meadi
TCCCTCTTTTGGTTTCTGACCCCCGCCCCCTCCCCCCCCGAAAAAAAAAACACAGAACAGCTGAAGTTTGGAGCACACCAATAACTTTAGTGATCCGTTGGCTTTTACTCATCCTCAGGTTAAATTTCCATTTGTTCAATACTTCCCATGAGTCTCATGCTAAACTAGGATGGTAAACAAAGCTTTGAAAAATCTCAAGTCTCAGCAATGTCACTGTCAGCATGCTAACTGTGTTTCTTTCTGTGGCGTCATGGATGTTCAAAAATCTCATAAGATTACTTTTCTAGCTATTTTCTAGTATCATCTTTCGATCAACTGGTTGGTATCTGAGTGCTTGACATGAATCGTGGGAGCTCAAGTTCCCTCTTTTTTCAAAGTTTGAAAGCACAGCTTCATCTTCCCGACTGCATTCACATGACACTGCTACGTCATCTAAGAGTTGGAAAGCAGAAACTCAGTAGAGTCCAACATGGGGGACACAAATGTACAAACAGCCAGGATGTGCACTGATCATCCTTTACATTCGAGTTTAAAACATGAGCACAGAGTTGGAAGGCAGCTATTAATCATATATTGATCAATTTATTCAGTCTGAACACGTTTCCCCGTTGTCCCAAAGTATTACACAAAGAAGTCATGGTGACATGTCCAACTTGTTTTGACCAGAAAACAGGAAAGAAAGGAAAAACCAGTATGTGATCATGAAAACAGACACACATTCAAAGACACTACAACAGTTGGTTGGTTTGTTGAGGCCAATTTTGATTTTCAATTCACCCATCAGATCTCTCAAAGAGTTCCCAAATGTACCATTTGAATCTTTTAAAGTTTCTTCTTCGATTTTAATGTACCTGGAGGTAAGGGGAGGAGGGTTTGGGGTACACTTAAAATGTAAAAATAAAAAAAAACAATAAAAAAGTATCAATGCAAACAGTATTTTCAAGAGTAAACCTCCTCCTCAGCTTTTGAGGAGTTCCAAAGCCACGTTGAGCAGAACCGGTTGGATGTACAGAGTGTAAATGCTTGCATGCACGTTGACACAGGCACTGATCTTGACTTGGTGTCTAACTTCCTCAGTCAGGAGACAAGAGCATTCTGGGAACCGTGAGCTCTCTCAAACAAGGCAGTCAACAGAATTCTTTTAAAAAAATGGTCTGTCCATCCACAAATAGCCAGAGAGTGATCGTTTCTGATGCACACTTCTTTAAAATGAGAGGAATATGGGCTCAGGACAAAAATAACAACAGCAAATCCAATAACAAGATGCTCAAGCTCATAATTAGCTTCATTTCTGTTGTATGAAAATGATAAAAGTAACAGTAACAAATATCTCAACACACAAAAATAGTGGCTTAACTCCAGAACCTTCCGATATCTTTTTACGATACAATACATTACTCTCAATACAGACTGACTCTACTGTATATTCTATCCAGAACGGCTCAGCAAGCCAGTGCTGAGAATTCTGGGTAACGTATTAAAATCCAGAAAAAAACCCCAAAAAAACAATCACAGGAAGTTCACAATTAGCTTTTGTTACAAACAAACAAACAGAAACAAAAGCAGTATACAAATTAAAAAAACAAAACATGAACAGCAAAAGCAAGCACAAGAAGTATGAATTATAATTAAGGCGAGTTAAAATATTGCAGAATAATTTGGCCCCTGTGTCTCAAACAGACTGCCACAACAGTCAGAGCTTCCCGACTCTTAATCGCAGCAAGGATCCAGAGAAGGAAGGATGAACTGAAAAGAGAAAAATAAAAGTGATCCTCTTTGGAGAGAAATCGATTTTATTTGGTTTATTTTGGTCTCTTCCTCAGGAGCGTGTTAAAGGGAACAGTGAGGACCTTTCTCAAAAGAATTCAAATTGAAATTTAAAAAGAAAACAAAAAGAACAGAAGATGGATTGAAGTTTGGTGTGATGTGATTAACTATGTTTATCTTATGAAGCAGGGGGAGGGGAGGCACCGAGATCAGAAAATATAAAACTGTTGTTTCATCAACAACCTGATATGACAGATGACATTTATAGTGTCCTGTGGGAAGAGTGTATGTCCCCCTGAAAATCCTACATCTGATTAAGAGCAGTTGGGCAAAGAAATAAAAGAGGAATGGGACAGGAAGTCATGATTCTGAGATACAAAGTGATGCCGATGCTCCTTTTTTTCTCTTTTTTTGACTGGAATTGAAGGTCATTTCAGGCAAAGATCCCCCCACAAACTGCCCCTCTGCTCCCCTGTTTGTTAAAAAGGCGGGGGGGTTAGCAGAGTCTACTTTAAGTCCTGGGGTCACCTTATGTGTGAGGGGCCGCTGACAAGCTGTTTCTGCAGGTCTGAACGAAGGTATCAGATCATCCAAAAGGAGGAGGCATGGCTGTGTGTTTCCACGAAAGATGTCCAAAGTCCATCGGCCTCCGTCACATGTCTCTTCTGCCACCCCACCTTCTCACCTCTGATGTTTCAGACCCATTCCTGCATGGAGCGTTTGCAGTACAGTATGTGGCGTGGCGTACCCTTCCTCTTGAACTGCACCACAGTGTAGATCAGCACCAGCAGGCACAGTGCGAGCACGCAGGGGATGACGATGGCGATGGCCTTCATCGTGTTGGCCTCGTTGTCCAGCTCGATCACCACGTCGGAATTGCCGTCATCGCCCTGTGGCCGGGAGGGGTCGATGGGCCTCAGCTCACAGCCCATGAAGTCCTTGAGGACGGAACGCGGATAGCCGGGCTCCACTCGGAGGAACTGGTTGTTGAACTTCCAGTACTCCTTTCCCTTGTAGAAGTAGGTGAACCCTGAGAAAGAGGAGGGAAAGAAACCTGTAAGTACGCTGTTGAAAAGATTTAAAGAGTAACTGAACACCTTCATCTCGGACCACACCCAACATCGCTGCTAGGTGTGATGGACCGGTGTACTCTGTTGTACATCTAGTCACACTCAGCTGCTCTAAAAACACTTTAAACAAGAGAACAACAATATCTTTTTCAGTGGTGAAAGTAGTACTCAGATTCAAAACCAGACTTAAGGAGTTGTATATATTATTACTGATGCATGAATATGTCAGTAGCATTTTAATGTTGAAGCTACCCAATATGGAGCATATTTTTTTTACTACTTATGTAGTGTTGAGTAGATTATTTTATAAGATGATCATATATTTTTTTTGAAATCTGTAAAGTAACCAGTAACTAGAGCTGTCAAGTAATAAAAAGTACAATTATTGCACTGTGAAATGTAGTAGAAGTATTAAGCATTGGAAAATGGAAATATGTACAAGTACCTAAAAATTGTACTTAAGAACAGTACTTGAGTGAATGGACTGAACATTGCATTCCACAACTGTTGGAGACGTTTTGGTACTTTTGGCTGCCAAAACACAATTCAGTGATTTGTACTATAAACAGTGGATTGGGTTTTTCTGGTGAGCAGTAGTTATTACTATGTCTGCCAAGCCGGACAAGGTTCAGCTCACTTTGAATTCAGGGAGACCATTTTCTTCACAAGTACAAACTGTGCAGTGGGACAGCTGCCTTTCCTATCAGCAGAAAAAAAAACTAAAATACAAGTATTAAAGCAAGAAATATTTGTGAGCCTGAAACATTGTCCAGAAGGAAATGTGTACAGTGTATAATTAAATATCATATACATTTAAAGCTGCTCTATGGCTGAAATCCAGCATGCTGCCAAAGAACTTTAAGCGATAATCTAACAAAAAATTGCGTGTTCTGTTCTGCTGTTGAGCCATCGTTTCCGTTTCAGCTGGATTGTTCAGCTGAGATCCCTGACTGTCCCTCAGGGCTAATTATATCTGGTCATTAAAGAGTAAACACAACCAACCAGGAGCCAAACCCCACAGCTAATATCACACAACAGCACAACAGTTGTCATCGAGAACCAAGCTGCTTTTGTGGAGGCAATTGATCCGATGTCACATAAAGTCACAAGTCTACTTGTACAGTGAGTCAGCGTTGATTTTTTTGATGGAAAAGTGCGGGTAATTTCACTCGAGTCAGTCTGTATTTTTGTCAAGAGCAATGAAATGATAACAGAAAACAGATTGACATTAAATCAGTTGTCACAAAATAATGTCAAGTTTGACATAAGACATGAAAAAGTGATGAAATGACATTTGAGTCTGTTTTTCTGTGCATAATAACAACTTCATATGAAAATGTGTTGACACTAAACTTCGCTGCCTCGGAAATGCTTGTTGGGAAAATAAATGCTGTGTAAAACTGTGGGTATGACAACCTGACTGAATTGTCAAGCCCTCCTCTTCCTCACTGAACCCCGTTATTTCAAGGGATTATTCATGCACACTCTTCTCAGGGAAAATAGGGGAGGAAATGCTCTAACTGTGGAGACCAGGGCTTCTTAAAGCACTTGAGGGAGGAGGAGGCACAGGACAAATATTTGAAATTTAAAGAAGACCCTTGCATGTCTTCTCAGATGAGTTTGTAAGGCGGAAACTGATAGTTTTAATAGAATCTAACTGTAATAATTAAGTTCCTGTGCATTTATAATTTCAATTACATTTTCTATATATGTTAGAAAACATCTGTAATGTCTTTAGCAAAGTTTAAAGTCATCTGATAGCAGCAAACCCAATTAACATTCCTATTTCTGTAATCATTTGTTATTTTTGCTGGTTATTGGTGTTTTTAATGCCCAGATGACTGTGTGCCGACACAACTGACATCTTCCACCTAATTTATGAGCAGTCAGAAATCAAAGAGATGATTTTGGGAACATCATTTACTTTCTTGCCAATAGAAGATTGAACCAGGAAGCAATTAGCTTAGCCAAATCATTAGCTTAGCATAAAGACTGAGAGTGGGGGAGATATTTGGCTCTGTCCATAGACAACACACAAATTAATTATGTTGCATTTCTTAAATTGTGTCTTTTACCAGGAGTTACATGCTATAGCTGTTTCTCAAGAACCAGAAAGCTAATCAATAACCATTTCACAAAATGTCAAATTGTTCCTCTAATCTAATTTCTGTTAGATTCTATATAATATTTCCTGCCACTAGATGTCACATTAGAGCACCAGTATCAAAACATATGGGCATGTGGGCCACACCCCCCTTACTAGAACAGCCATTATATTCTATACCACCCCTCAAAAACACCAAACTCACAATTTTACGTTGGCAGATTGTAAAAACACACTTTATTTAAACAGAAGGTGTGAAAATATGTTTTTTTCCTCCCCTGTACATTGATAATGTATTCAGCTTGGAAATTTCTCCAATCTGCTGAGTGACCTAAATCCATGTAGCCTAATGTAGTTTTTAGCTTGCTAGCTATCCAGCTAATGTTAGCTCCATAAACATTAAGTAAAATATGCTTTAGGTAGCTTCATTATTTCAATTGAATGTGAATGCCTTCAGCTGAATGCTTCAAACGCCATCTCAGATTTACCATCCTGTGTGGGAGTTCACTCTATAGGAGGGATTTACATGCACTAACATGAGAGCGCGGCCAGACTGCCTGACAAAACAAATAAGCACAGCTCAGTCCTCAAAACCCGACTAGCTACAGTCCGATTACCATGTGGCTGTGTAGGCAGTGAAACACAAGCCAATCTACACACAACAGAGTTCGGCAGATTAGCTCAAGAATCATCAACGCTCTTGGGAATTTTTCTTTTCAACCTGGCAGCAGCTTCCACCACACTTATTTCTTACATTGAACACAAATGAAGTGTTTTAGAGAGACAGAAAGATCCAGATGAAGCAGCAGACGGATGGGGGTTGCTGAACACAAACTTACAGCATAGTGTGGAGCATGAATATTAAGAGAGGGAGGGCAGGGAGGATGAGAGGTGAGACAGCCTGAGCTATTGTGGGTCAGAGTCAGGTCAACACCACCCTGAGGCCACTGCTCTCAAACACGTTGCCTCATGCACACACCATCGGCAGCAGCAGCAGCTCAATTATGGCTGCTTATCTGGGTCAATGTTATGAGACACTGTCTCTGCAAAAACAGCAAACCCGCCAAATAAATGCAAGCCGACACATATACAAGTGTAAAAACACATGTGATGCGCACAAACACCCATCATCCCCTCGGATATCACTCCACCCTTCATGCTCTGATTGATGCCCGCTCCACCTGGCCTCACCGGCAGACACGCCCGGCTACAGATCTGGCAGTGGATCCGTGGCACAGATGGCCTGAGTGTTCAGCACCACCTGCCCTGCTTTCCAGGCGATGCCAAGAACAGGCCCAAACCCACCTGGCAGAATACACCCAATGGGAAAAGCATTTTCCTTCTTCATAATATCCGAAGGTCCAATGGGTGAGCTCTAAATCCCACCTACCAACACTTGGCCAGGGCCAACTGGCTTAAACCGGAGTGCCCAGCAGTAGTCTTGTCCTTTCTGTTTTCCACAATCCTGCTCCAACTGGGTCTTATGGCACACTGAGCAGGATGGACAGATTATGAAACATTCTGCTAGTGACACAATAAAAAAACAAAAAACTGACCTCTTCTATTTGCTTTACACAAACACTCTATCAAGACACTATCAGTCATTTTCCCTGATATTGCATAAATGTGCTACTCAAAATTTCAATCAATACTACTCTGGAATACCTCCTGCATAGTGTGTGCCAGCTGAAATCAATGCTGCCTGGCACGTGAGCCGTGCTGTGTGGCCAAATCAGAGTACTGGACAGGACAAATCGTACCATTGGCTTTGTCGACGAAGGCCCCTTGTGGCGAATCAGGCACACCTCTCCACACTGAGATGGGCTTGGGATAGCCAGGGTCCATGGTTCTCATTTCTTCATTGTAGCGCCAGTATCTAAACAGGAACAAATGATGAGCCGCAGGAAGACAAAGCAGGAACTGTATGTTTATGAATGCAGGAGTAAACAAGTCAAAGCAGATGGTATTTTATTCTCATCTCTTTCATCTCCCATGTCAGAATATCTTTGCTTCTGCTGCTTTGACTTGACCATTCTTAATCTGTCTCTTGCAAGATCACCGAATTTATGAAAGGGAAATAATAACTTGTCAAACTTGGACTCCGACATGTTGGACAGCACTCATCTTCAAAACACCAAATAAGGGAATATCTTTTGGAAGAATTGTGTTCATCTGTCTAGACAGATTTGAAGCATCTTTTTCCAGATGAGCATTGAAGCTCTTCTAAATGCTCATGGTCACATAACACCTTACTAAGATACTTTAAGTCACGTTTTCCTGGTGACAGCATGGGGTCCAAAGTCCTGTTGTCATTTGGTAACAGAAATGTGATATTGATCATGCACTACAGACCTTCTTTCTGCTGTGTGGGTTTTTGGAATAATGTTACCCATGAGAAAATGCTTGAAAACAGCAATCTGCTTTTGGCGTTTAACGGTTAAAATGTCTGTATAAGCACTGTCATGTATACCTTGGTATCTGTATTTTAAGTGCGACCTGCCAAAGAACTGCAGACCAAAAATAGCTTTAAGCCAACTTCCATGCAATATATGAAATGTTAACATTTACTGTATATTTAATACTGTGCTTGCCCCATAAACAAGTCAAGTTTGTTTGGCTGTGAGACAGAATATTTTTTGGTATTTGTTTGGATAGTTGTGGTTTCAAGGAATTTGCAGCTGCTAAATGTCAGAATGATTTAAAATCTCTAAAGGTTCCAGACGTTGTACCCACCTGTCGCCTTTAAAGAAGTAGGTCTTTGCCACATCCTCCCACCACACAGCGGTCTCGATGCTCTGGGCCGGCATCCCGTGGCCAAACTGGGTGATGTCCTTCGGGTATCCAGACTGCAACACTGTGTCCTTAAACACCCAGAACTGCTTCCCTGCAAATCAAGAAATGGAGGGAAAAAACTACATTAAAAAGGAGAAGGACAAGTACCGGCTGGGATTACCCTCCAGGAGCAACACACGGGAATGCAAGATTTACTGAGACAGATATAAGCCTAGTAACAAATGGCAGGCAATAACCTGTTGCCTTGTATTACTGTATTTGATGTTGACGTTTCCCTAATTTAAAATAGGACACAGACATGGTGACAAGTTCTCCTTGCCCTTGGTTAGAGGTACTCTGGGTACTTTTGAGAGCTGGCAAACTGAGCCCAAAACTGCTCAGCTCAGAAGAAATGAAAGTTTCCGAGCCCCAAAGAGACAAGCAAATGCCTGAACATTAGGATTATTTTAGGAAGACTTTGATAATGTTTTTGAAAAATTAAAAACCATGTAAAATGTTTTTTTTTATTAGCTTTGTTTTTTTTTGTGTTCCTCTTCTCCTTTCTCTTTAAACCCTCCTTCCGACAGCATGTTCCTGACACAGCGTGGTCCCAGGAAGTGCCTTTCTTCGTCACTGGTGAGGTGGAGGGTGGACCAGGAGGAAGTGGGGGGGAGGGTGGTACGTACGAGAGAGAAAAGAAAGAGGGAAAGGATGGAAAATATTTTGGCTTATCGCAGTGACTTGTGTCACAGTTTTTATTTTATCTTATCATACTCATTTCAGATAAGGTCACCTGATTAATCAGTGGAATGAGGCCTGAGGCTGTTAGTTCATACAGGGAAAACAATAATCATCACTGACTATAAATATGATCATGTCTGCTCAGCTTTAAGATGATCTGCTCCCTTTTCTTTAACAAATACAGGAAGTAGGTGTGAAATAAAGCAGACATGATTCCAGCCACGTTTGCACTCATTCTCCTACTTCTCAAAGGCCATAAATCTCACATTTAACCTCAGAAACATTTATTATCTACAGCTGAAGTGAAGGATGAAGATTTAGAGTTGGAAAGGAGGAAGGAACAGTCGGACAAAGTGTTGGCTGAATGTAAGTGGGAATGTAGTGGCCTCGTTTTGGAAAGGAAATTCCTGTCATTTCACGTTTTTTTTCTAAAAGTGCCCCTCTCATTCTGGATCACACTTCCTCTGGCCCTGACACACACACACACACACACACACACACAGCTTGACTGCTGTGATTTTGTGTATCCTTCTTCCTGATTTGTAAATGTTGTCCGGATTAACACTAAACAGTGCAGCTGAAAACCATCAAATGTAATCAATGTGTAGAAAAATGTGTTGTGTACATGCCTGTAAAAGTCACTGAATCATAAGGTTCCTTAACATACTCGGACCTTGACCACAGCAGGAATGTCAAACTTTGAATTTCTCCATACGCTAAAACGAGGCTCTCACAAGCAGTGATACTCAAAACCACAAACAAAAGGCTCATACAGTGTGTTTGTCCACCCACAACGGAAGCTGCTAACATTAGCATGTGTGGCTAAGTGGAAGCTGACACTCCAACAACTTGGGTTGGATGGTGCCAAACTCAGTTTTTTAATTATAAGCATCAAAACCATCTAAGGATTAGTTTAGAAAGAGTAATATTCTAATTATACTTTATTTATAACACTATACTATAGTACTACTACTGACTATCTCTACTCTGTAATCACCAGACAATAGTACTATATATTCCACATGGATTATCATCTTGTGGGAATATTGTCTTTCTGCCTGGGAAATGTAGAGTTAGCCTCAGTTCAAATAAAATGCTCTCAGACATATCTGTATGAGCGAAATGAAGCCAGCAGCTGTCTGAAGCTCTGACTGGATCCCGCCTCCCAGGAGGAAAATGCATATTGACATATAGACCTTGCTGCATGGGTGGGACGCCTTGGTGTAACTTTGCTACAGTCAAAATTTAATTTGATGAATTTAAATTGAATTTATAGTGCATCATGTTGTGATTTAGGCTAACCAAGACTTGTATATTTGTTCTACAAATACAGCTTTAATGTGAAATTCTACTAATTCTAAGTCTACAAGCTGCCATCGAGCTGTGACTCGTGATTCTGCAAAAACATTAAGGGCCCTATTTAAAAGATCTAAAGCGCACTGTCAAAAGGGGCGCAAAGGGGTTGTATTTAGTCCCTTAATTGTTCATAGGCGTGTTTGGGGCGTAATTAAACATAAATGAAAACAATCAGAGTGTCCTCTCCCATTCCCTTTAAAAGCCAGGTGCGTCTGCTCGGGGCACATCGCCAATAAACAACAGCACTTGTCTCACTGAGTGACAGGTATGTGGTCTTTGGTTAGTGGACCCCTCCACCTTCTCCCAATCCTCTGTCCCATCAACAACTCCATCTGACTGCATTAACAAATGCACTGATCTTTAACTGAGGAGGAGGAGGGCTGCTGTGTGTTGCTGTGTGTGTTGAAGAGCCGATTGCAGTCCATAGATCGGGTCATAAAACCCGACAGCAGGTGGGTGGAAATACATCATGGAAAATATTAATTACATTATCTGCAGCGATCCCACAGAAGCAGAAACGATACGTGTTTCTCTATGATGAGACTCATTTACGCACAGCAGCTTAAATTCATGATTTAAATCTCCCGACATGCCGACAGGACCAGTCAGGATCTAATGTTAATTACTGTTCTGTGTTCTTCTACACATCCAAAAGATCACACACACAGTCCAGGTTCAGTAGAATAGTTTGGAATAAAGTTTAATTATGTTTCCTCTGTAGAGTTTCCTCTGTCCTGTCAAGTTTAGAACTTAGTTCTGCTGCTTAAGTGTTCCACGATATTTGCTACATGCACATTACTGCAGCGTGCATGGAAACATTTAAAGTTAGAGTGTACGTGCGTTGTGAAGCCGCCTCTGTAGGCACATCTTATTATCGGAATAATTCACACTTTAAATAGCAGCACTGCACCTTTGACTTTAGACCAGGTTTTTGTTGGTCAATGGCGCAATTGCTTTCTCCTTCCTCAAGATAGCAATGCGGCAACAATGCGCCTGACCACTCCTCATTATAAGACCATGGGAGCACAGATGGGCGCAAAGTATATTTGCTACTTCCACAACATGGGCGCTGGGCGTGAAAATGATAACTGGGTGGGTCAGTATATAGGAGTGACACTTTGTGCCAGGCAGAACATAGAGCCCAAGTCTGATTAGCAAAGCTCACAATAGGTTTGATTTTACCGTTTTTATGTGACGAGCTGACTACATATTCTTGGCTTGCATAAGCAATGTCGCAGAAGACTCGAAACAGCAAAGGACCGACTCGAAATTGGCACAAAGCTGCACTGTAGGAATGAATTTGTCTCTAATGTACACCAGTGGTGTCTGCTTACTGACCTGCTCTGTGATGCCATTACAGCACTGAGCTAATCAGTGTCTTAGCCATGACTTCATCATAAACTAGACTCTAAAGCCTGCATCTGTGGATTTATTTGAGCAGAATTCATCAGACAAGGCGCTGTAAGAAAACATTCTAAACGACTGGTTAGACGAGGAGCTAGAGCGCTGCATTTTGTTTTCTGACCGACTTTCTTCCTAATTTTTTATTCCTAATGGGGACAGGCAGAATAAGGCCTTCTGGGAAATCAGCTGTGCATGTTCAAATGAAAAACGGCATTCTGTTGGTATGAATTTTTGAAATCTGCGTGCAATCCAGTTGCTACCGGCCCGGTAATAAAGCAGGTTGGAGGATATAGCTCTGAAATCAAAGTCCCAGAGCTTGTGGCACATGTGGGACCCCCAGTCCACATTTCCAGGAATTGTTTGGTGTTGAAAATAAAAATGGGTTTGAGTGAAGATTTGTTGTTTTCATCTCAGCAGACTTTCATTGCTTAACTACGTCTCCTTTCATCAACACCCTCTTGCTCTCTGTGGGTCTCCAGTGTGTGCAAATAGGAGTACAGGACGGCTTTGTTTGTTTGCTGTTTCTTTTAAATGACTTTTCAGTTTTAAACATAATTCACTTGTCTGAGTCTGAATATGTAGACAAATCTCTTCAAAAAAAGTAAAATATCAGTAAAACTATCAAACACTGACAGCAAGTATTGAAGTTTTTTGTCACAAGACTGTGATTCCCAAGAGTTATGCATACTAATTATTTTTAGCTACAGTTGAAGATTGAAACTGGCACCACCAAACTGAGCAGCAGTATTATTAAAATTCATAACTGGTGGATTGTGGCAGATTTTCCAAACAAGTGGGCAAAACATTTCTTTAATCTCACACAGATTTACATTGAACTCTCTGCAAATAAGATCAAGGCAGTTATTAAAGTTAAAAACCCTGTTTGTTTTGAAGCACAGACACACATAGAAAACACATGCTGCTTGTGTATACAGTCTATTCACAGAACATATCCAGAAAAAATCCTGCGGATGAGTAAGACACAACATAGAGACATGCGAAGCCAACGTAAAGCAGACAGACATAATGTTTGGACCGGATGACAATGAATCAAACGGAAAGGAGCTCGACAGAGCAGCAATGCGAGCATACCTTTGAAGAAGACAAACTTGCCCTCATTGTTCTCGTACACGGCATCTATCTTGGGCGGCAGGCCCCTCCAGAACACACTGATGAGCATGGGGTATCCTGGCATCACAGAGTTATCCCTCACCCGCCAAAACCAGTGGTCCTGAAAGAGACACAGAAAAGAACACTGTTAGGGAACAAAGAAGAAGCACGATCAAGGTCAAACATGACTCAAGGGGCGCTCCATTGATTTTACACATGTAGTTCAGTTTACTTGTCACAAGGAATACTAGTCAGTCACATCACATCTGTCGCTCTGGAGACCCTCATGCTTTGGGCTTGAGGCTTCAAATTAAGTTGAATTATGGGAAATGTAAGGATCCTGTCTTGACCCATAATAGAGACTAAAAGTGTAATTTTAAACTGCTTGTGCAGCCCTTTAACCAGACATACATGGTTCTGGCTAAAGGGCTACTTAGTCCTCAGCCCTGAAGTCATTTCTCTTGTAAAACCAAAACATTTATTGACACACATCTTTGTATTGCTTGTAAAAGTTTTCAAATGCAGCATATTCTTCTCATTCAGCTGCCTCAAGCAGGTTTGATTTTCAATGTGGGACGAGTCTTTTACAGCCTTTGTGTTTCAGACAGTCGCAGTCAGGGCTGGTATATTGTGTCTCTGTGTTTAGACATGTACATCTCCATGTGGAAGATAAGTGAATGACTAGGAAAACAGGCATTAGTTTGCATTAAAAAAAAATCCTTATGTTAAACATCATTTAAAAGTTATGTTAAAATCACTTTAAAGTTTTTTGACGCCAAGGAAAACATAATAAAATCAGCATATTATAACACAATTGGCAGTAAATAATATGTGAATATGTGAAGCAATATGTGGATCTTAAAGGCATCACCTTTAAGATCCACATATTGCTTCTCGTCTTGCCTGAAAAGCCCATGAGACCGTCACCATGCACGCTCAACCTTAAGAACACACGGGCAAAACCATCAAGTAATGGTGATAAAGTGAAAGCCAGGAGTTTAATGATTTCCTTCAGGGTGGGGGAGGGGGACACGAGTGCAGCCAACTGGAAGGTGTGTCTTTTTGATGTTGGATGAAACTTGATGACAGAGGGAGGCCGGGGGGAGACCCAGCTGTGAAAGCTATTAGGACTCAGCGAGATGTCCCACCCTTTGGCAATGAACGGGCAATCGCGTCTCCTGAACGAGTGCTCAGGCCAATAAGCCTGACCTCATAGCAACACAGGGAAACGGAGGAAGAGAGGGGGGAGACAACACATCATCACACCCCTCCTCATTCACTGTGAAAGCTAAATAAACAGCCCATTTATCAAACATTCTCTCTGCTGTTCGCTCCCTCTGTCTAATCCAATTGTTTCTCTGAGACTGTCTCTCTCCCTGGACTTTTCTTCTTTATTTTCATTTCCCCATGTCCCTTATTTCACTTCCTCCTCTCTTCCCCCCACCCCCGCCCCTCTCTCGTCCTTCACCTACTGCCTCCATAGATTTCAATTGTTCAGCATTTTCTCCCGTGCGTGGCCCAGCCCAGTAATTGAAAACAGATCAAACTGTGAAATCCAACCCATTTGAATCCTTTTGACTTTATAAAGAGAAAATGTTCCTTCTCCCACCCCACCATCCCACTCTGAAAATGAAGCTCAGGCAAGCAGACTTCACTTGGAGAACATTTCAGTTGGCCCTTTGCAATTACAGGAACATCTAGAATAATCACTACAAGTTCAGTCTTAACAGAAGTTGGAACCATTATACCTCAAATTGTTCATGTTCTCTGCTTTGAGAGAAAGTGCAGGTATTGTCACAATTACTGTCTGATGGTGCATGATAATGCATGCAGAGCAATAAGGTTAAATTACCAGACGCTCTCTATGGGAATATAAACTCTGGACTTCTCAGTGGCATTGTCAGCATCGAGGAAAGTTTGTGAAGGGAAACGCAAATTGCTGAAATTGCCCTGAGAGTTCTGTGAGCTCAAAGTTAAAACGGTTTGCCGGCTGAGCTGGCAAACAACTTCTAGCTTCACAACAGACAAATGATGCTAATTGCTTTGCATTTAAGTAAGACTTGAATGAACAGCTATTTGTACATAGAATGAGTAGTGAGACATTACTCTGTGCTCTACAGTAAATATACATATTGTGAAAGATGATTGGAAAAGCTCATTACGCAAACATAAAGGCAGTGGAAAGATTACTCAACAGACCAAAACCCTATTACTTTCATTTATTATTGAATGTTTGTTGAAACATGATGTACTGTAGGCTATAAGTGTTTTATTGTTTTCATAGAGTAAGTGATAGTGTAAGCTGTGTCTATATGCCTCTGCCCAGTTTACTGTCAGAATGTTAGCAGCAGGAAAAACAGCATGGAGCCAGAATATTTTCACATCTAACTCGGTGAATTAAGGATTTATTCTGACCAAGTTTCTGAGTTGGTGATAGTTGAAAAAGTGGAAAGACAAACACAAACAAAATGGTTTGTGCGAGTTTTATTTTGTTCATGTCTAGTTTGAATGAAGAGTTTTTTTACGTCTTAGTTTTGTGAAAGAGAGAAACTTTAATTCAGAAGGTGTACGGTTTTATTTATTTTTTGTTCAGTTAGGAAAATAGCTGCAAGATTGTATTTCCTCTTTTTTTGACATTTTGTGAATTCATTTTGTTTATTTATTAGAACATCTACGATCGCCACTGGAACACATCCCCCAGCTGAAACTACATTGCAAAGGGGTTGTCATTTTTGGTAACGCAAAAGTACTCTAACAAGTTACTTTACTCAGAAGACAAAGCTGTAAAGTAACAAGTTACTTTTTAAATGGCTGTAATCTAGTAACATCACCAGATTACCCAATGCTACCAAACACTGACAGAGACTCAAAATGACTACAAAGAAATGCAAAAAACTACAAAGAGACACAAAAAGACAAAAACACTAAAAAATATACTTAAAAAGATGCAAAATGACTACAAGGACATAACATTTTGTAGTCCATTGTCTCCTAATTTTTCCAAGATATTTTATTAATGAAAATGTGTTAAAACTTAAATGTCATTATTCTATTTCATGTGAGCTATAACATGTATGTATCACACACTGACTTTCTGTAATGTGTTCTGTCACCTTCACAGATACATGTTGAATAAAGGACGGATGATTTTGGTGTCTTCATCACCTTCCATTTGATTGTGTCAAGCAAAATGACCAACAAGCCTGGATCCCCATTTATCAACTTCTAAGAATTACATTTCAACATGCAGACAAAGGGCCAATTGAGGAATCAAAAAAAGCTTTTCCCTAAAAGGGAAGAATATGAATATGATGTCATTGATAAATAAAAATAACTGGTGTATTTTGTTTATAAGTCAGGCCTCACTTCAGGTTAAACCTAGTCATCACCGATATCCAGGTCAACCCTGGGTGAGCATCTGCTGCCGACGTGTGTGTATTCCGTGTGTGACAGAGTGTTGTTAGGATGACAGTGGTGTTAGGATGACAGTGGTGTTGACCTCTCACTCGCTTAATGTGACACACACACACTTGCTTGGCTTGGATCAGAATGCAGGTGTAAATAATTCAGAGGAATGAGGATTAGGGTTGAAGCCTGAGTTCCATCTATGATCAACTATCAGGATTTCTTGCCAAAATCGACTTTGTCAAAAAAAGGAAAACAATTGCAGAACTGCAGGTGTGTATTTGTGTGTCTCATGTGCTGAAAGCTACCACATAGGATGGAACAATGGAATTAACTGCAACTCTTGTAAATTATTAAAATTATAACCTTAAAATGCTGTAAGCACCGTTTCAACCTGCAGCCATTTCTCTTCATTTCTGTTCATTAAAATATGGCAGCTTTATACTTGATACAGTATGTGTGGCAAAATTTAACAAATAAATGTCAAAGCAGAGTGTTTATTCAGGCGATTAATGCAGACATGCAAGCGTGGAGAAGGTGTTTAACAGGTGAAACATCAAGTGCAGATTGATAATGTGACAACAAATCATCCTTAAACTATTACTAACACAACAGGATAAAATGCCATCCAATATGGCTATGGTTGTGCTCAAATGCCCTAGCAAGCAGTAATTATCTCACTAAAATAATGTGGTCAGCTGCGATCAGAAATGTTTCTTTTATCTGTATTTATATTATTATATATATTATCTAGGATTCTGTGGTTCAAAACTAACTTCAGTTAAAGTGAGAATGTGGGTTTCCTGAGTATATAAATCATATATTCCTGGGAGGTAATAATTGTAAAGCCACAAGAACAAGTACAGTCATCTCTAATGAACATTCAGAGCAGTAGAGATGACAGCATGTCCACTTCCAGTGATGGGAAGTAACCAAGTACATTTACTCAAGTACTATACTTATTAAGCACAATTTTCTGCTACTTTAAACTCCTCCACTACAATTTAGTGGCAATGACCCAACTGTGCCATTGCCCACCTTCTTTAAGCCTTCCAGAAAGGGCGTTGTCATTTCCTGATTGGCTAAGAGGGGAATGCACCAAGCTGCTCTCAATCATTAATTAGGAGCCAAACCTTTGCAACAGGTGATCTGAACAACACTCCAATCAACTCAGGGAATTTGACATTCAGCGAAATGAATAGGGGAAAGGGAAATGATAGTGGGACTGCACCAATATTTAAGTTTATCAGTATAAAGTGTACTGATGCTAAAACTTTGGTACTTAGAGATTAGAGAAAGATTAGAGAAACGTTTAGTACTTAGTGATAACCCCGTAAGCCCTAAGTACCCCCCCCCCCCCTCTCTACACTCTGAGGGGAAAGCAAGTGCTTACGTTTAGAGAAATACTATAACTAGGAGTCGACCGATCAATCGGTCAGCCGATTAATCGGGCCAATTAATGGCTTTTTGAGATAATCGGCATCCACCGATGCCTGCGCTCACGAGGCCGATAAACAAAAAACAGTTTTTTTATTTAAAATAATACGTGCAGAGTGCAGATCTACAGAGAGCAAACAGAGACAATGCACATTGTGAATACCTTAGTGCTAAATAAATGTTGATATAAGTTCAGCAATTTTGTGTCTTGTTTGTTATTATTATTAAATGGTATTTTATCTGATGAAAAAACAAACAAACATGATATCGGCATTATATATCGGCCATCGGCCACCCTGCTCTCTAAATATCGGTATCGGCATGGGCCACTGAAAAACCCATATCGGTCGACCACTAACTACGACATTATAGGAAATATAGTTATTTGCTTTTTGCAGAGGTAGATGAGAACATCGATACCACTCTTGTGTATTTTGTTGCCTTTGAAAAGAGCCAGGCTAGCTTCATCTAGTCTTAATCTGTTTTAATTAGTCTTAATCTGGTCAAAAATGTAATTGGGCGCACCAAAAGGTCTTTTTAAAAAAACAAACATCTTCTGACTCCACTCAGACCCTCTGTTATTGCAGGACTATCCAACTCTTTCCTCCAAGTAATGCAAGGGAACTAAGATACTGAGAAGAGTGGACAGCTCACTCCCTACTTGGCCACTGTGTTCTCATTAATGGATGTCGGAATCAAAGCATGTCTCCATCAGCGGCAAAGTGGCCAATCCTGAACTGCAAGGCACCCTCCGGCATCCCAGAATCCCCTGCTCTAAATCTGTCCACATCAAGGAAGGAAGGGCCCTGAGCAGGCAAACCATGCATTAAAATTAGGCACTATTAAATAAAAGCAGAGATGAACTCAATAAAATTACCTTGTAGCGTTCAAGCATTGGATACAACCCTTCCTAAACCACTGCTTTCCAAAGTGTGTATTCTTTTATGGTTTCACATAAAGGTTGTAGTGAACAGTGGTTGTTTAAATTCCTGTAACTGGCTTTAAATGGATCTAAAGACTATGAAGGTCAAAGGAAAAAAAACTCAACTAAAAAGGAACACAAGAAGTTTAATCTCAGTAGCTGATTTCTCTCCTTGTAAAGTGTACCCTCAAAATTATTGAAAATATAAAGGTTATACATGTTTAGCCTAAAACCTTAAAGCCCTGTTTGGCTTTTCTGGATCTACAAACTATCAAATAGACAGGGCGAGCTATGAATTCAAATCCAGACTTTTAAAAGTCTGTTGGACGATGTCTGAGACTGTGGGTGTTTCTCAAAGTCAAGGAAAGATCCTCAAACGGCTGAATTTGAAGGATCCTACATCATCGAATACCGCCAAAGGCCAATATCCAAGATCCTTCAATTCTAATTCTACAAAGGACAGAGTCCTTCACACAGTGAATTTTCAAGGACGCTGCTTGTGTATCCTCTGCGTGTCTGAAGTACCCACAATCCTAGTGCACAACGCTTAGCGGGTCTTTTAAAAATGGCTAACCCTTTGAATGATGCAACGACAAAGGCTGGAAAATGATCACATTAAACTAATAATTAAATAAATAAAATAATTACTAAAATTGAACTTGGGGCATGTGGGATATAGAGCTATATTTAAATTTTGGAAAACACTGGACGAGTGAAGAAGAGTGGAGCCGTAATAAAACCTGCTTCCATCCACACTCCAGTTCAGAAGGTGGCAGTAATGCACCTAAAAATCTGTTTGTCAACCCCCATAAGACATCAGGAGAAGAAGAATAATGATGCAATGACGCACACTTGCTACCTTGTTCCATTGGAATGCTAGGAAGGAGTCTCGCCTAGGCTTTGGAGGACCTGTCCTACCAAGGAAGGATCCTTGACTTTGAGAAACAACCCATAAGTCCATGTTTTACTGCACCCCGAGTGGAATCTTGATAACTTGCTGTCTGGTCAGTGTCCAACAGTACACTGTAAGAAATGAGGTCACAGTCCAGTAAATTTTTGGCAGCAGAAAGAGAAAACTGGTTGCATGAATGAAAAATTACTATTCATGTCCAATGGGACACCATATGCTTTGAGAGTTCCTCGAAAGTTGAACCCAAAGTGCCTGCACTCCTAAAAGCGGTAGCTGTGTGATCTCAGTGAGGCATGTACTGGTGTCACTGGATCTACACAACCGTACACAGTCCTCTGTGAAGCTGAAACGACTCTCTGTAACCCCACAGAAAAATTATCGACCGTAAAACTACCACCTCAACAAGCATGACTCCTTTGACCTTTCACCTGCCTTTGTAGATTCACATGCCTGGAATAAAGCAGGCACTTCTCAGCACTGTTGGGAACAATACTAACCTTAACACTGAAAAACCAATAAGTTTTGTGCATTAGATCTTATTACAACTACTGTGCGTCCGCAGTAGAAAATGTAAATCCTTCAGGTGTGAAAACACGTGTTTTTGTTGTTCATTTTCTTGATATTATCAAAGTAGTCTGAAAGACGACTACCATGTGTCATTCAGGCTGACTTATTCAATTTTGGAAGGTCTAACAAGAATCCTTCTTATTGATAACTGCTACATTGTCACTGAAGTTAAGAAAATGAGCTGCATTACTTTGTGAAATGTGAAGCATTTGTATATATTTTAAAACAATAAACTGTGTCTCTTTAGGGCAAATTGACTGGTTTCACCTCACTGTTAAAAAACAACAAAACAGTCCTGTGGATGCAAGGGCCTGTGCTAGTGCACATCATTAACAATACTTTAACTAAGAAAAGCTGTGAAAGTCTACAACATGAACAACTTATGTTGAAACTTCCTAAAGACTTCCTGTCCTATGTATTGCAAATATCCATGCAGACTGAAAGAGAAATATTCAATTTACATGTAAATGTTTGTGGAGGCAATCTACAAATCTGTAGAGTTCAATATACTTTCAGGTGCAGGAAACAAGCAAGCAGGAATAATCACATGCCAAGTTTTGACAGAGGTAATCTTTAGAGATGTGGCAAAAATGAGGGTTTTTATGTAAACCTATAAGTGTAACACATCCAGCTTCTAAAGCCCTCTACTTTACACTGCTAGACCACCTGTGGACCTGGGGGGCTGCGAGTCTGCTGAGATCTCTGGTTTAATGACTTGGCACCGGCTTGACTCTGCTCTTCCAAAACAATCAAGTGGGAACGGTGAGTATAGCCAAGACATGCAGGCTAAATGGATGCACAACATGAAGTAACAGAACAGACAATCGCTTGAATGACAGAAAAACTAGAATTACCGCCTTGTGGTTGATACCTTCCACCAAACAAGTTGCAGTTTCCATCCATGTCTGCCCAGACTCATATAATATACAGTGGTGTGAAAAAGTGTTTGCCCCCTTCCTGATTTCTTATTTTTTTGCATGTTTGTCACACTTAAATGTT
>JBBPCS010000002.1:174715-189098 GCA_037974645.1 Hollardia meadi
ACAAGTAAGGATGTCTCTCCACCGCTGTTAAAGGCGCTGCAACGGCATTACTCCCACCCACAGTGATTTGGTTCATATCAGACAGCAACATAGCACCTTACACTGTGTGCATCTGTGACAAGTGTTTCTCAAGACCCCAGATGAGGTTGCTATTAGAGGATCACC
This sequence comes from Hollardia meadi, assembly GCA_037974645.1. Lineage (NCBI taxonomy): Eukaryota > Metazoa > Chordata > Actinopteri > Tetraodontiformes > Triacanthodidae > Hollardia > Hollardia meadi. The sequence goes on from JBBPCS010000002.1 coordinate 174,881, forward strand.
AGCTGAGATAGTGAGTGGATGAAAGTGAGTCCCACAGCCAAGGTGTATTTAGATTCGGGGTGCAATGGTTCACAAAACTCTCGGTTCGGGTCGTGTCACGGTTTTGAATAACAGATCGGATCATTTTTCTGATTGGAAAAAAGGAAAAAACAGGTTCGGGTCAAATTAATTTAAATGTGCTACTTTCTCTGATGGCTCTGATGAAGCCACCTCTCTCTGTCTGTAATCACCACCATAGATGTATTATAAGTATTATTATTTAAATTATTCATTATTTATTCTCTTTTTTTTATATAAGTAGTATTAGCTCTTACAATGCATCCATGGTCAGCATTCTGTGGCCTCACTCAATGTCCTGCCCACAGCTCTATCTGATTAGTTACACATCACAAGTAAAAAGCCTATAAAGACTGAAGGCTGCTGTGTTTGACGGGTAAAGACAGACTAGAGCCGGATGGGTGAGAGCGGAGCGGTGTGTCGAGGGTAAGGCAGCAGGCATTTCCTAAGCTGCAATAAACATCGCAATGTGTTCAGGACCCCTACTTCTATGATGACACACATGCCCTGTTTCTTAGTCTAAAAATGCCCACAGCGAACAGCATTTCCCTCAATGGAGACAAAAGTGACGGCTTTTAAATAAGTCACTGATTGCACTTCATAGTAAAACGGGGGGTGACAAATTCAAATGTCTTGTTTTGTAGATTTGCAAAGATATGAAACAGAAAAAAACTGCATATCCACATTTGAAAAGCTGGAACCATGAAATGTTTGGTATCTTTGATTGAAAAATGCAGTGCATGCATTCAATACTTGAAAATCCATATCATGCTGATTGATGTATAACAGAAACTAACTCCGACAGATTAACTTGTTAATATTCAGAGAGACATAATTGATCAAATGAAAAGGTTAAGCTGGAAAAAAGATTTTAAAAAAGCAACCTCTATGGTCGAAACAAACAGCTGTTATATGCAACAACCTTGAGAAGCTGTTTAGGACCACTTTCTTGATGCTGGTGTGGTCACCTGCCTGTTTCAGTGTGTTTGATTTTGAAGACACCACTTTCTCTTCTACATGATAAGAGCATCAGTCTCTCTCAAATCGACATTAGCTAATCCTAATAAGAACCTCATTCTGCTGTGAGCTAAAAATTCCTACTGAATGCAACAACTGAGTAATCCTCCATCCTCAAACGCCTCAGTTCCAGTGTGAGCGAAGGTGCAGACAAAACCGTGTCAGTGCGTGTGTGTGTGTGTGTGTGTGTGTGAGAGAGAGAACTTGTATGTGTGAGTATTTAAACACGTGCATGCAAGTGTTTATCTCCATGCAGACCAGGATTAATCCTCCAGTGTGCGTTGATGACGTCATCATCCAAAACAACCACAACAACATGCACGGCGCAATGCGGACAACAGTACACATGCAACTGATCCTTCTCAACAACAGCATGGGGGGATTAGGTCTAACAGGCAGGGGCAGCTTACTGAACAGGAGTTCATCTCTACTGTGTGTGAGTGTGTGTGTAGATAACTTTTACAAAAGGAGGGAGACTGAAAGAAAGAAAGAGAGACGAGGATAGAGAAAGGAAAAGCAAGACACACAGAAGTTGTGCCCTGAAATTACATCATTTGCAGCTGTCGATACAGGAAGAGAGAGGACAGCGATGATAGGTGGATTACAAATCATCGAAACTAGTTGCATTGGAAATATGTGGGATTTTCTTTTTTTTAATCAGCACAGTTTGCACAGTGACTATGAAATATTGCAGTGTGTCAATTTCACAAGAGATTGTGTTATAATACATTAAGCGGATAAATACAGTGATACAACATACTGACACTGTTTAATTATTAGTGGTAACATAAGTAATACTAGTAGCACTATAATTTTGCAGCTTTTTTAGTTTTCACCTGCCAAAATCGACAACGCCTCAGAGGTGTTGCTATCGTGCCTAGGCAAAATAACAATTTGGCTGGAATACAGAGTACCTGATATTTGTAGTATTTGTTTGGCACAAGTATTGTGAAATTTGAAGATATTCAAGATCTCAGCACAAAATACAATCTGTGGGCAGCTCCAAGCTGTATGAGCCTTCATAAATTCAATGACAACTGCAATGACAACTGCTGCTCCAAGGCAGGGACAAGCTGATTTTCACATGGACATGTGCACACGTGTCTTTAAGTATATTAAATATGAGTGGATCATGTGGTCAATAAAACAACAGAGGCAACAACAGTTTACCTGAGGTTACTGTCATCACTTCAGCTCTTCTCAACCTGCAGGAGTGATTCTTGTCAGTTCGATCAAAGTCTTAAATAAAGCCGGTCACAGCATTTTATCTAAGCCAACTAAAAGCCCCTCTGCTCCTCCTTAAAATTCAGCCTTCAACAGCAACTTCCTCACTTCTATTCTCCACTCAAAGTGCTCAACAGCTCCCACTCATCTCCTCTCTCCCCTTTTCTCTTCAAATTCTTTTTCTTTGCTTCTCACTACACTCTCGCCCTCTACGTCTGTCTCTTATGAGCTCTTGAACCTCCAATATTTGTCTAGAGATACTCTGCCATTCTCTCTCATCCTCTCGCTCGCTCACTGTTATCTTGACTGCCTTCCTTCTAGTAACTCCTTTTTTTTTGCCCTCTCACATGTGTCCTTATTGAGTGTTTCTCCTTGTCTCTCGCTCAAGTCATCTCCGTCATTGTTTTGACTCACGACTCAGTAACAGTCGTGACTCCTCTTGAGTGGACTCAGTGGACCGCGGGGCACTGAGTCAATTGGATTTAAGTCGTTGGACTTAAGGAGAAATTCAAAGCAGAAAGCTGAAAACATCAATCTTTGAGAATTAGAGAGACACATCTGAAACATGTTGACCTGCTTTGACAATCCAGTCGAAAATATTAACCAAGAATCCATTTAACTGCTACTACTTGCTTGGATTTTCTCTTTTATACCTCTCTTCCACCACATTTCTCCACCTACTCTCTTACAAATCCCTTTCATCACCACACTTAAGGCTGCCACAGTTCAGAGGTCGACTGGCTGCTGACTGCCACTGATACCACACACACAAGTAGGCATCTGTTGTACCACGCCACAACGCTAAACAGCAACACAGCTATTCAACATGCAACCCACACTATAGCATGACAGACCCGGCTAAAGGCTTACACACAGCCTGACAAGCTCTGAGGGCAAGTACACAGTGAGGGCACGAGTTTGAGGTCGCAGTGGAGTGAGGGGTGATGTGATTGCTGTAGTTTACCAACAAAGATATCTACTTGCAGGCTTGGATGTTTGCAAAGAGACAGACTGAGAGATCGGACTTAAATCGCACCAGAACAAACCAGAAATCTGCAGCACACCGGCCGGAAAATATATCCGGCAATATCCGGCAGGCATTACATCATACATCAGCTAAAAGAACGTCAAAATCTGTGGGTCAGGAGGAGCAGATATACGGTAAAATTTGGGAAATGTGTGGAATGATAAATACATAACTTTTACTTCCATATTTGCCCTAGTTTTAGTGTTGTAAAGGACATCATTTTCCATGACTTTAGTAAGTGATTCTGTACAGAACCACTCACAAAATAGATAAACAGTCTAGTTTCATATGTAGCGGGTTTGAAAAACAACTGAAGGCAACAAATGCATGAAACAAGCTATGAAATCCAAATTCAAATATAGTAAACAATGTGTAAGAAACCTGACAAATTATAGTTTGGAATAGTAGACTGCTTTCAGCAATAATATCAAACATGATGACACATTAACACCTGCGCCATTTGCTAATAAAGACCATAAGGTGAGAATTTGTGAGTTAAGATTATTTTTTTCAAAAAACAACATTAAAGGTGTTTTATATTGTACTGTATGAATGTTCTGGCTCCTAAACACATCTCTGACCTGCTCACTGCTACCAAACCCTGCAGCACTCTCAGATCATCAGACACTGCTCTGCTGTACTGATGTTCATGTCGGTGGGTGGGCAGTGGATGAATCATTTGCATCATTTGTATGTAAATATCCATATCTATCCAATTAATCCATATATTGGCGAAATCACCACATGGTCAAGGGCAATATCCATTTTGAAGAAGCTGTAATTTCTTGGTGTAATGTGTTACAAAACAGCATTATTATTAAGTACTGTAGTGCTGCAGAGGTATCCTGGTCGGAAAAATGTTACCCCAAAAAATGTCACATCATCATGATATTAACAGTTTTTACCAGTAAAAATGACAATTTTAATGCAAAAATGATTATTCCCACTAATCATAAATATTACAATATCTGTCCAAACAATTACAATATGATTTTTGACCATATGGGGCTGCCCTATATTCCAGTTAATTGTTCATATTTGTTGTGTGTGAAGCACATTGAGCCTACCAGGTATGAAATGTGCCATACAAATAAATTTGACTTGCTGTTGTTTATATAGTGTTTCCTCTGCCTTCACCTCAGCATCCACCTGTAAGCTGAGTGCATGTTCCCTTTGGGGATCCGTCCTTGTCAACACTCCCTGCTGCTGCTGTCAAGGCCCCACCCCCACCTCAGTATCCACATTAAGTGTCTAAATCTATGCTCCTCCAGGGGGTAAGTCACTATTGTCACTCCCCATTCCCAGTGATGCTGAGCTCTGTGTTTCTTTATGGGGAGTGACGAGGTCAGAGACTAGACACAAAATATCATCCTGTTCATAAACCATATTAGCATATTAATCCAGTCCAGGTCAGTTAGCTCGCTAACCTTTTAAACATCTCTGACACCATCCTGTATAGAGCCATCAGAAAATTTCCCATGAGTACTAATGGATGCTTACCGTCATGGTTGGGGTTGCCCAGCGTCCACGGCTCATCTGAGTCAAAATGTGTGTCGCCTCCTATTCCCGGCCCCGGAAAGTAGGCGTGTGCCAGGAAGCCTCCCTCGCCGTCAAAGGGAGAGCTATCGCCATGAAAACCTGAAGCGAAGATGATGGTGATGTCTACGTCTTTTTTGGTCCTCTCCAGCTCACTGTAGGGCACGGCCTCAAAGCGCAGCGGCGTCACATTTTGCCACACGTCAAATGCACGCCGAATGGCATCGTGAGTCTCCTCAGCACCCACTTTGGGTGTCACGTTCTTTATACTGCAGAGACGTGAGACACAGAAATGAAAAGTTACATTGGGAAGACACTGGAGGCCTTTGAACATTTCACACAACCAGATAATTCTCTCTTATCATTATACCCCAGTAAGCCTTCAATCGGGATTTCTCTGTCAACTGTCAGGATGAGCAAATTTATTGTAAATTGGTCTGATAAGACTCTTGGGTTCTCCAAGCATTTGGTGAATCACACGCACCTTAGAGTAGCTTTTTCTGCTGGCTGTCCACACGAAGGAAAAATGAAAGATTAGAATCTACTCAGGCAAAGTAAATAACCTCCTACGCCTCTGAAGCATGAGATATTGGTGGGATAGAAAACAATAAAGTCAGTTTGGTATAAGAGTTACCAACACCAGGGCTGAAAAAAGAGGACAAGACCACACGTCAATCTACATGACCACACTTTGCCAAAAAAATAAAAATAAATAATCTGTCACTATCACTGTTTTCCCTGCATGCTGCCATTTCACGCTCATTGTGTTCGCCAACAGAGAGGTAAATGCAGTGATTTGTGAGAGGAAACAGCTGAGTCCTCCCCTGCCGGCACTGAGTTGCTGCAGGTGTGGAAAGGACGGGCCAATTTTCCTGCCTCTGGAATTTATTTTCTAATTAAGGATTATCAACAGCCCACTGCCTGCTGAGAGCCGCAGTCTGGTTTGGGCAATCAGAAAAACCTCTCTCCACTTTATTCGCTCCAAAAATATCTCAGTGTCACGCTCTATTAAAATCTGGCTTCCCTCTGAGGATAGACGGATAGTTGACATCATTTAACTTAGACGCTTGTAAACACACGGTACTCTGCCTTCTTATGCCCGTAGTGCAGTTTCAGAGTTGAGTGGAAAGTTGGTTGGCTTGTGTTCAGTTGATAAGTTCAGTCTGGAAATAAAGCGCACAGCAAAAAAGCTCTAATTTCTTTTTCTTGCTCAGGTGTTTCATGTTGTTTCAGGAATTCCCTTTTTTCCCCCTCCATTCACCCTATTTCCTTGCTGCATTCTCTGTCACCTCCTCTCCTTTGTTCCTTGTTTCACTTTTGTTCTTCAGTGTCTCTGTTTGGCTGTCAGGTTGTCATTCTCCATAATAGGAACAAATATTATCAGAACGTCTTTTGACTTTGACTGTTAATCTTTATGTGCATGGTCGGTAGACAGCTGCAAGGCGCATTTATATACTGTATATTAATATTGCATTTAAGATGTAAATGATTGACTTAAACTCTGTGAAAAGGGAAGCGTAGAGGCTGGTTATGACATACAGAGTGCTACTGAATAACCTGCAATGTTCATTTAAAATGGGATTGCTTTGAACATACCACACACTGTCTGTATCTGCTCTTTCAAGACTCACTTGCTGACAGCTGACTTCCACTTTGGTATAGCAGTGTGTTTGCTTTAATAATGTGTTTTGGCAAAACTTTCCCTTTCAGCTAATGATTTTCTGTTAAGACAGATCTGAGCCACTGCTGACACAGACATGCACAGGTGTAATGAAGAGATCTGAGACCATTAACTGTATATAAAGATGGATGACATGAGAGCTCCCTTAAAGGGAAGCCAAAAACATATACTGTGGATCGCCCCCTGGTAGCTGGCTGCAGTATAGCTCATAAACCCCTCCCCCTCCATTTTAGCAGATGGGTCAGGGGTCAATCTAAAAACTCAAAATATACCTCAAATAAGTTTTTTCCCAAAGATGGTTTCTGTCATTTTAGGTAGTTCTTATCACACTGATGTATATTCAAGTGTTCATTTTGGTTTTAATTAGTTATTTGATGCTATAAAAAGTGAAACATCATGATTGACAGCTGAGCCCTGCACGCGATTGAGTCGGGAACTCAATACCGCAGCTCCGCCCCCCAATCACTACTGCACAGACTCTGGCTCCAAATGATGTCATTGCAGTGCTCGTATCCGGGATATTTTGGCTTAATTTTTGTACAGTGGGAGAAAGTGGAGACGCGAAGGCCATCTTCATTTATGTCAATGACAGAGACACACACAGGTATAATGAAGAAATTAATATGTATTTGAAAAGGGTTAAGGGTTAAAGTTTACAAAGCAAAAACTAAAGCAGAGCTTTGTTGACAGAAATGATGGAGTAAGCCGTTTTAATTAACAGCAGTGTGGCAGGTAGATCTGATGCTGGGCTGGTAGTTCACACTGGGTTTCAAACAGCTGCCTGCTGTGGCAGAAAACAATGCTGATGAGAGTGGTGAGCGTGAACAAAAACAATAGGTACCACAGGTGTGAGTGTTAAAGGCTTGCATCTCTTGAAATACAGAATCAATCTTGGTTGGCTCAAGTAAGCACACAGTCTGATTCAGGCCACTTATGGAAGCAAGAAAAAATGTCCCTTTGGTTTTTTGAAGTGCTTATGTAGAGCAATTAGACACAAGTATAATGGTGATAATCACAAGGAAATAATCCTGCTTTTAAATCGATGTCAGAGAGTGCAAAGGGTTTTACTGGGTTCAAAACTTTAAAAAAAAGAGCACCTGAAGGGTACTCTAATAATACATATCCTCTCCCTGCTCTGTCATGGGATACAATGAAAGGCCTTCACAAAAACTGTGGCCTCTTGAGGAACAAAAAGATAGTTTCATTCAATTCTATTACCTATCTCACAGTATGTGAATATGTATATGTATATGTATGTGAACAGTAAGACGGATAAAAGAAACCACTAAAGAAACTTATACAGGGAGAAGGTGCAAAGTGACAAATGGAAGACTCCCAACCTGCTCTGAGGCCATATTAAATATGAAACTCCATGTTGTGTGGTGATAATGACTCCGGGTGCAACTCATGTGCTATAATGGTATCTGCATGCAGGGAGAACAGTAGGGAAGCCAAAGCTAATTAGTGCCTCCCCAGAGTAAGTACTGTATGTGGCTACATGGAAACTAGCACACACCAGGGCACCGGCGCATTTGTTATTCTTTCCAAAGGCCACTGTATTTTTTCAGTGCTTATTTTTGGGCTGTTCAGATGATAGTTTGTAGGAATACAAGTACAGAAGGGGGAGAAAGACTGACATGACTTCAGTCAAAGGCCTAAAATTGGATTCAAATACACAATACTGTTTTATAGCTGCACCTAATCCAAGCTTTTAGTAGAAGCCACCAGCAGAATATCACAGCTTTTATTGTGAAAATATGATAAAAGTTACATGTATACAAGCATTATTTCCCCACTTACTTCAACTAAGAGAATACTGACAAAAGTATTTATTTGTTGTCTTGTCTTGTTTTAAAGTGAAGGGCAGTCCAATTTTAGTAGTTTACACATTTCTATTAGTAACAATATATGTCAATTACGATATCATGTAAAGAAAAAACTAAAAAGAAAATAAAGTATGGGGAAAAACACTTCTGGGACCAGTGGCCGATCACACCTTTACTTTGCAGCAATTTAGCAAAATTAATTAAAAAGAGGAAACTAAATTGACTGGTACAATTACCATTAAGCTGTTGTTTTAAACGTCCATCACAGTTTACAGACCTTCAGTATGTCCCGGCTGAAATGTCATCATGTGTGCGATTTGGATGCAATGAGGAATTATTAATATCTTAGCATTAGCAACACTTTGGACTTGCTTACTGTAAATTTTACTTTCAAAGTGGTTTAGATAATCTGTGTTGGTTGGTTTGTATATAACCTGTTACACTTTATATAGTGATGGCACCCTTTACATATCTCAGCTTGGTTGACTTGGTAAGTGCAACATGATGATGAGCAATAGTAGTAGGAAAAAAAAATTTATTATTAAAAATTAAAAATATCTATTTGTAATTGAGAAGAAGTTTCCCATAAGCAGTAAAGATAATGATGATTGTTTTTGTTCCTTAATTTACTACATATGCATGTGTTTGAAAAAACCAAGGGGAGAAATGACAACATACTTATACATTCTGACAAGGTAAAAAAACAACAACTTCAAATGCACGTTATACAGGTAGAATAGTGGGACTGGCAAATAACTGTCTACTGACTGTCAGATTTAAAGGGCTACTGTGGTGCTGCATTATTATTTTGAACCATAACACAGTTTAAATCTTGTATTTTTGTATTATAACATTTGATGCTAATATCTAAAAAATATTAATCAATATGGAAGTACGACATACCTTTAAACCTTTAAAGAGTTGTCTTCTATGATATATAATGTGCTATGTTCTCTGCCACCATTGCACCAATTTGAGTTAAAAGGAGCAGCTGCAGGCACATCTGACTGCTGACTGGAGGCTAGGCAAACATCTATGTACCCCACACACCCACACACACTCTCAAAATGCTCCTATCCTATTACATAAGCCTGATCTGTCAGACAGCACCTTCTGCTTTCCACTGGGGTTTCCTCCTCTCCTCCCCTCTCAGCGGCTCATCTCTTTCTCTCTGCAGCTGCTTCTCCTCCAACACCCTCCCTCCACTCCTCACTTTCCTCCCTCCTCACTTCCACCCATCTTCTCCTTCACTCTTCATCAAGCCGGCTCATTTTCTTTTTTTCAAATCTGAGCCATCACAGATAAACCAAGCACTAATGAAGCTAAAGCCAAACCTAAATCCCAGTGTCATTTTTTAAAAGGAAAAATACACAAGACACGAATCTGGACAGCTCTGCCATCAGTAATATACAGTCCTATTTCAGCAGTAGACCCACTAGATAATATTCCGCATGTAACACTGCTTATACATTTATCCACAGGGCAGAGTAAAAATAAAAAACAAGCCCACTTCTTAAGGATTATCCCATGAAACATGTGGGAAAGCTGTGGGAAAGCGTCAGTATAGTATGTATAAAATATGACAGAATCTGGGCTACTGACCTCACTAAATCAAGAGAAAAACATATAACATGTTGTCCTATACATTACTACTCATGTAGCTCGATGTCAGAAAATGTTCTTGTGAATTCTGAAACTGGTGATGGGATCTCTGCCGCATGCATGGCTCGTACATGTACACTCGTTTTCAATTTGTGCTCCATGTTCTGTTGAGGATAAAGCTGCAGTCTGAGGTTTGAACAACATGGTCTCTGCTGTGTAAAACAGGTGTAGTTTGTCTTAAAACAATGTTGAACAAGGTTTAACCTTTGGTTTTGTAGCATTATGTCCATTATATAAAATCTAAACATTGTTGATTGTTTTTAGTAGCTGCTTATTTATTCCACAAGTGTGAATGGAAAAATGTTTAAGCATAAAAGCAGACAGGATTAGGGTGTTGTGATATTAATGATAACTGTGATATTAAAGAAATGAATATTGATTTTGTGTTATTAATACACATATGATAATGTCGTGTAAATAATCCAACACAGATGTTAGGCCTCGTGGATCCCGTGGATTGATTGTCAATTTGTAATGTAACTGCTGTTTTCGCTGTTTTTGTACAGTTATGGCTACAGACTCTCTCTTTACCTCCATACACTGAGTGGAAATCATTTGCCAAAATAGAGAGAAAGCACATCATACCAAAGCTAAAGACAAACTTCACGTTAGCTTTATTTCTTTTTCTCAAATTATGTATATACTGTATATTGTTTGCCCACAATAATCATGTAGGATAGCCCTGGACGAAACCTATACAACCAGTCTGTAGCTTTTAAGTATCAAATATGCTGCTGTATCAAGGGAAGAAACAAAACAAATATGAATGATAAAGGAACAAAAACTGCATGAAAAACATGACAGCAGGCCGTTTGTTTTTCTGTCTCTCTGAGAGGAATGTGTATCTTAATGAAAAGGTCAATGACACTGGTTCAGTCCTGAAGCCCTGTTTGTGTGGACATGCTTCTGTGTGTGCGCATGTGTGCTGAAGTTGTGACTGCAGGCTCATACCGGGTTAATCTTGTTGATGTGATGTCTTCACATCTTGTCAAAAGCTCTCTTGATGTGGAGAGTCAGTGTGTGTGTGTGTGTGTGTGTGGGGCCAGGATTTTTCTGGCCATGTTGTTTTGGTTATGGGGATTGGAGGGATTATATTAAATGTTGAAATGCCACTGCCTCTATGTTAAGTTGATGAACCACCCACCTGTATGTGATATGTTTGTGTTGCCACTTTTGTCCTGTAAGGGCGTACCGCCGTTTCCTGACACTGAATTTGGCTGCACCTCCTATCTGGTCAGGAACCCCACATCTGGGCTTCTTCATCCACCTGCAGGGAAGAGAGGGGAGGTCAGCATTTGTATGTAAAAGCAATTCGAACAGGACAAAGTGTCATCAGAAGACGGATGAGATACATAAAACACATATATGATAATGCATACATGCACCACACTTTATCACAGTTATTTTGAAGCACAACACATGCAATTCCTCAAAGTTCCCACACTGTCGAACAGTACGTACAGTATTCATTCACATATTACACACAAAAGAAGCCTCACCTTATCGTGTTATCTCTACATCAACAAAGAGAAGCAGGGATGGAGAGAAAAAACAAAACAGCCACACTGTTAGCTTATCACATTTCACTCCGTTTCAGCCCAGTGGCTGGACAGCTGTTGGTCTGCATTCACACCGCGGCCCACCATGTTGCCATGTTATAGTTAAGTGGCAAATTTGAGCTCATTGCTTTTTGTAGCACGGATGGTATTTCAGTCAAATGTCAGCGAGCACTGTTTTTAGTGATGTGCAGGTAAAAGGATGTCTGGTTCAGGCCCCAGGGTTAAAACTGAGCTCCAGCACAACATACTGCATATACTGTATGTTAGTGATTGTGTTTTATTTCTAATATCCTCACATGGGTAATATTACGTGCAACAGTAATTTAAATTTACCACTTAAAAGCCTCATTCATGTGTATGGACAACAAGCAATCAGAAATACTCGTCTTGTCATTGTCATTCCTCTGAACGCACCACTGCTCGTGGCTGCTGCGTTCAGGTTAGACCGATTGTATGCGGGGCACTTCCTTCTCTTCCACTAAGTATTAATACTTTGACATTTTGCAGCCTTTGATCTGACAACGGAGGTGTACTCTCTGTAAAATGCCCCCCTTAATCCAAGTCAGGGTTTGTGTCTGGCAAAATGACTCTGCTTGCCTTCAGAATACAAAACCATTTGTCAACCATTTGTCCCTTTATTTTGAAGATGTCTAGACCACCAAAAAAAATGACTGTGACAAAACAATTTTTTACCACTTATTAATTTACTGCATGTTGTCCACCCTGCAAAATATCATCTATGCAAATAAGTCAATGTATAAGGAGCACGTCAGTCTTTTGGCTGATGTTCTTGGTGTAATTAATAACACTTATTATGAATCAGTCATTTGATTGAACATCTGTAAACTACATTTCCAAAGTAACATGAGGTTGACCGATAGTGGATTTTTAAAGGAAATAAAAAACTCAAAGTACACGTCAAATAAATTTTGAAAGTTGGTTTCTGTCATTTTTAGTAGTTCTTATCATGCTGATGTATGTTCAAGTGTTCATTTTTCTGATCAGTTTGGTTTTAATTAGTTATTTGATGGTATAAAAAGGGGGTGAAACGTCATGATTGACAGCTGAGCCCTGCTCCTGATTGGGTGGGCGGGTGTATGGGCGGGAACTCGATACCGCGGCTCCACCACCCGATCACTACTGCAGAGACTCTAGCTCCAAACTAGCTTTCGTATCCGGAATATTTTGGCTTCATTTTTGTACAGTGGGAGGAAGTGGATACGTGGCGGCCATCTTTATTTGTCAATGAGCCAAACCAATGAATCGGGCTACCTCTATTAACATGCACACAGCATTCTTTAATTTATCTACATTAATTAATATAAGAAATGAACAAAACACTGCTAAATTGAACACAGCTGCTTCTTTGTACGAACACTTAACTTCTAAAATAGGCAACATGTGCAACTGGCTATGGCTTCCCTTCTGTTAAACTTTTATGAAGATGAAACACATCATAAACAAAGCTCAGAACTCCATGTCCCATATTGTGGCATCTTTAAAGGTAATTTTAAACGTGTGTGACTCACTCTATAGTGTTGCTGTCCAGAGTCCCTGTGACATTGAGACCGTAGCGGCGCTGCATGGCAGCGATAGCGGACTGCATGACTCGAGCAGAGCGCAGCACTGACATTCTCGGGTCTGCAGAAGGGAGGTAGCCATACCTCTGGAGCCATGCCTATGGACAAAAACATGCAGAGAGACAGGAAAGGTGAGATGTTACAGTAAAGACTATGCAACAAACAGACTGATTACTAAAGAAATTGTTAGATTTGGATTTGGATTTGCTTTTTGCTTTTCGGAGAGGTTGATGAAATTGTCTCATGTCTGTACACTAAATATGAAACTGGAGCTAGCACATAATTAGCTTAGCTTTGTATATAGATTGGAAGTGGGGGGTTGCCATTAGAAAGAATGCAGGTTTAAGGTACTCAGACCTGGAAGCTCTATCTACTTAATTTACTGTCTCTGGTCTTTCTAAAAGTTACAGAATCTACCTAGCAACACCTCCGAAGCTCACTAACTGACAATGAGACTCTGTGTCAAGGGCAAGAAATCACCTGGCAGAAAACTCCCCGTAGCACAACCTTTGGTTTCTGTATGAATTGAACAAACATTTCCTAAAATGTTGTTAAACTATTCTTTTCATACCTAAGTGCCAGAGAGTAAGGCACTTAACCCACACCTGGTCCAGGAGAGCTGTTGCCAGTTGTGAACTTATAGAATTGTATTTGTGCAAGAGAAACACTTTAAACTGATGATATACTCAGCTGAATGTCCCTGAATAAATTTACTAAAATATATTCCCTGTTCTACAAGACCCAAAACACTATTAAAAGTCATCGAGATGCAACATTACACAACATACTAAAGTAAGAAAAATAACAGTTCTAAATGCACATTATTCAAGACGAGGAAAAGGGCACACGAGAGATAGAAAGAAACCTCTATATGAGTATAAAGTGCAGAATGTCATCTTTTATCATGTCATTTGGCTTGTCAGGGATAGGCTTTGGTGTAATAGAGCTTTCAGTGTCCCTAACCTGCCAGAGGGAATCTTAGCTCAGATCTTTGGACCAGGGAGATGGGGGGGGGGGGGGATTTGAATAGACCCAGCTCCCCTGTATTC
>JBBPCS010000002.1:205006-219314 GCA_037974645.1 Hollardia meadi
TTTTGGTGTCCTGACAACATTACTGTTAAGTATAATGGCGGTCCAGCCATATACTAGGTTTCACCTAGTCTTGTTAGACAGAGGATGCGCTGAAGGGCTCCGTAAAGGACAAGTATAACAAGGAAGGAATTTTAAACTGTGATACTCAAGAGAAATTAAGAATAAAATAATAGAGCTGGCAATAGGAAAGCAATTCCCTTTAAATCACAGCTGGAAACTGGAACTATCACTGGCGTTACCATGTGTAGTGCAATTGAATGCAGACTTCAGTAGTTTTCTACGGTGGGAGAAAGAGGCAATTGTGAAAATGTTAAGAACTTAATTACCCAAGAATCATGTGTTGACAAACCACCTAGTGATGTTTTAGGATAGTCTGGGGTCACTTCAAGAACATGCCATCCACAGACAGAATGGTGAAATCTAAAAATCTGGTACAGCCTGCATCTGCAGAGATAAAGAGAGATGTAGCTACAATACCGGAGAAAATGTAAGCTTCTTAAAGCTGGTTTAATTCTGTTTGTGTTCACTTTAACCTGAGAGAACTAATACTTTACTGAACTTATTTTTCTTGTGCATGTTTAATGGAGTGACCTGGAAATAAAAAAATACAAAAGTACAAATACGAAATCTCTACAGATGGACAGGAATATACAGCGAAACATGTTATTTAGTAAATGTGAAGGCCTGCTGGGAGGTTGTGGGTCTGTGTACTGTGATAAAAGTTCTTCCTTGCAACAGACTTCATGGGGACTCATGTGGATACTCGCTCTATCTGAAGGACAGAAAGCAGAGTGGGGGCCAGGGTGGGGGGCCAGGTACACATCTCCCGCTGCGATCTAAAAATGTTAGTCCTATAAGTCACAAGCTCTTCTCCACAATTTCAGAAACAATTGTGTTTTTGAATATGACCTCATAACATACATATTTTTAGATTCAGTGTGACTTAAACTTTCCGAGGATATCAGAATCTCTGACAATTTCAAATAAACGTCCAGAGAATCCCTGAGAATTTGCCTGAGAAGCATTATGTCTGTAAGTTTTCCTCAGTATCAATGTGATCTAGTGATCGTTGTCTGTATATCCACGGGATCATTCTAAACTTCTAATAGCAAATACTTTAAATGGCACCACTTTACCAAAACCAGAAGTGGTGTTAGGGAATTTTGAGTGGGGGTCTGTATGGTATAATGGATAAGATGCAGTTTGTGATGAGATGATGAGAAGATGAAAGTCTTTATCAGCCTTCTAAAACAGATCTGAATAACATTGCCTTGAATTTCAAAAAGGAAAGACATTAGAATCTACAAAGGGTCACTGTGAAGCTCTTAACTTCCTCAAAAGTGAATACACTATATACCAGGGACTTTTTATTTTTTAGATATTATATACAGTATTTTTTTTAAAAATAAAAGATACTGTTTTACTTCTCAAGGTTTATTGTGATTTGCTGAGCTGTGTTTATGTGAGTTGGTAGAAAGGAGAAGTGTTCCCCAAACAAGTGCTGTGCCTCACAGCAATTCTCCTCGTGTCCTTGAGAGGCATCATGGAATGTGACTTCTCCCCCGCTCCCTCATTTCAACCCTCCACCTCCCCTCTATACTTCTCCCTGTCTCTCCTTCTCCCTCCTATCTTCTCTCCTCCTCCCACCATGTCTCAGTCGTGGTGGTGGTGATGGTGGTGGTGGTGGTGGTGGGGGGGGGTCTCTCCACACTCTGATTGGTTTTATTGGCAGTCGTTGAGGGAGGATGCCAACGTGGCTCACGATGTCATGCTTGATAAAGATGGATCAGCACACAACGTTATAGGCAAAGTAGTTCTCTTTTCCATCTCATTAAAAAGACAACATTTGAGAATAGGAACATCCTCCAGTGTCAGAGACATTCATGCTGGTTCATTTATCTCCTAACTGTGTTTCCACTGAAGGCTCGCAGTCAGCCACAGGAGTCACTGCTGCCCCAAATGAATTTCTGTGTGTGTATTTTGTCATAAGAACACCTCTACATGTGGCCCACATCCACATGACACATTTTCTTGTGTTAGAAGACTTGGCAAGTGCAGCAGAGCGTCATCTGTTATGATGGATAAACAGGCCATTACAGCATTACTGAAAATGCTTTGCATGAGATGAGTGGAGGGGGGAGGAGAATAGGCCTAATAAATACAATTACAGTTTCATTCATTAAAATATGCCATTTTAAAGTAGCTTAATGTCATCCAGTCGCATAAATAATTAGGTAACAGAATAACAAAAAAAATGGATAACTGTTATTTACAGATGACAGGAAGAAAACACATGAAACTGGGTCTTAGCTTTTGCTAAAGCTAGCTGTAGATATCCTACTGGCTAACATTAGCTTGAACCTGACACAGCTCTCTTGCTTTAGCTGTGCAGCAGTAGCCAGCTGTCTCACTGTGATGGCAGTTCATGTCAGATGCCAAAAAGTTGTTGAACCCTCTTGACTCATTTTCGACCAAACACAGTATGTTGCGTAGTTAGTTTGTAGGACAGGATGTAACTGTAGCTTGTTCTTCTGTTGGTTTTGACTTGATCTTGACCCAGTTTGTACCAGGTCTTACCAGGTAAGGAAAGAAAGAAAAGGGAAAAATAAAAGAAGGGGCAGGTGTGAGACAAATATGGCGTGACATTTTATCCAAAGTGTTTTCAGTGGCAGATGGAAGCAGCATGGAAGCAAGTCTGCAAGGGTGTTTGGCATTTGATGATAGAGTGGGAGGGGGCCGATGTCCTTTACAAGGTGTGGGATGCAGGTTCAAATTGTGTTACTGCACTGCGATTGATGGAGAGACGTCCACCACCCACTGAGAGGGAAAGATGAAGAGAGGAGTGAGAGTTTACCGCCCACAACAAACTGATGTTAAGCTGCGCAGCATCAGTCAAAATCTGCTGAAAAGAAGACAGGACGTCGTCCTTTTTGACTGCACGCATCATATATATGTATATTGACACAACATTCTCATTACCTAGCATTTGTTTTTCTGCTTATCGACAGTTCGATTTAAGAGTTTTAAAATAGTCAAAAACTCAAGCAGCTTTTATATGGTCAGATTGCCCTAAAAGGCGGAGGAAAAAAGCCTCCAGTTTTCCTGTCAGTGGGTGCTGCTGAGACGCAGACCATCAATAAAGAGGCTGACAGAGGCAGCGAGGAGAATAGCATCTACCACCCACTGAGGCTCTGCAGGAACACAGCTATTTGAGTGCAACAGCTCCAATCAACATCTATTTAAAGACTGTAGTGAACAGTGTGGGTTCAAGTCCACGAGGGTCCTTTGCATGGGAACTTGTGAAACTAGACAGTTGAAAAAAACATTTGATTGTTGATAGCTACACTGGATTGAACAGGCATGTCATGGCAAATAAAAAGGAGTGAACGTGTGACTAGTAGCCACAGATATACTACATTGAAATTGTTTTTCTGTCTTAAAAACTGTATTTTCTCATAATTGCAAGGGAGGAGTTTTGACATATTTCAATATGGTATGATTATATGTGCATTCATGTGTGTGTATCGAGTAAAATGTTGATCATCAGCATTAATTAAAACTAATCTCATTCTCAGCAAGTTGAAGTGCATCTGTGGCCATGGCAACGCACTCCCAATTGGTAAGCGGTGGTGAGGCCTGCTGTCTCTCCGCATCCTCCGGCAGTCATTGTGATTTGTGGAGCAATTACCACACAGCTAGAGGAGAAGGAGCACTTCAGCGAGACAAGTTGGTGTCCTGCCTGATGCGTGACATCCTCACCGTGTCTGCTAGCATGCGCACCCACTCCTGACGGCAGGGACCGGAGTCTGGAGTGGAAATTAAACCACATGTTATGTGTCAGTGGAAGCTGGGAAGAGGTGGAAAGGTTTACTTTGGGTTGGAGGGGATTGTTTTATGAGTGTAATGAAGAGAAGAGCACCCAAAGCTGAGGTATGAAATGAAAGTCTGAGTGTGTTGGTTTACTGACTGGGATATAAAAATAGCACTGCAGCTCAGTGAACAATGCCCTGCAACAACATCTAAATCAGAGTAGCAGTGTGTGGGAAATCTTAACAAAAAAACACCAAAACATGTTTGTTTTTTATTTAATCCAAAACACTCCTAATAAATGTATCTGCCCAACATCATCATTATTAGGTCTTATCTTTATTTTCATGATCTATCACAAAAGTCTTGTGTTGGGATGGGGTGGATATTAGTTACTCATATCAGTACTAATCTACACACTGGATCTCATGCTCATGACCAGTGTCCACCCTGAGATTGAAGTTAGTCTCGAGGTTACAATCATAGGCAGATATCATATACACTGTAGGTGTTGTGGTTTCAGTCTCATTCATCTCCATTTCCGCCAAGGAGGTCATGTTTTCAGTCTGGTTTGTTGGTTGGCATTACGGGTCGAGCAAGCGACAACAAAACAGTGATTTTCTGATTGTTTCATTACGCTTAATAAACATGCCCACACCGCTGCACAACCCTGCAGGAAAGTGGCATGCTATTCATACACCATCCCATGAGATCACGTTGGCCCCAATGCTGGATTTTGTGTGAATTCAGATGAAGTGCATGTCAAACACACAGATCTGCAGCTCTTTATCCATCCATGACACAGACGGAGCAGAGGAGAGGGACACAGAGACAATGATGTAACCTGGTCGCTATGGTTTTAGCATATAGTCCAACCTCACACCCTGTGCACTGTTACTGGTTGGGGGCTGAAGCCCACTACCCAAAGACTGATGCCTGGAAATGTATCAGCTACGCACAACCATATTTTCACATAATTCTAACACTTTTAGAAATGTATCCAGACATACAGTATAGTGGTTGTGCTTGCAGGTTTACAAGTGCCCTTTTTTATACTGAGGCAACCTATTCATCTAACTATTTATTGTAAATTAATGCAATGTCACATGGTGTCTCCAGGGTTGCATTGTAGCCAAACATGTTTGAGAGACTACAGTCCTGATAGTGACTCTGTCAGGCTGAACGTGGGCATGTCAAAGATTTGGTCAAAGAATGGGACAAAGAAAATTTTTGACCTATTAATGGTGCAAGGTAAAACTTTAAAGGTCCAGTGTGTAGGGTTTAGGCTAGAAATGGAATATGATAATGCCAGAATTGTAATATAATATTCATAATTTATGTTTTCATTAGTGTGTTGTTTTCCTTACCTTAAAATGAATGGTTAATGGTAAATGGTCTACCAACTACTCAAAAGAGCTTCACAACACTTGCCACAGTCACCTATTCACACACACATTCATACACTGATTGCAGAGACTGCCATGTTAGGTACCGACCTGCTCATCAGGAGCGGTACAGCGCTCTCTATTCAAAGCACCCCATGATATTTCTATGCTCGCTCGCTCACTCACTCACTCACTTACTCACAACAATGGAATGACCATTTGGGAGCAATTTGGGATTCAGTATCTTAGCCAAGGACACTTTGCCATGCAGCCGGACCCGGGGATCAAACCACTGACCTCTACCTCCTGAGCCATAACCGCTCCAATGAGCCTTTTATATCTACCGAAGGAGCAGGTCCTCTTCATGGAGTCCAACATCCTCCACGACCACGAAGTAGCCAAGAACGGACAAATCAAACACTGGCTCTGGAGAGGACCTTTTTCCTGTTCTTAGCGGCCACTGTAGGGGAGGGGGAGACAGAGGGATGTTCAGTTTGTTGCAATCTGCATCCACAAAGCTATATTCCACTCAATCCTACACACGGGGCTTTTAAGGAATCTCCAAAGTAGTCACAATTCATCCTGAAGGGTGCATGAATGTGTTAAGGAAATTTTATGGCAATCCATCCAACAGTTGCTGAGATACTTCAGCCTGAACCAACGTGGTGAACCGACCAACATGGCTATCCCATGAGCCATGCTGCTGCGGTGAATCAAAAACCACTCAGGGCTGCAGCGCAACATGCTATACTTCAAGTTAAACACATTTAGTCTGAGCTGTAGAAAAAGTTAAGTGCCAAGCTCAGTTTAAATCCTGTTGGATCGCAGTGTTACATCCGTACGGTAAATAATTACAGGATCTCTTGGACACACTCCAAATCCTGGATAACAAAGCGAGGTATGTATGCACTCTGCTGTGTACACTAGCACACTAGAGTACACTACAAGGGTACTTTTAACTCCATGGGAATAGAACAGAGCAGTCTACAGGACTTTTGTTTATGTCTTAAGGACCTGATAAAGTCCTTCTTCGACTAACAGTATAGAACAGATGTGGTGGGTGGGTTCAGGTGGGGGTTCATGTATATGCCTGCAATAAAGATATCACCATCTCAGGTTTTATATTCCCGATTTAGATAATACCCACAATAATGATGGTAAAATGTATCTTTAATGGTCCCTGTGAGCATATTTATTGTGCATGTTCTATATACGTACAGTATTCAAAGGCGTAGAGAAAAATAAATAGGTGGTAAAAACCTTTGCATAAACAACTGTGTCTGCATAACAATGAATCAAACATGCTTTAATGCCTTAATACATTTAGTAAAGAAACAAAAACATGAGTCATTCAGAGGAATCTCCTCAGTTGACTTTTTTTTTCAAACCTCGCCCACAAGTTCTGAGCTATTTCTAATTACTCAGTAGAAGTCTGTAAACTGTATTCATGAATACACAGCACTGATAATATCCTCTTTGTTTTACTGAATTCTCAGCTCCAGGACTTATATTTTTAAATGTTATTTTTTACATAATTTCCTCCATTAATATATGTCACATTGCATTACATTCAGGTTCCATAAGATCTGGATTTGCTCCATTACAGTACATGCAATATTATTGGAGAAGTCACTGGGGTTTGGACGTGTGAGTGCAAACATCTGGTGCATTACAGTATGTGTTACAGCAACCAGCTGCCTTGAGCTGACCCTCAGGGGGTGGTATTTGTTGTTGAAGACAGCATCACAAGCTTTTAGCAGCCTCAGGCTAAGCTGCTCTACAGCCAAGAATGAAAAGCCACATCAGCTCCCCGTAGGCGCTGGGACAAAATGTCCACAGCAGAGCCGAACCAACACAGGAACTGGTCAACTAGTGGGCTGGATGAGATATTGGCCTAGTGATGAACTGGAGACCCATGTGAGCAGCACTGTGTGGATTAACACTGCCATCTGGTGGTTGAAGAGCAGGTGTGAACAATGCTGGCGATATACTAAAATTCAGGACTTGACAGTATGATCATTAATACAATTGTTATGTTAACAAAATAAGACAAGTGTTTTGTTTCAGTCCACCAGTTTTATACATGAAGTTGAGTTTACTCTGCATTAGTGCTCGGAAAACAACTGCACAATCTCCTCTGTTTAAGAGAATAAGCCTAATGCTGTCCTAGTGATGTGTCCAGGGTTATCTCGACTACAATGAAACTTTTGATAAAACCTTTGATAGAAACTAGAGGGGTGGAAACATATGAGGGAAGGTTTTAATGAAAGATGCTACTATGTTGCGTTATAGGAAATATAAGATGCGTTGGGTTTGGAGTCTGACTCATAAAAACTGCTAAAAGTCAGGATGTCTAGGCATCTGTTGCTAAAAATATGCCTATGTTCAGAGAGAAAGCGAAATCGGAAATCTTAAAATGAACCTCAAATGTTGCCGAGACCTCTTGTTATTATAGTAGTACATGTTTCCCTTGTAACTGTGTTGTTTACAGCCGTCAATACTTTGAATCGGATAAAAGAAGTTCCGGTTCAAAATTCCGATGCGCATGCGTACTGTAGCTGCTGGGTATGGTTTATTAAATAAAAGAAACGTCCAACGAACAAAGCATGCTTACTGTCAATGATGCTCAAACATGTTAGATGAGTGTCTGATTTTAACTCGTTTCTCTCTCGACACGTGATCTTGATCTCTGATATCCAAAGCTAGCGACAGCATTGCTTTTTTTTATCGTCAAGTAGAGCCTGTTTATCTTATTATGGACACTTAGGCCATAGTTTTGACGATAGTGTATTCGTTCAAATTTGCTTTAAATACAAATACTTGCTTTACATGAGTAAATCTGCTTTGTTTAGACAATTGGTTTAAACGTATCTCCTCTCGCGTGACGTAATTTCCCAGAATGCCGTGCAGCCCAGGATATGTTTTAAATTTGACAGATTTGGGCTTATAAACAGCCGTAAACACATCGTCTTGCCATGTGTATTAGTGGAGAATGCTAATAAAGATCCACATGGGTTCGTGGATAGTCGTGTTTGTAATTGTGCCACCGTGGCTCAAAAGTAGATGTCACAATATGGCTATAAATAATCGAACAACGTTAGCGTTCTACTGGCTGGTCCGATGGCGGTGAGATTTCAATTGATTGCTACAGTGAGTTACAGAACCTCTACGTTTCTTCTCTCCCCTCCCTCACCGCCGACCTTGACTAGCTTTTACATTGTTCTTAACGAAACCAGGCAAAAATAATGCTTTATCACTGTTACCTTTCCCTCACTTGAATCGAGGGTGTCAGGACAGAAGATGTCGATTGTAAAACCCACTGAGGTCTTGTCATTTGTGATTCTGGGCTGTATAAATAAAATTGACAAAATTTGTTTCATATCAAATTAATCCACTGTCTTTAATTTTTTAATGTTGGTTGCTGCTTGGATTATAAAGTAATGCAACAGCTTTTTAGTGCATTGCCTGTTCATGTGCAGCTGAGTGCCAATAACGCATCATGTCTATTTGGAAAATGAAAGCACTTTTCCCTTCAGGATGCACTGTGGACAGTAAAGTCTGTTCTCCACAATTAAAATCATTTAACAGAAAATATATTCACATTTCTATATATCTTTTGAGACACCGTGTACCAAGCTATTGATAAGGAGGTGCACACAGCGACATCTGCTGGTGTTTTTTTGTAACTACTTTAGGCGTGCTTGCTTTGCGGTTCTGTTGTATTTGATGTTTTTAATAAAGAACAGACTCCACTGAACACAGTATGTGCTGGGGAGTACTTACTAAAGTGCTTTGATGCGCTATGCGCACCCTCTTACTATATAATCAATTCACCAACAGGACTTTTGGAAATGAAAGATAATGCATTGATTTAATAAGAAAAAATATTTTCTTTGCCAGCACCTCAGTAATCAATTATTAAATTAGAATAAATAACTGAATGCAAACATAGCCTCTTCCGTCTGTCAGTCTGTGTTTGCAATAAGAAGCCTACTGTATATTTTAGTGTTAACATTGCACTGTCTCAAGGCAAAGTAGACTAGAACCTTTATTTTGAAGGGAACAGGACAAAAAGTCAAACCATAGGTCAAGCAAGGAAACAAAAACCTGACAACCAGTTTAGTAACATGTGTACTGTTAACTGTAGCATTTGCAGTACAGGCATACATTGATGCCAACGCTGTCAAGGAAAGCACCCTGGCCTATTACACATTGAGAAACCAGCAGAGAATGATAAAATAACCAATCAGACAAAAATATCTGTCAGTGAAACTCTGGACTCGTTGGAAAATGAGGAGGATATCAGGGCTGCAAAGATTTCAAACTGTCAATAGTACAAGTAAAAGCTTCCCAAGGCAGCAAAACTATCCTAACCTATGCATTTCTTGACCTCAGCAGCAGCACAGCAACATTTTGCACAGAGAGACAAGTCAGTGCTGCAGGATGGGAGACTCAACTGCAAGAAATTGATGTGGAACTCTTAATATGGAGCCCCAAAGGCAATGGAGCCCTGGCAAATCGTAAATAGCCAAGCTAATGGTCCCTACACTGTGAGAACCCTCTTAGGGTGGGTGGTAAATGGTCCACTCAACTCGTCTTCAGCTGTGGATATATTTGAAAGGCCGGTGGCATCAGTGATCCGCCTTCAAATTTAACAACTGGATTGTAACTCTTCATACAAAGGAGCATCACTCAAGTTCACAATGAACTCCAACTCACTCAGTGTTCTGCTGAGGTTCTGTCAGGAACAGTTTGGCATCATGGCAGATATTGAAAAGATGTTACACCAAGTTTAGGAAGTGGAGTTCATCTGTTTGGGGCCGTCCTCCCCAACAAGCTAAGCTAATTTCGCTCTGCGAAACGGCAGAAGATAAGGGCAGGTTTGATGCAAGGACAGTTGACACCATTCAATGAAACTTAATCCGCAGCGACAGAAAGAAAGCGGTTAACCTCGTCAAGCATCTCAGTGAGCTGCAATAAGACCAGATATAACACACGTTCAGGCACAACCCACCTGGAGAATCACAAGTTTCTCCCACTGTCAGAGAGGAAGCCACACATCTTAGTATGAGGTTTCCTTTAACTGTGCACTCATTAGGTTGGCTTTGTCCTGTCAACTCTACATCTTCAACTTTTTTTCATTCATCAATGTTCCTGATAAAGAACATGACACTGGTTCTGTTCATATTCTAAGCTAAATCTACTCATACTGTTTTTTTAAACATATTGCATGGGGTTATATCAGACACGTAATGAATTAGTGGCATCAAACAGTAGAAAAGCTATTGAATAAAGAACCCCAAACTGACTCATAGTATAGAGATGTTACACAGCATTCTGTGACCTGATCAAAAAACTTATATGCCAGTTATTTCATATTATTTTGATGGCTGTTACCTAAACAGGTGACAACATATTTACATAATCGCCACATTTGATCACTATTCTTGATGCCATGAAACATTGTTTTTGTGATGCAAAACACAGCGTGACAATATGAGCACAAGTTTGAGTACAACAAAAAAAAAAATGTTGAATGAACTCACATCATGAGAAAGGCCATGAAGTTTATTAGAAATACCAACCAGACTGGAATCATAAGAGCAGCACTGAATGCTTATCTGAATGACTGTTTAACACTCTAGACCCCCCCCCCCCCCCAACCCATTAATTCCCAAAAGAAGTCTGACTGCACAATTCTCCACAACCTGAATTGGTGATTTTTGTTTTTCAGCAAATAAACAAAAGTATGCAGACAAATAATAATCCTAACTAAGTGTAGCTGTGTATTGTGTGAGTCCATCTTCTTTTACAACAGTCCCAGTTTGTATTCCACCATCATGTGTGGCTCACCCATCATTTCACTCTGGGCTGGATCTGCAAGGTGACAGTGTGGCAGTTAGAAAGCATATTCAGACAGTTGTGTTAATGACTGTGTAAAGGCGATAAGGTCCTGACCGTTGAGGATGTCCTCAAAGCCGATGGCCTCGTCACTGCCTCGCAGTGTGTCCAGCGCCAGGTTTGAACTCTGTAAGAACGGCAGACGCTGGATCTGGGAGGGGGAGGGACGGACATCAGGAGTTATAGGAGAAGAACGACTCAAAAATGAAGTAAACAAGTGAAGAGGAAGAGGAATGACAGGACAATAAAAGACATGCAGTTACCTGTCTAGCAGCTCTGTACTCCATCTGCAGTTTGAGTGGAGCATGAAGACCCTGGATGTTTCTGAGTGTAGAGAAATTCATCTTGTCCCTGTTCAGCTGAAACTGCACACCACAGAAACACACAAGGTATTTTCCACCATTAAACTCTCACTTGTTCTTTTGTTGTCCATTCTGATTAAATTGGGTTTAATACGGGCTACTGATATGCTCCAGACAAATCAAACAAGTCTGTTGTATAGTAAGCAGTAAGGACAGGAGTTAACATCAATGTCCTATAGGGATGGTTATGGGTACTTGATACCTTTAAGGTATTTATTGACTGAAATAACACAGTACTATGTAGTATCAAAAATTCTCCAATCAAATGATACCAGCTTTTGATCTTTTTTGTCCAGAGATCTACAATAAAAAAAAATATATTATTGTTGTTTTGCTCGCAGTTGATCTCTGGAAGCGTTCTTCAATGTAATAAAACGTTTGCAAACTCTGAGGTGATCGCAGTTGTTCTGTCTGATTAGACCTCTGCAAACATTGAAAGTGGATAAGTCTCTGAACTGTGAATCACATGGTCTCACCAAACACACAGCACTAATAGGCACGATAAAGGTGTGAGTTGTCACCCCTAACAGGTGCATCAAAGCTACCAGGAGAATCGGGGACATGCCAATCAAGCATAACCTGTACACACCCACAGTCCAGAGAAAAGGTCTAATCTAGGGGAAGTGTGTAGGAGCTCTAACTTTTGGGTCGGTTTTTTTCTCCACTTAGATTACTTACATTTTTTTCTGGAAGCTCCAGCGAATGGCTTGGAATAAGCTCATTCTTAACACTGGAAAAGCTGTGTAGCAAAAGAAGAAATGCAACAAGCAAGTGAAAATCAGTGTCATGTACATACAATTTGGTTTCAAGAGGTGGGACCATTAAAAGTTATGATAAAAACACTGTATTATTACAGCAGCTCCTCGTCAGACACAGATGTCACACATCATCATTATGTCATTACATGTAAAAAAAAATTCAAGCTAATCGATCACATTTGTAATTATATGTTCTGTATGTTTCTCTCTTTTCTGCAGACCTAATCAAATATCAAGCCTTTTATCATTGCTCAGGTTATCAGGAACTGGTACCACAACAAAGACATAGATTTGAAGGTCTGCACCAGGCCAGATTCAGGCCAGGACAACAGACTGGGTTAGGGTTGGAAACGGGCTTGATTTAACTTCTCTCCTTTCATTGCACCCATAAGCAAAGCATAAATAGGCCACTGTTGGAAATGTTATATTATGTTATAAATATTATACACATATACGCATTTAGTCAAGTGCATGCAATACATGCACAGAGGCATATTTTCCACAAACGCATTTCAGCACAGCCGTGAGGATGCATTAGGAGAGGACTGTTCTGATGCCTTCATCAATGGATGCAATTATTTTTTGTCAAAACAAATGCAAATAAACAACGAACAGAATCAGAATTTAACTTTTTTAACATTAGCCAGTTGGCGAAGTTTTTTTGAAACACTGTTCTGTAAAGTTAATATAAAAGAAAGGTAGGCTCTAATTTTTTATTTAATCATTTGCTGCTGCTGTCGTTTCACTTTTCTTTATGTAATTATGCTTCTCTGCATCAGTATTTATATTTTTTGGGCATGTCAGTGGCACTGTTATGTTTGAGGCTTATAATAAATGTGCCTCTTAGTCCGTCTCAGGTCAGGTTGGGCTTCAGCTTAAAAATTGCAGACTTTGTTGGGCTGGGGGTGGGTAGGGCTTGAACACCACGGGCCAGGGCTGGGTTAGGCCTATCTTATTGCCGGTGCAGGGCTCTATACAGATAAAAGGGCACCTCATTGGTGCCAATGTCAAAGTCAATAGTCAAAAAAAAAGTCAATGAAAAAAAAACCCTACCCATTTACTAGATATTGGGTAATTAACGTATTCTATCAAATATTTTTAATGGACAACTATAAACAACAGCCCCCTCCCCACCCCCACCCTGTTACACTGTCAATCTCTGATTATTAATATCAACCACGTTAATCGATGAGCAGGTATTTTACAACTGACTCATCAGTCCTCTCTGGTTGACAAACTGTAAGAGTGGAACATTTATGATTTTCTGCAAAAAGCTACTCAAATAAGGGGGAGGGTCCGATCAGACAGAGTGGCTTTAGTTACATCAAGCACATTTAGGACTTTTCCCTTAATGCTGTCATCAAGTGAAGCGATGCGATGGTCTAAAGACTAAAAGCATTTTTTTTTAACCAGACATAACTGCCAGTGTGTTCAAACATGGAAGGAGATGGTTTAGTTATGCACAAAGCATTAACACCAGACTATTTTTGATTGTGTTAGTATCTCACCCGCTACGCAGGGAGTCCTGTACTCCATAAGCTCCCTGTGGACATAAGCCCGCCACAGGTACACTGTCTTTCAGCTGAGCGCGGAGTCCTCGAGTATCCTGTAGCAAACAAAAACAATACACATTCACTCTTTACTTTAATTCAGTTTACAAACACTGAAAACTAAAATCACTAAGCCGACCCTGTTGTACTTGCGAGGGAACTTTATGGCTAGGCGCTAACTAGCATTAGCTTGAGTGACTAATCAAATTCACAACTAGCTTACTGGATTTCAGAGGATAAAAACCAGACGACAAAGGCGCAACGAGGTGAAATAAATGTACGTATAGCTACAGAAAATCATGCCATGGTAAACAACATGGTTAAGACAGGATACATTTTAGTAATTGAGATAAGACTACAGCCATACCATATTGCGGTTCCGTTTCTTCCACTTTCTTTTCAAGACACTTCAACATCCGGTTGAGTCGCGTTTTCATGACGACACTTCCGATAGTCTACGTGCGGTGTAGTGTACAATTTATCATATAAGACGTTGTGAGGTACATCCGTGCACTGTATGCGTAGGTGGTTTGTTCATGGTGTAC
>JBBPCS010000002.1:221303-242262 GCA_037974645.1 Hollardia meadi
TTTTTTGATTGGTCTTATGTAATATTCTAATATTTTGAGATACTGGATTTTTGATTTTCATGAGCTGTAAGCCATAACCATCAGAAGTAAAACAAAAAAGGGCTTGAAATATTTCACATTATGTGTAATGAATCGAGAATATATGAAAGTTTCACTTTTTGAATTTAATTACGGGAAATGAACTTTTCCACGATATTCTAATTTTTTGAGATGCACCTGTATATCAGTCATGACATAAAAGTAGTTTGCTTCAAACAGATGATAATTGGTGTGTTCACTGACAATCCTTAAAAGTGCCATTTTTGCTAAACTTGGAAAAGAAATACATGGAGGAAGCGAAGGCGGAAAGTTACCGTGAGAAAAGGAATGTGTGGCGTGAGGGCATGAGATCTGTGGCTGCAACCCATTCTCATCCCAGCTCATCACATATTGTTTTGTCATGCGCCCTTATCCAGACACACAAGGTACCCTTTGGCGCGCCAGCAGACATGCTAAGCCTTCCCTGACGCACAATGGACCCTTTCGTGTCCATGGCTGACACAGTAAGCCTTCCCTTTAGCATCTCTAGTCGACGTGCAAGGCTTGCACCCTGCGTGTCTTATCCTGACGCACAAGGTCTATGTTATTTTGCGTTTAGGCACAAAACATCAGCAACGTCTTGTTAAGTTTAGGCACAAAAATATGTGGTTAGGTTTAGGAAATGACTGGTGATGCTTGGTTTCTAGCGGTCTCCGGTCTCCTGGGTGAAAGTCATGTCTGTGACTCTCCACTCAACCCCGACCTCCACCCCTCTTGGTGCTTTCTTTCTCTGAAAAGTATGTTGCGCTGTTCAAGTCATCTGATACTAATGCGGACGGCTTTACATTGCTGGTACATTAAACCCTTGTGCGTCTTTGCCTGACGCCAAAGGGTACCTTGTGCATCTGGATGAGATGCATAACAGGCTGCTGTCAACTGCGCAAGTCTCACACTCAATGCGCTTACTGAATGTGGACCTTGTGAGAGTTTTGAATCATGCTTGATGCATCTCATGACCCATGTGCTGTGTTGAAGCACTGAAGCCGAGTCAAGTAGAAGTATTTCAAAGTATCATTCTTTAGCATTGTGTGATTTTAAATGATGGAGAAGGCACTCAAAGAAAGAATTTTAAGAGGTTTCTAGCAATCTGATATCACTGCTGTCATGGTGTTACTGTACCGTATGTGTTAGGCAAGGTTGTCTTTTTATCAAATCAAGAAACACACTTATTTATCTTACTGTGAATTGAATAAACATACCAAGTGTTTGTTTTCTGTGTACTCGCTTTGTTCATGTAATGAAGGAGACCAACCAATTATTTTAAGAGACATTTAATCAAGGTTCTTTTGCTGAGGAGTTGAAGTTTCCATACACAAAAGTGTGCAAGTGAGAGCTGACAAACAGAGATTGATGTCAATGCTTTAGATGAAAATAAAAAAAGCAGTGCTTGGTTTAGTTTGATTGTGGCTGATGAGGATTGTGGTTCAAAGAACCAATGAAGTGACATTAAATCAAGCCTTTCCCCAAAGGAGTCCATTTCAAAGCATCAGTGTGTATCTCTCACTGGTCTGAGTAACACTGGGGTGGCAATGCAGATACAGTAGACAGCACGGACAGAGAGCATAACTGTACAGTTTGAGGTCTCAATGTCAGTCAGTTCATGTTTTTTTTAATTTCCATTGAGAACCACTCTTTGTGAGTATCAACTATATTTTATTCAACAGTATCTGATAAGTTACTCTGTTATAAAACAGTCCCTTGAGGCTTAGAAGTCACGCAAGAAATTCAAGTCCCAAAATGTATGAATCATAGTGTCGCCTTGTCTTTGGGTTGCACTTCAGTGTACCCTTTTCAGTGGTGACAGTCCATTTACGAACTCAACAGTTAGATAAAACTTGCAGAATCAATATTAAGTCCACATTTGGCTTCTTGTATCCAAGCCATCATACAGTATCATGTTAAAATATTTAACATATGGTGTCCTCTCGGAATCTCATTCCCACCAGTACAGAGTTCAGTCACTGCCTCTCATGCTTGGTGGATACTTTGGCCTTCAGCGACGATACAGTGCTCTGACAAGAATCTCCGAGGTTAATGGTCAGAAAGAATACACCAAGATTTGGTTGATTGTCCCACTGATCAATCCACGAAGTGATGACGTCCAATGACCAAAATCTTCTGTGTCTTGAAGGAATAGTCAACGATTTGGAAAATGTTCTAATTCTCTTTCTTGCCTAGAGTTTAATGAGAAGTCTAGCTTTGCTCAGCTTAAAAACTGGAAACAAGGGGACACAGCTAGTATGTCTCTGTCCAAAGGTAACAAAATCCACTTACCAGAAACAATAAACCTCACCAATTAATACGTTTTATCTTGTATGTTCAATCCATATAAAAAACAATGTGTAAAAGCGATAAGTTGTGTTTTAGAGGAGGTTATGAGCTGTACTATTTCTTGGTCAGGTGTGGTTACTTCGTGGAGTCTCTACTACTTTCTCATGGTGACGACAGGAAGTACTGACTACTGTTCCACAACTTGTTTTGTATGGATTAAAGAAATGTGATATAATGTGTTATTTAGTGAGCTTTAGAGGTGCTGGTAGGTTGAGTTTTATTTACCTTTGGACAGAGCCAGGCTACCTCTTTCCCATTGTTTCCAGTCTTAATGCAAAGCTAAGCTAACCAGCTGCTGGCTCCAGCTACATACAGTATTTACTGTGCAAGAAAGAAATAAAGAAATAAGCGAATTTCCCAAAATTCTCATGTTAAGCATTAAGACACAGTCAAATTTATTGATTGATTGTAGGTCAATGTCAGAACTGTGAAAAATTACTTCTCTTATTCCTCTTCATCCTCTTCCATCCTCCTCTCCTCCTAAGCCAGGATATCACTCCTCTTGCTGCACCAGACCACCAGGGCGATCATGGCCAATGTGAGGAAAACAGGGATGAGGATGAGGATGGTAAGCGTGTTGTCCGGCGGGTCCACCCACACCACCTGCTCGATGGTGCAGTTGGAGAAAAAGTGCTTGTGTATGCGGATGATGTAGCTCTCCACCAGTGGATTGGGCCAGTAGCAGTGCCCCAATTGGGACTTTTCCTCTGTGCAGAGTGTGAATAAGTGGTACTGACTGAGGAGGAAAAAAGGGAAGAGAAGGAAAAGATTAGACGAAAATCACCACTGACACCTGAAGCAGAAGTATTCTTTGACAGTCAAATCTGTATCTCTACTTGTGCATCCGTTTTAGCTTACTCTTTCAAAAAATGGACACAGTTCAACTGAAATGCTTAAAATGACTTACAATACTTACAATACCCCCCAGGTTCTCTGAAGGGCACACAACCATTTAATACCCTCTGGCTAGTATTAATCAAAGCATTGGAGGTTCGGAAAGTAATCCATCATTGTGACTGGGGATATACCACCTTTTTTTTTTTTTTGTTTGCCCACAACCCTCCTCTCTTTCAACAGGCATTCAGTGCCATTCAGAGCCTTCGTGGAGCTTTCCAGGCTTAAAGCTCTGCTTTGATGAATACATTCAGCCAGCCCTAATCCCTCTTACTCCATCCTGAATCCTCAATCCTCCAGGTCCAGGTTGTTTTCTCATTCATCCAGGAGCTATTGGTATTCTCATGCACAGAACAGTGAATTGAGCAACAGTTAAATTGTCTCCATGTAAGCCAACATTGGCTCCAAATCTGAAGATTAATTCATTTGGACTTAAAGCTCTAGACACTCTTGGATTACTAAAACTACAGGCACAGCTGATAAAATGCATTTTATCACTGTTATCACCAAAAAACAGTAATTAACGTAACTATTTTGTCAAAATGTATTGCAGATACTGACTAATTGACTTTTTTACATGTTTTGCCATATAATACTATATATTGTACAATTAGGCTAAATTACTGCCTGTGCTTTTTTTTTTTTTAAATGTAACATTTGCAGGGCCTATAAAGTAAAGGTGAATAAAAGTGTTGACAATCACTCTCCAACTTACATTTATTCACCCCACTCATAATAAAAACAGCAACTATTACCAGGAACAAGAAGCCATTATGACATCTGATGTATTAGACTGTTTTAACCTGCCACCCTCTGTACAGCAAATACAAATTAAGCTCTGATGTCAAGTTCTAGGTAATGTTTTGAACGCTTCACTACTGAACTCATATAAACCCTGCTGTCTGAGGAAATATCTGAGGAAATATATATTGTTATAATATTCTAGACAATGATAAAGTTATCCTAATATGGGGTATTAATTACATACTTTTATGGCTCTATGGTAATGATATTTTCTATCAAACAAATTGTACAAGTAAGCTGAATAAGGATTTTTCAATGCATACAAACATAAAATCTTTTCTCAGGGTATCAGAGCCTTTAGGAAGAAGCGATCAAAATGCAGCATGCATGACTGTAGGGAATAACTACGGTGGCCGAGAGAGCTTAACACACTGCAACTTAAGAAAACACATGCAAATAGACAAAACACTAGCAAATTACATACGCTGCAAACACTCACAACACAACCAAATAGCGAAACGAGATGCTTCATGAACATACAGAGACAAGTGGAAAAAGCAGAGAGACTGGAGAGAGACAACAGAAACAACTAGAGTTACTCAGAGGCTGAGCTGAACACACTCTCACAGACACAGTCTGTTGCTACCACTTTACAGTTGGTACACTGGCAAATAAACACAATGTAAGCAGTGGTCAAATTTGTGGCCAGCTGATAATTTTCTATGTGAACATACTAAGAAACACTTTGCACTTTGTTCAAAGCAGAGCATAACTCTATAACCTACCTAACCAGGCACATTCTCATCTAAAAGGTCAAATCATTGTCATTAAGTGGAAGTAGGGAAAAAGTTCTGTTGACTTTAGAGCAGCATCTATCTATCTTATAGAGGTCTAGATAGACCAACACCACTGTTCCCCTGTTCCAGTGTGACAAACATGAAGACTGGCTGCACCTTGAGCTGTAAACTCTTCAGGGCACAAAATCAATATGTTATTAAAGGTAAATGACTGAAGTGTGTAAATACACATACACAGACACAGAGAGAAAGAGAGAGAGAGAGAGAGAGAGAGAGAGAGTCTCTTTGTGGTTTCTCTGTACCCCTTATTGTGTGTACCAACAAGCTCGTACCGATGCATTTCAAACAATAACAGTCATGCTGGCTGAGTGTTTGGCCAGCAGCTATCACTGCAGAGAGGCCCGGCTCATTTGTCAAATACAGGAAGCTTGGCAGGGGTCACTGCTTGTTTAAACATGGGGCCCATTTCTCTCCAAGCTCGATCCTTCTCACAACTCTCTGGTTCTTCTTGTGCCTCAGCTCTTTCCCTTCCTCTCTCTCCCTCGCCTTCTTATCGCCTTTGTCCAGGCTCCAAGGCTAACTGCTGCTGAGAAAGTCTGTATCCACCACACTTATGTAAAATTAAGTATCGTACACAAGGCACCCAAAGGAATCATTTCTCTCATGAAAATGTGGCCTCGTGAAGGCAGAGTTCTTAGAAAGGCAAGTCATGCTGTGTTTCTACACTCTTCTACATTCAGGATATGAAACCTCTGAAGCATCTGAAAACACATTTGATTAATCTGGCATCACTGATAGATCAGATTTTGTTTAAAGGTGGTTCTCCATATCCTCCTGTTTTAAATGAGTAA
This sequence comes from Hollardia meadi, assembly GCA_037974645.1. Lineage (NCBI taxonomy): Eukaryota > Metazoa > Chordata > Actinopteri > Tetraodontiformes > Triacanthodidae > Hollardia > Hollardia meadi. The sequence goes on from JBBPCS010000002.1 coordinate 226,999, forward strand.
GCATTACTACTACAGCAGAGTATGACCATAATGGGAAAGACAGAGGCCGAACATTACAACACACAGCACTTGAAAAGATCCAACTTAACTATTCATAGGCATGATGGACGGAGGTGGATGATGGATGGCAGGGAAGGAAAAAAGAAGAGATGCTGCTGTACTTCTCAAAGTGAAAGTAAGACACTGCTGAACAGCAACCCTGTTCAGAAACACAGAATCAAACTGCATTTAACTGTCTGATCTTCCACTTATCTTCAGTTTATCGATCTGTAAAGGATCATGGCAGCTTTGAATGAATGAATGAATTTTTCTTCATTGTGAAATTCACCACATTCAACCATTTTGACTTTAGTCACATGACTAGGATTCCACTTAGAAGAACCCTGTCATGAATTGAATGACTTGAGACCCAACTTAACAAAAAAACAAAAAGACCTTGGACACCAGTGGCTTGTGACATCATTTGGACTTGAGCTCATTTATGTAATTCTATAAGCCCACAGCTGGCCCATCTTCATATTCATATTCAGAGACAGAGCAGGAATGCAGACTAGTGTTATCAGGGTAAGTCTATTTTAATATCAGTAGAACGTATTTTGATGCACTCTTGAATGAATGTTTTTTTTTTTAGCTGTCTATACTCTATATTAAGAGAGAAAAGGAACTGAGAGAAGAAAAGAGGGATAGCTGAAATTATTATGAGAACTGGCACTGAATACACACACAAAAATATCTCTTATTTCACACATTAAAAATTCACACACTTATTTTTTTTATTATTAAGCTTTTTGGGCCACTTGGGGGCAGTGAAAACTAGATTTAAACACAACACTGACAATTATTATATTTGATATAGCAAACATGTTAGCAAATAGTTGTTCTTCTAGTTGTAGCAATGGTCCACTATGTTAAGCAGCTAGCTTTGTCTGTCTATTGTTTAGAGCTGGGCACATAGTGTGAAGTGGACTTTAGAGCCTTTTTACTGAAAACTGCAGCCTGTTGCGTTGGGAATCAAAATGAGATGAGAGTTAACCAAACAGTGAAGATGGAAGCTAGAAAAACAATGAGACGAACAATGCTAAAAGGCTCCATAAAGCTAAAGGAAAATGCAGAGTAGGATAATAATTGCCTGTAGGTTTCTCACTATGAGCAACACCTTTGACATACAAGTAGTACTGTGATCCAAGAATATTGACTATAACAGCTTTAACTTTGATAGCTTTGGTTTGGCTTCTTGAAAACAGCTCTCCTTTTGGGAGGCAAACCTCCAACAGTTCTCCCATCCACAGACATCCAGCCAGCTGCAGGAGGCTCAGATGGATAACAGTCTTCCTGACTGGTAAGTATTTTTTTAAAGTGCAGTGGAGGATTGAGAATAAGTAAAAGTACAAATGGAGAGCACACAGAAAGACAACAGTACTTCAGAAAAGAGGAGTGATGAAGAAAAATATGGGAGGCTTTCACTGTCTAAATGTCTTTTATCAGTCACTTTTTTCTGGTTGTACAAAAGGACCAATGTGCTTCACAGTAAGTCATAAAAGCTGCTTCCAGTTTAGTTTCCTGGTAGCACATTTGCTATCCAATCATTGTCAAATTAAATCTGCACCAGGTGACCTACACAAGGAGAACATGTGTCACATCCTGCGTGGAGAGAAGATTTTCTACTATGCTCAATATCAACACTTCATTTTGGGCCAAAAGGCAAAATTTGTGAGCTTCCTCTTAAGGGGAACGGATGCTTTTCTCTGTTGCAGGCCAATTTTAGAATCTGAATAATAAGGAAACCAAGTCATAGCGAAGAGCAGAACGTATTTTAAGAAACAAGCAAACAGGTACAGTTATTCCCAGGCTGTTGTGCTTAAATCTCCTCAAGAACAGAAAGAAGGAGTAGGAGTGTATGTTGCTGCTGATAATCCATTTGGGGAATATACAAAATCAGGTTAGGCACTGATAAATGCCATAATTGTAACTGAACTGATTTCTATGTGTGTGGGTGTGTGTCTAACTGAACGCCTCTGCTACATGCAGTGGAGACAAATGCATGCCTATGCAGGATGCAGCATGGATTCAAATACAAGCAGATCTTTTGCTCTGAACAATGACCCAATATCACCATCAACCCAATGATTTGTCATCGACTTAAGAGCTCAGTTCAGACTTTTTCTTTAGAATCAACAGTAAACCAGGTGGCTGCTGTCTGTAGAGTGCAAACAGCAACTGCTAACAAAAATGTAAAATTTCCAAAATGTAAACAAATAGGTTGTAGGCCAGAAACACTGAGGTGTAAATAGTTTTCACTTCAATATTCAGGAGGTTTAAAACTTTGCATCGCCACATTTGTTGTGCAGTGCAACATTAAAAAAATATTGATTATGATAGCCTCATCATCTCTACCAAGAATGGTACAATTATTGAAAGAGTCACGGAATACAAGTATCTTGGTATTTGGATGGATGAGAAGTTAACTTTTAAATATCATGTGACCAAACTGGTGTCAACATTAAGGAAGAAAATTGGTTTCTTCTATAGAAATAAAACACGTTTTCCCCTTCATTGTACAAAAATGCTTATTGAGGCCACTTTTTTATCAGTATTGGATGGTGACATTTTATACATGCATGCCTCAGTTGCAACTCTGAAGGCCATGGATTCTGTTTATCACTCTGCTCTAAGATTTATTACTGGTGATAATTATAGAACTCATCATTGTGACCTGTATGCTAAGGTTGGATGGCCCTTTCTCTCTATTTATTTATAAGGCCCTTATTGGTATTTTACCTCCTTACATTACTTCAATGCTGTCTTGAAGTGTTATCAAACTCGCTCAAGTGATTGGATTATGCTGCAGGCGCCGGCTGTTTTTACTGAGCTTGGAAAATCCAGTTTTTCTCATTGTGCCCCTGCAACATGGAATAACATGCAGAACAATCTAAAGCTCACCTAATTTTTGTCCTTGGAGTAATTTAAATCTTTAACTATATCACATTTTACTTCCAGATGTACTTGTTTTAGTTGATTCATTCACTTTAAATTTTTAATGTTTTTATTTATTATTAAGGGATATATTTACTTATTATTGTTTTTCTCATTGAAGTTTATTTGTGTCTAGGAGCTTTTATTTTATTTTTTTTCTCGGCTACATTGTAAATGAGGTCTCTACCTCAATGTATTTCCGAGTTAAAATAAAGGTGAATAATAATAATAATAATAATAATAACAATAATAACAATAATAAAACTTGACAGATGTTTCACAGGTTTTACTTCATCATCCAAAAAGTTAGGGACTGTCTCAAAATGCCTACAAAATGACCAAGAGAGCTTTTCAGAGCCTATTTCTTTCTCATCACTACTGCAGAACAACTCATCGTTTATTTTAAATATGCAATATGGCCCAATGAGCTATCATGGCCCATTATTTTCCCACTGTTAAAACCTCCTGATATGTTTCCACTTGCAATATTAATTTTATTATATCAACATTAATTTCCATTAACATTTACACAGCTGTTACTTCGACTCAGTTTATATATATGATGATTAACCACCACATATGACCATACCTGAGGAAGTGTGTGAGGTTACACCAGTACTGTGGATCTATGTGAGCCATGTCCCACTTGAAGTTCTCCCCACAGACCTCCACCTCCCACTGCAGACGCGATTCATTGCAGAGTTTCGGGGTCGTGGGCTCTATGTTGAAAGTGTCAGCGGCTGAGAGAACACAAAGAAGAAGAGAACAGAGCATTTATGGCTCACGTTACGTACCCTGCTTTGTGTGTTACATCTGATACAGTAGCTGAAATGAAACATGACAAAAATGGATGTATTCATGGTTGTTTGATGTGTATTCTTGCATTATTTATGAGCTGTAATGCTGCTTTTTGAAATGTTCCCTTTTTCTCATTATGTTCTATCATAAAGGTGTACGTTTAGATTTTTCATACAGTTCATCATGAGTTTCATTTTACCCACTATGTTATTGAAACATTGGAAATGTCAGTTTCAATATGTCTCACTACCACAGTATTTTATTTTTTGTTTAGTATTCTGTACTTGCTATTTTATGTGTTTATTATTTATTTTGCTGGTTGGCTGGCTGGCTGGCTGGCTGGCTGGCTGGCTGGCTGGCTGGCTGGCTGGATGGATGGATGGCTGGATGGATGGATGGATGGATGGATGGATGGATGGATGGATGGATGGATGGGCTTACCTGACAACCCTCTTATCATCCAGGCATTGACTGTGAAGAAACAGAAGAAGACGAGTTAAATACTGTATATTCTATATGAAACAGTTATTTCTTACTTTACATTTTCTGATCCACAAAACAAACACCTTCGCTTCTCTCCGTGACCTTTGGCTCTCTCATTTTACCATTCCATCTTCCCACCCACCAGATGTCATGTTTATGAAGAAGGACCTGTGATCCATGTCCTGACTGAATGCTAATACCCTCATATCTAAATTTGCAGAGGAAAAAGAAGGGCAGATAGACGATCAACTGATCGCGATAAACTTTGACTCTGCCAGTCAAAATTGATCACAAAACATTTCAGTTAAAACATCACCAGAATACCTGCAAAACTAATGATATTGCCTTCACTCTCGGCTGTACTTTGTGTTAAGTACTAACCACCAAATGTTAGCACGCTTAATGATCAACATGGTAAATGTTATAGTTAACTTAATATTTGTTATAGTCAAATATCAGCATGTTAGCACTTTAAGAGTGTTAGCATGCTGGTGTTAGCGTTTAGCTCAATAAACCACTTAGTGCTGCCTCACAGAGCCACTAACATAGCTGTAGACTTTTCGTCTTGTTCTAATGTCTTTCACATTTAAAGGTGTGTCCTCAGTATGCCTCAGTTTCCCCTTAGCCAAACATGAAAAATAACTGTCATATCATGCTGTTCGTTGTGAAATGTACTAGCAAGCAATGCCATTTAACACCTTTGTCAGTTAATATTTCTGAACAGCAGATGTTTTAGGCAGAGCTCATACTTCCAATGTGATGTTTGTTTAAAAGGTAGGTGACCAGTGTTCTAGATGATTATCAGGCCGACATACTGACAACACATAATTTGTTGGTCCTGATGAGCTCCTGTTGCGTGACAGCGAAGAAGAGCATGTTCACACACAACTGATCGGAGCAGGTTATTAGTGACACATCTAATAACACTGAGATAAGCAAGATAATCTCAGCTACGTGTATACAATGCATTTGGGTGGACATTGTTATGACTGAATAAATCCCTTGTTTGTGACAAAGAATTTATTTTCAATTTTATGACTTTTGATTTTTTTATTATTTTCAGTCTTTCAGTGAACCAGCAGAGGTAAAGGAAGAGAAAAACAGCAAAAATGTTCTCTGATCCAAACTCTTGCACACGGCAGCTCACTGTTACTGAAGCAAAGTGTTACAAATGACCAAAGCTAAACATGCTGCTGCACAGGAAGGTGTATCTGCCTTTGAAGTGCCACACTTACAAAGCGAAGAATCAGTTTGAAAGACTTCCCGCAGGACAAAGATTGTTACCACGTTAGTGTGCTAAATATAGATGTCCCTGTTTGAGCATCTAAGGATGTTTTGAGGTGGAGTGTTTGTGATGGGATGAGATTATTTTTACCTAGTGTTTTTATCTTGAATTTTATAGTTCGAACAATTGTTTGAGTAGATCCTGATCCTGGTTTAGGGGTGCTATGATTTGGTTTTTATGTTGTTTTACCCTGACAAGATTCAAATTAAATGGAGGGAATATTAGGTTTACACACATTTTGTGAAATGTGCTCCCTTGTCAAGAGTTAGATTAGATGATTAATATACCTCATGTCTTTGCACTAAATTCTAAAAAATAAAATAAATTGGGGTGCTGTGTCAATCATGATAAACCCTGTAATTTAAAGGCCAGGTCAATATAGTTTTGAAAAGGAGAAAAAAATCTTCTTAATTAAAAGTCTCCTGAAAAGGTGTTAAAAGCACTGAACCAAAATTGGCATAATACCAGAGAATGAAAATAATCCTCAAATTATTAATAGGGTAAGGTAAACTTTAGTATCCCGCAATGCAGAAATTCATTCACATCTCCGTTAAAGACAACATCATCACCATTATCAAAACCACGTACATGTACGCACACCAAATACAATGTGCAACCTGCACTATACACAGTCAAAAAGTACAGTCATATACACTTTTGTATAATTTCGTAGTCCACGTAGACTTGGTGCCATGGCCTAGGTAGTAGAGGTGTATACCTATTCCCCGTTCAATAGTCTAATTGCTGTGGGCACAAATGATTTGCTGTACCTTGTTGTTCTAATTTTCAGTTACAGGATTCTGCCGTTTGACCTTGTGTTGCCTCAAAATGTCAGGTGCAGGATGGGTGGGATCATTAAGGATGTGATGAGCCTTTTTTAGAATGAGGTCGTTATACAGCTGTGCAACAGACACCTGATCAACCCCAATGATCTTACTTGCAGTCTTGATCTTATACTGCACTTTAGCCTGATCTTGGCCTTGGAAACCTTCAGAAAACTTTTTTAATTCCAAAATTTAGCAAAAGATGTAATGAAATGTATACAAAATTCTTTTTAGTGTTGGGTTGCAACAAAAAAGGAGAAATCTTAGTAAAAATCTTTCCTATTGGACACTTTCAAAGATGACAGGGACTTCTCAGACAACTGTTCCAGAACAAAAGAGGCTCTGAAGGTGACAGTCGGGTCGCTCTCAGCTTTATTAGATGTGATCGCGAAACTGCTGCCTCAGAATCCCAAGCTAGTGAGGAGTCACAAGGTCAAATGCTCCTCTTTTTCTGTATTATCTCGAGGCATTAAATCCATTTCCTGCCCTCTCTTCAAAAGTGAATCGAAGAATTTCAAAGACACACACAGACAGAAAATCATTTCCCAAGATTTCTTGAATTCTCCAAGCAGTCAGAGCACAAAGAAAATACATGTATGTCCTCTGTCTTTGTGTCTACTAATCAATACATCAAATATTAGGTCAAATTACAGAGCACTCTAGAAATTGCACATTTTTAAAGTTCTCATCTCTTCTCATCTTCAAAACTTGGCTTTCAGCCCTCTGGTTCCCACGGGTCTCCTCTTGCATTTCATTTCTCCCGACAATAAGCCTCATGCAGGCGAGTCCAAAAATAACATCTCATGTATAACATCTGACATAAATACATCTTGAATACATAAGCTCCTGTCTGGAAGGAATCAGCACAACCAAATAGCCAACCTGCACTTCTTGATCATGGGCTTAAGAGTGCACTGTGGGAGTCAACATTTCAAAAGAAGCTGTCAATATCTCATTGTACTTAACATTTAAATGTGAATGTTTGCACATTTGTTGTAGGTTGGGAATGTACATCAACAGCAGTCATGGATTTCACCTACTGTATGTAAAAAATGAATATACAGTATATATATATATACATTTAATTTGCTGTTGACAAATAGACCCAGCAAAAAGACTTGATAGCGACTGTTTGTCTTCTACGTTATTAATAAACACAAGCAGGATGGAGGAAGTGATGAGAATAACCTCTAACAACAATCTAGCAGGATTCCCTTCAGCATGAGCTCTGCACAACAACGAAGGGGGGGGGGTCTGAAACTAAATCTACTCTGCCAGCTTTATGAACTGAGGGAACACAGACAGATTTACATCAGCAGTCAGTGAGTGTGTATGTGAGAGATTTGGTTGAGTGATTCGTGACAGAATTATAGCAGATTGGTGCATCTCTCATCCTGGTATGTGACAGTCTGCCAAATCAACAGCACTCTGGATTTAGAGAGCAGATAAAATATCAGGGGGGGTGACAGGCCAACATTTTAAAGCTGTATTACCTGATTTTATTTTGCCACTGAGGCAGTGGAACAAACTTTAAATACAACACTGACATTATCACCATGTAAATGTCTTTGCAAACAATTACCCCAAAAGATACGGAGTAACATCAGCCTTCACTTGGAGTTCTATGGCCACCTGATGAATTTAAAGAAATGATTCCAAAATTTAGAAAATAGGCTTATTCGTTTATTTCTTGCCAAGAGTTTGATGGGAAAATTGATACTTCTGTCAGCTAAATAAGCTAAAGCCTGCATCTGTTTAGCTTAACTTAGCATAAATACTGGAGATGTGCGAAAAAGCTAGCCTGGCTCTATCCAAAGGTAATAAAATCTACCTAACATCAAGTCTGCACTGGTTCATTAGCAAACTCACAGTGACAACAAGACTCCAGGAAGCTCCCAGTCGAAGTACAATTCAGCAAAAAACATGCTTTAAGCCCCATTTTACACTCTCATCTTAGATCTGTTTTGGTCTTCACTAAATCCTAAGACAAAATATCCAGCTCTTTAGCAGCTAAATGCTCCACTACATTCATAAAAGTACTTGCTAAGTTTGTCAGCATTTGCTGGGCAGGTAGTGTACAGTCAGCTGCCTGAGAGTGGTGAGAGCGTAAAACAGTAAAGATGTGGGCTCTAAAACCAAAAACAGTTAGCTACCAGTCATGTAACTCTCTGTGGACTCATCACTACGTGTGACTCGTTTCACATATGGTTAGTCATTTGAGTCATTGTTTATGTACAAAACAGCGGACACGATCACCAACATCTTGTCAGTAACAGCCTGCAGCCAGCAGCATCTTCTCCCATGCCTCTGCAGACAGGATGAACAGCAGCAATGATATGTATCTGTAACTGACTTGAATGGTGTGTTCAAACAGAAAGCGGCCAGATTACAGAGTCAATGGAAAGGTAAAAATTGGCTTCGCTTTTCTTCTGAACACACCATTAGACTGTCTTCTCAGTTTTCTGAAACCATGAGTCCATTTACCTCCGCCTAAAAGCTGTTTCTGAATTGTATGAGTGGGCAGCATTTTCACTTCTTAAAGAATATAATTAAACATTTTTCAAAAGTAATCAATTGGACAATAATTCATTCATTCACAGCCTCACATTAATTAATTTTTAAAATTTCAGGGTATTAAAGACAACTGAAATCTGTGATCAGTCACACATGGACAATTTGCATAAGTGTTCATTCATCCAGCTCACGTATTGCCACACCATTTATCAGGCCGCCATATGCCTCTTCACTGAGGTTCACAGAGTTGTGACTGCTGTTGCTGAGAAACAACTGGCCAGGCAGACACACACAGCTACAGTATGCTAATGAAGCCTTTCCTGGCAACTGTGGCCTGAGCTGCATGGATCAAGCACAGCCCTTTATGATATAATCAGATTAGTTGTGATTATGAAAACGGAAACTGCTTGCATGTAAGCATCAAAGTTTTGTTAAGCATCATAGTGCAGGCAGAGTATCATGCTGGCAAATTAACATTTTAATAGGTTCTTCAAAGAGCTCTTCTCTGGCTTTGAATAAATGGCTGTTGTCAAAGGGATGCTTTAATTTGAAAATACAGTAAAACCGCTATTTAGCAACAACCAATCTTTAAAAGAGAAGCAGAACCAATGTGATCTCATGGGATGGCATATAAACAGCACGTCGCTTTTATGTCATGGTCACTGCAGTGCTGTTGGGTTTTTGTCTGTTTTCTTGTGTGTTTCTTGGTGCTTCTCTGTCCTCCTGTCTGTTTCTTTGTGTGGGCGTGGCCTCTCCTTCACTCTCCTGGTTTCCTGCTGCTCTTTCTGCACACCTGTTCTTCATCAGCCTCGTTAGCGCTGCCCTGTTCCCACTGTCTCTCCAGCCAATCAGCTCCTCTTTTGTTCTCTTGCTGCTTCACCTAATTCTCCTCACCTGAGTTTCTCTCCACCTGCACTTCATTCCCTCATCAAATTAGTTTGTATTTCATCTGTTTTGTTTGCTTGTCCCTGTGTTGCTGCGTTGAAGAGCTTCAATAAATACTCAAATATTGATCCCGTCTGTCGTCTCCTGCATTTGGGCCCAAATGCTAAACTCGTCTCGTGACATTTTAAGTTCATTTCACGTGTCATTTCATGCATTTTAAGCTTTTGCGTGTCCACATTTTATTAGTTTTAGACATGCAGGAAACGACAACGTCAGGTGACTGTCATCATGTGACATTTGTTGGTTTAGTCACATGTCCTACGATCGCAGTTTGGTTAACTTAAGGCACAAAAACGACTTGCTTGGGTTTAGGCAAAAAACAACAACAATGGTTTGGGTTAAAATCAGTTTAGTTATGTTACGTACGTTAAAACGTTAAGTTCAAAACATTAAGTAACTTCAGGACAATAATTAACAATGGTCAATATTAACTTTTGGTTTCATACAGGACGCACACTCCGGTCTCCTGGGCCAAGATCCACTGATTGTTTGACCTGTCCACCACCCAAACCTGCTACAACTGCGGACTTCTCTCTCTTTATACTACGTCATCTTTCATTGTTTTCTCTATCACATTCGCGCCTAATAATACACAAGAAAAGCCTAATGTGGACGACATTGAGTGACACGCAGAAAGCAAAAAATGCATTATTCAGACGCCATTTGGTGAGACCAGGCTGGCAGAAAACATCGGTTTAATGATGCATCTGTAGGTTTAAAATGAGCAAGATTCCAACGGTCTGCAATTATTAGCTTTCTTTAAAAAAAAACTTCCACTTGAGCAGGATTCTTTTACCTAAATGTTTCAAATCAACAATCTTTTGCACTCAACTAGAACCGTCAAGTCAACTGGCCACAGCGGTGGATTAAGGTAGCATTAAACTTGTGAATTATGCAGGTTAAATAGAGCTATTTTAAACGAGGAGGGAATTAAATCAAGGTGTGTGTGTGTAGGTGGTAGAGACACACACAGTGTGCCAGCTGAGTACCGCCTCAGTTGGCACACTGTCATGCTGTCACACACTGCCTGTTAGGTTGGCAAGATAAATATAGATGAGAGGGAAATGGAAAATGAAAGAAAGTCAATGAATTGCCAGCACTCTCCAAAGAGTTCATTGTCGTCGGGACAGGAAAGTAATGAGTCGTGGTGACCGATGTAGAGGAGGGTTCAGAATTAGAGAGGAAGAGGAGTGGCTGCACTTTTCCTCTAATTGAACTTGATTTTACTACAAAATCATTTGTTAGTTTAAACACATGGAAAGATGGAATAATGCATCCCAAGCAGGATATGAAGAAGTCTTGTCTGACTGTATCTATGCCTACAGCAATAATGGAAAAAAAGAAATTATAAAGGGAAATAATTTAGGCATCCTTTTGTCTCTTTCTCTTCCTGCTGCACCATCTGCCTTCTACTCTACACAGATGGACCACAGTCACTGAAAAACAGGGTTCTACAGGCAGACACAAGGAGACGGAGAGAGAAATGCACTCTGGTTTCCAAACTCTTCCTCCTCTTGTCTCCCTTTATTGAACAAGGATAAGACAACTGTCACATGATACAGAAGAGTAAAGATGCATAAACAGGCATGAGATTAACAAAAACAATACTACATTAAAATACATTTAAAAATTATCTTATGAACCCATAAAGCTATGAGCTATGAGCTATTCAACTCTTTACACTGTTAACATACAAAGATATCGTCAGCTTAAATAGCCTTAACATAATAGTAATCACAAAGATTATGTACTAATATGAAAAACTCTAATGGTCTTAGTATCAGCCCTGTCTCCTTGCAATTACTTTTATATTCAACTAATTTGAAGTAGCAAATATGTTTATAAGGGAAACGTAATGCCGACCAAATACGTTTTCTTTTAATATAATGAGGAAATACTGTATAACGTAGGTATGTGGCAAGTCGCAAAAATGTTGGTACAGAATATTTTTGTAAAATACTCAACGTATTTCATTTGTTCTCTGGAACATAAAAACAACCAAAGCGCTTCTGTTGCCTAAACCTGACTGCAGACTGGAATCTGGACTTGAAGTGGTTTCTGGTTTTTGAGGCCTGCACTGTGAACACACTGACTGACCCTGTGACTCCAGTATGGCACATAAATGTAGCGTTTTATTCAGTCAAATAAGCATTGTCTCTGAACATAATCCAGGCAATGATTACGTCTCTCTTATAAAAGTATTTGCTGTTGCAAACTAGTTGTCTATAAACAGAATTTCTAGGAGACAGGGTTGCCTACTATAGAACCCTGGGCCATGTCACACTGACATGTTGGCAGAGCAGTTAACAGCTTGCCAAGATTAGCTCATACTATAAAGTGTGGTGACATCTGTGTCAAAAGCCTTGGACAAATTAACAAGAGAGACACAATTATGTCATTTACCATTTTAAGAGCAGCGGTTATAGTGCTGTGGTGATGTACATACACCAGCAGTGAAGACCACTTTAGTGTTTCTCAACAAACCGAGGTGAAAGACTCCAAATGTCCGAATAAATTTGAAGCTTGATTTGAGAGACACTTTGAAGATCATGGAGTTCTTGGCTTTCAAGTCACCCCCCACCCGTGTTCACCATCTGCACCAAAGCAAGCTGGATCAACGAGAATAAAATAAATAAGAATAGAATAAAAGAACTCTAAGAAGCTGTAGGGATTTGAAATAATGGCTTTTATTTTAGAGAACCATTCTATATCACCTAATAGGCTAGTCTAGCAAAACGACCAAAAATATAAAGTAACGTCTGCTTTTACAAGGACAAAGTTACTCCTTTGTTCTGTCTCCTCTCAGATCCTGGGGAATTCACAGCTCCTCGAACAATGACCAAGGTTATCCGACAGAGGTCACTAAGGAAGCTAAAGGAGAGCTTGCTTCTAAGACTCCCCTACAGATGAATATGAGACCTTCTAAACTTCATGAGGTCATTTTATTTTCTATTTGACTGAAAAGGATGCCAACGTGTGGGCAGCCAAGGACTGCTGGTCCTTTAATGTGTTAATGCTATTTATTTATGATACCGATTCTGATTTATCACAATGTGTTAACATTTTATTAGTGTTGAAATAAGACATGTAGAAGCTTTACAGTTAAAGCAGACATAGAAACTGAAGGCAGAAGCTACAGCACTGACTTCACAAGCTGTAACAGCAGTCTGATCTTCCAGCAGTAATAACTCTTTGACTGACGGTGATGAACCATCAGTCTGTTATCAGGAGAGCTCTCTGACAGGAAAGTGAATGACCTTGTAGCAGAGGTCTACCATAAGAGGTGGCCTCATCTGACAAAATAACAAAGGAAAGGATGTTGTTGTGATAAAAATACTGACCTGCACTGGTCACGTTAGGTCACAGAGCATCACTGCAAAGTGTTGCCAGTTATCAGCGTGTCAAAGCTTAAAGAAGAGAGGAGAAAGCAAACTGTTGGGTAACAATATTCTCCTTTATGTTCTGATAAACTGCAGTTTTTCTGTACAACAGCCAATAAATCTTGTATTGACTTGAGAACAAAGTTTTGCTCCATCTGAGGAATTCTGGTCAGTGTTTCAAATTGTAATAAGCTATTACACTATTATAATGTATTTATGGTCCCTGCACAAACTCATTTACACTTACTAGGGCTCGACTAATAAAAGCTTTTAAAGTATCTTTGGACTGATAGTGCTGATTAAATTTAAGGTCACTGTAGCAATAGCTTATAGTTTTTCTTTGTTATCCAAAAATTGCATCTTCTCACGGCTGAGAAGCTTCTCGGGCAGCATTAAAAACAAAACTCTTTACTGCCACTCACTAATAAATTTTGCTTTTTAAAGATGTTTTTTCTGTGGCTGTGGTCATGAAGAACCCTCTTACATATTGAAGGTTGATCCTAGCTGGCTGATATCACATATTAATGAACAGTTTTCACCGTTTTTTACATGCAGTAGAAAATATGTTGATTGACATAAACAAATATCATTTATTTGGTTTCTGGCTACCTGCCGTAGCCAATATATTTAAGTCCAATATTTTTTACTCATTTGGCTGCTAGTTGATCCTCTGTGTTCACCTATAGTCACTAACTTCTGTCTGTTTTTTGGTGAGGTGCAGGTAGCATTAAATGGGTTTATCATGCGACTTTTTGCTGTTGGAAATAACGCTGATGAGATTGGTGAGCGTGAACCACAACCAGTAAAAGTGTGGATTGGAAAACCAAAACAATTAGCTAAAAGATGCTAAAAAGCTCCTTCATGCTGAGAGTAAAACCGAAGGCTGTACCAAATTGTCTGAAGCTTTGTTTATAACGTTGACAATCGAATTCTACGTTAACATTCCATCTTATCATAAAATTGTGATGGTTATTGCAACTTCAGCTATATCTGCATTTTATTACTATTTATTATTCCGTGGCCTTTGGTGTGGTTGATAGACTATTACTGGTGATGTCTAACTAATTGACATCAATAAAGATGGACGACATGTCTCCACTTCCTCCCATTGCACAAAAATGAAGCCAAAATATCCTGGATACAAGCGCTGCCATCTTGTGCTGGTGATGTCATTCGGAGCCAGAGTCTGCGCAGGAGCGATCGGACAGCGGGGCCCATACATGCACGCGCCAAATCGCAAGCAGGGCCAGCTGTCAATCATAATGTTTAACCGCCTTTTTATAGAATCAAATAACTAATCAAAACCAAACTAATCAGAAAAATGAACACTTGAACATACATCAGCGTGATAAGAACTGCCTAAAACGACAGAAACCATCTTTGGAAAAAATTTATTTGATGTGTACTTTGAGTTTTTAGTTTGACCCATGTCCTACCTGATATCATTGGGGGGGATTATGAACTATACTGCAGCCCACCACCAGGGGGTGATCGAGATGTTTTGGCTTCATTTTTGGGGAGCCCTCATGTCGTCCATCTTTATATACACTGCTGTCCTGTTTTGATTCTGTCCCAACCCATGATGTATTAGGTTAATCGATCCGTTCCCTTGGTTTACACTGTGCCCACAGTTTAGCAATCCATGCCCAAGGATTTGCAACATCGCCATATTAAAAATAATTTCTGCACTACTGCTGTTACGGTAACACAACGTAACACTATGCATCACTATGCAATATATTCTGTTTACTTTAACGGCCATGTATGAAGGAAAAAATGGCTTAAACTGACATTACAGACTGTTGTTTCTGTCTGTAAATTGTTTCAGTTATTTTCCTCGCCCCACACTGATGCAAAAATACATTTTGCCAGTGATAATCTTAACTTAATTAATCAAGAAATAAAGAAAAATCATCTTTAGACTAAACAATAATCAACTAATCAAAAAAATAATCGTTAAGTGCAGCCCTATACAGAGTGGTGACTATGTCATGATTCACCCTCTGTCAGATCTGTTCTCCAGTAGATTTCCACTCACCTCACGTCTGCCCCGCTCTACCTG
>JBBPCS010000002.1:249406-269026 GCA_037974645.1 Hollardia meadi
TCAACGGTGGCTTTGTCTCCATCTCTGCTGGTGACTGTGGCTTTAACATACTCCACCTCAGGGTCGGGCACAAAACACTGCCTCTTTATGTCAAAGGGCCGAGTCTGGGCCTCCAGACGCTCCTTGTCTGACTTTCTCAGGAAGGAAGCAGCAGCCCCAAACTCCGCCATAACAGCGTCACCCATCTTGAAAGCTGAAAAATGTTGTAAGTTTGTGATTGAATGCATTTGTATACACAGAGAAATCATCATCACAGGAATTATTGTAGTTAAATAATTTTAGAAGAAAAACTAGAATTACTGCTTGCGGTTGTTTGCCTTCGCGCACCAGTCAAGTTTCAGTTTCCATCCATGTCTGTTCAGACTCATATAATATATGTAATGACTGATGGAGAGCTTGGTCACATGGTGCAACAACAATCACCTGAAGCTCAATATCAGCAGAACCAACGAGCTTGTGGTGGACCACAATGCTTTTTCTATACAATCAGCACAGTTTGTGTCAAATTCAGTCATTATTAGCATATGGATTCTTCTTCAGTGACCTTGGCCTCTGATCACCAAAATCTAATCAGTTCATCCTGGAGTCCAAGTAAAAATTTGAAGAATCCTGAGATATCGTGTTCACAAGAATGGGACGTACGGACAACCCGAAAAAAATAATGCATCCAGCCACGGCTATCGGCGGCACAGAGGCATATAAAAAATTTACTTAAACTGAACTTACAAGACAGTTACCTATGAAGTGTGGTTATCAACATTTTACAATGCAAGTCTTTATTATTTTTTTTATTATTTAAAAAGTCAGCTTGATGAAAATAAACTTCTGGCAGACAAAGAAATGTTTTGTGTTTATTAATACAAAGAGCATGGAGCTATTTACCTGTTTCCTCTTCCTCTCCCTCTTGATTGATTTGGTGAGGTGGGTCTCTAGAAATAAATTTTTTTTAAAGTGACATTGTATTTTCAATATGTGAAGTGACTGTTCATATTTAAAATGTATGTATACTTACCTGCAGGTACTGTGTTCCTGTCTTTACTCCTCTTCGTGAAGCCCTCTTTATATACATCCAGGAGGCAGAGCTTTGACACCCAGCCACCCTATGAGGGAAGAGCAAGAAAACAAAGGACACTAATCAAAAAAGGGAGATCTGTATTTGGAGACAAAGGAGTGGACAACAATAACTCATGTAACCACTGGCTTGTGAATTGAGACTTATGAGCTGGTCTTGGGTCAGCTGGGATCATCTATTTTTGTTTTGTCCTTCAAGTGATTGAAAAGCTAGTGAATTATAAAAACTATAACAATATTTTTTTGCTGATACTGTATATGAAGATGTCTGATGTTATTTTCATTATATTAAAAGTGTCCAACACATTTCCTCACTAGATCTCTTTTAGTCTTTTATTCAAGGAGAAAACAGCTTTTCTGGTGTATTATTAATATACAGTATGAAAGTGTATTAGATATTTAAACCATTTTCTCATATGAATTAATAATAATTAATTAATTCTTAATACTAAAGTACTCTACAACTGTTGATATGTCACTTCTACAATAAGCACTGTCTGGTGTCTACAGACTGTAGTATTGTGTGTCTTCTCTTGTCCTGGAGGATAAAGATAAACTTGTGAAGTTCTGAGTTGGATTCCTTCTCCTGGTCCTTGTTGGCCTCCCAGTGGACCTCAGCTGACTCTCCTCCATCTATAATAAAAGATTGGGTATGACAGCTGCCTGCTTTCAAAGGTTTCAGCACTCATAGTGTGAAGAAATACATTTGGGTCATACAGAACACTTATCACCTCCCCTATGTACACATTATTAATGACAAAAGGTCAATGCTTGCAATAACTGTCACGTTAACAGAGGACATCCTTAAGTCATGTGGTTATGGATTGGGCCTCCTGAAGACCTCCTCAAGAAGCAGACGAGCCCTTTTGACTTTAACAACTTCACACTTCGGGTTTCTCCATGACCTTGTAGGTCTTGACAGTTGCTTGTCTACACCCGGCGCACCATTCCTCAGCACATCAAGGGTGACGCTGAGGCTGTCATTCCCAGCTGTCTTGTTTCTTTCTGCAAACAGCACTGATGATTCTGGTCTGCTGGTCAACTTGGCACGTGGCTGACACTCATATTCCGGGTCATAGTTGTATTGTTGTGGGGTTTTTTTTGTTGTTTTATAGGTTAAGCAGCTTTGCAGATTAAAAAAACAATAAGTTTAGGCACGTGGCTGACACTCATATTCCGGGTCATAGTTGTATTGTTGTGTTTTTTGTTGTTGTTTTATAGGTTAAGCAGTTTTGCAGATTAAAAAAACAATAAGTTTAGAGGTCAATATTCTTGTCATGTTTTATTAGGGATTTGATTCAAGGGTCACTCCATCAATTTTATACTTGGATATCAGTTTGCCCATTATGAGGAGTACACAGAGTCAAAACCTGTGAAAACAGTTGTATAATGGCCATAACCCTTATTGGCTAATAGTAGCAATTCACTTTTTCAAGCTGGTGTTTCAAGGGCATTTTAGACATTTTGTGACATTCACTAATTTCCTTTCCTGCTGAGAGTTAGATGAGAACTCTCCTTTCACCTTTCCTCTAGCTTTCTTTATGTCACCAAGGGTGTGCCACAAGGTTCAGTTTTAGGACTACTGTCTTTTAAATCTCATATTGATCATCTTTTAAAGAAACTGAAATTAAAATTTGGCTTCGTTTTGCGTTAGGTACAAATGGTGTTCTCCTTTAATGCTGGGTAACTGTGTGTTGCTGCCACCTTCTTGCCTCTCCTGGACTCTGGGGATGTTTTGTAGATGAACCCATCACTCTTTACCCCACTCTCTTTATCTGTTGGATGCGGTCTATCACAGAGAGCCCTGAGGTTCATAACTGGCTGTAAAACCCTCACAGTCTATTGTACTCTGCATTATTATCCATGTACAGAACTTCTGTGGTGGTGTGGTTGGTTGTGGTGTCTAAGGTTTGTTTTTGTACATATTTGACTATTTTGCACTTGTCACTTTTAGGATTTGAGTTACTTTTAGTCTCTGAATGTCTATCTGTGTTTTAGGCCTGTTGCTGTTGCCTTGACCAGATCTCTCTTGAGAATGAGACCCTGTGTCTCAGTGAGATCACATTAATAATGAGGTTAAATAAATAAATTAAAATAAAAGATAAATAGGCCTACCACTCTGTCTGCATGCTATGCTACAGCCAGCAGCCGATTAGCAATAGTTTAGCAAAATTACTGGTAAAAGAGGGAAACTTCTAAGCTTGAATGGATTAAAATAAGATATAATATGTACATTATTGAGCTTTAGAGGTGCGGGTATAGGCCAATTTTGTTTCCTTTGGAACCAGGCTAGCTGTTTACCCATTGTTTCCAGTTGTTATGCTAAGCTAAGCCAACTGGCTGCTTGTTCTAGCTTCATATTTCGCAACAGGAGAGTGGTATTAATCTTTTCATCTCTAACTCTCTGGAAGATAAGCATCTTTCCCAAAGTGTGAAACAATTTCTTTTAGGATAAGATGGCATTGAGCAACACTTTGGGCATTGTAGGAGCGTGACTCATAGGGACACTAAGTGAGGATATCTAAGCCTCTGCCTTACTGATTTTAGCTGTTATTTGTTAAATCTGACTTCCAGAAATTGCACAAACTTTATGGAAGGGCATTACTAAATTGCTAAGCAACCCTTTAATAAACTGTAAAGAAACCAAAATGATACTGCTAAGATATATATTTCAGCATTCTTTTTTATTTTATTGATCATTGTTTTACTATTTTTTTCTCAAGTTGTTGTCAAAAAATATACAGTACAGGATATACATCACCTTAAAGCCTGTTCTCATGTTATATTTTATTAGTTAACACAAGAATGTACAATATGCAGTCACTGCTCTATTTTTCCTCTATTTACAGACTCAAGAGTCCAGTTAAGAGTCAGTTAAAAGGTTTCCATCTCATTGTCTTGAAAACAGACCACAGGGGACTTAGAGGTGTTTATGGCACAGTGTTTGCTTCCTTTTGTCCTTGAGCTCAAAGATAACCACATGACATTCACAGAGCCTACTACAAATGCCACTGGCACACTGGAGCAGATTGCAAAGGCAGAGTGACACATCATATCAAAGATAGACTCACACCCTTACACTAACACCCCAGAGCATACCAAATATGAAGCTGCAATTAAAAAACAACACGGCGTCTTCAGTAGATGCATCCTACGTGGGGACATCAGTTTCCTCGTCAGAGCAGCTTTGATGGTGGACACTTCTGTCCAAAAGAGAGAAGAGGTGTTTGGTGATGAGCTAGTTACAGTCATAATGCCTAACAGTCATGGCATTTTGTGTGTGCAACATGAACCACTGATTGCACTCTGCACCCACCCAACCCATTTATGTGTAAAGACGAGACGAAGAATCTTGTTTTGATGACTGAACTGAAGACTGTGCTTTACTAAATGGCTGAGCTCTTGTCTGCGTGTGCCATTGAGAAGATAGAACAATGAAAGATGAGTGTGAATATCTTCACAGCTGCAGCTGTTGTTCAGCAAGGCCAGGTCACCACCATATATACTGGCACTAACTGCTACTTAATACTGTAACTCCACACTCCTGCTTGTTGGCCTTGCTTTTTTTTTTTTAATTCCTTGTACTGAGCTTAAGGGAAAGTACTGTCATGGGTCCCATGACTTTACCACTGTGACTGTGTGTGTTTGCTATTAAATTCAAGAAGAAAGGTGGTGTTTCCAGTCTGTAGTTGACTTATCATATGATTAAGGCAATTAAGTTAATACAGTATTTGTGTGCTCATGTCACGATGAAGCAAAATGGATCCCCAAACTGATAAAGTTAGCTGTCTTGAGTAATTACCATTCATTTTGGTTTTCTTCTAGAAATAAGGTACTCATCTAATCTCCACTGTCCATGCGTCCCAACACATGATGTCCGCCAATTAGAGAGCAGAAGGGACTTTTACATCATGATGTATAAGATCAACTTCTTTAAATATCTGGAGTCCTTTGGAAATTCTTTGAATTCACAAGTGCTACCATCAGCATCAGCTATTTCTGCACCATACAAAGTGTAAAGCTTTCTACAAAGTGATAATTTCTGTCAGACATAGTTGGAAATGACATCTCCTCATCCAAGACCTCTGTATTGCACAACAAGACCCTTTCAACACTTAATACTCCTCATCTCAGGTCTGATCCTTGAGTGGTCTCACTAGCCTTCACACGGCTTTCCCTGTCTGCATTCCCGTTCTCAGCTGTCCTGTGAAGAGTTGGCCTCTGACATCGTCTTGTGCTCATTATTATTTGTCACCACATGTTACCAACCTGTTTTCAGACATCCTCTTCAGCAATAAAAGCACACCTCACCTGATTGATCAAATGATTTATTAGACAATCTGAAGAGCATACATGTTCATTGGTTGAAACAGGATTTAGGAGATGTTGGATAGCTAGAGAAGGCCTTTACTGTACCAGAGGTGCCCCATGGGTTCCTAAAAACGATATGGCAAAAAGAGAGGGGTGAATGGAAAAACCAGTAGGGTGACAGGGATGGTGGTTGCATGAACAAAATCAGAACAGGTAAGTTGGAGTTCAGGTGCAGTCTATGGTAAAATGGAGGGAGAAGCCCCCTCAAGAGCATTGTCTATGTACTGAAAAGAAATAATGTGTCTGAATGTGATTTCAGTATGTATAGTATGAGTATTTTACATAAACCAACACAGTTTTGGGGGTATTAAATCTAGCTTTTGTAGCATATACAAGAAAAGCTAGTAAGCTAAAGAGGCTATCTACAGTAGGCTATATAGTTACAGACACGAACTTCCAGATTACATGCAGTCTTAATATTTGAACCTACTTACTTGGCAGCTAATGTGAAATACAATAAATGCAGTACGTGTTTTGCATGTTGCTCTGATCCTCTGTCACAGAATGAATCTGACAAAGCAACATACGAAACAAGCACTTCGCTCCTTGTTATATTTAATATAAGCAGTGTCCATCATATCCTGGTGTGCACTGGAAAATCAATCTTTTTTATTATGCTAATAAGTTGGTGTTTAACAGACAATATTCATCATGTTCACGTGGCTTCCAACTTTTCAATGCAGTTTGGAGGGAGATTCCATATCAGTGAAGTGAGCATGAGCAGGCCTTCATTCATGTTTTTTATCAACTAAATATGGCATTCACTAGATATTGCGCTAGAACACTATCTCATTTAGATGACTGTAATATAAAAAATCTCATGCTTTCAGATATCTCTGCTCAGCTTTCATACTAGAAGACAAGATCACATCAGCCCTGTTTAGCCTCTCTTCACTGGTTTTAGAATTGATTTGAGGATTTTACTGATCACGTTTAAATTATTATAATACAACAGTCGGTAGGTTCCTGCCAGAGGATCTCATGCTGTGTACTGGTTGGTAATGGGAAAGCAATACAACGTACAACAGATCTGCCACAAATTCCACATTTAGAACAATTCTAATGTTCAGTTTATGTTGGCATTGTCACAGAGATTCATCTATATGTTTATTAGTGATGGTGTTGTACTGGACTGAATTTACAGTTGTAAACGGGGTGGGCAAAAAAATGAGAAAGCCTTTTAAATATAATACAGGCCACTACATGTACATGTTATATTACTAGATTACAGCATTATAGTACAAGTGCATTCATTTTGCAGAGGCATTCTAACCTAAAAACCTGTTACTGGGAATCGTGAGAATGTTTCAGACCAACACAGTGCATTACGGTAACCATAGTAACTGGCTCTTACCTGCCTGCGTGCACATGGTGCAAAAGGAGAGGTAGAGATGCTGTGCTCTGGTTTCCCCTCTGATGGGCTGAATAACTCACTTGCTTTATCACTAGTCACTTTTTTAGAGATAAAGTAACACCGTGTGTTCATATGAAATAGTTTCGCAGTAAAAAATAAACATAAAAAAATACCAGTGGATAAAGAAAGGAGACTCAGGCAGGCCCTCAGCATCCCCATGTGTTAAATTGTCAGAACGATCCATCAAACCCATGCAAGACAATGTATTGTCCTTTCATTTGGAGAGTTGTATATACAGCATCAAGACACTGAAATTTGTTTTCACTGCACAACAAAATGAACATGTGGCATGAGTGCGTGTGAAAAGTGTCAATTGCATGAGTCTCGCGGTACATGAGAGTTGGCAGCCTTGTGTTAACCATCGTGAGTGAACATTTGCTAATTTAATTTAAACAGAGAGTACGGCTGAGGCTGACTGCATGGAATGTCCTTAATTACACATGTTTTTGGTCAGATAATGTTGAAAAGTCATGGGATTTTATTACAATTCAATATAGCAAATTTCATGGCGACCCATCCAGCGGTTGCTCAGACTTTTCACTCATAACCACAAATGTTAACCTTTTGGTGATGCCGAAGGAGAGTCAGAACCTCATGTCATTGTGGTTGAGAAATTTCATGCTATTTTTTTATGGTTTTATCTTACTTGCTCAAGTAAAAGTAGGAGTACATACATTCAAATCACACAACATATTCTAAGCTTATAACAACCAGACAACCAGATAACAAGATGCTGAGCTCCACGCTGCAGGTCCTGACTTTATTACTTAAACAAGTAAAGGTCAAGAGAGCTGTCATTTATCATGTGCTTCAGGGAAAGTGTGGAGTGTCTTTACCAGGTGATAATGTGGTCCTATATGACTGGAGAAAGTATGACGACCTACACACCATCTCATCCTGCACTCCTCATAACTGACCTTTCACAGCTCCACGCTTCTGTTTGGACTGCCGCTCCAACCTTGAGGGCGTTGTTTTGCTACCAGGGTGGAACATACCAATCTGTGCTGAGATTCTCATTCCCAGCTGTCTTGTCTACACTTGTCACAGCATCTCGCCTGACTGGCTCACCTGACTCGAACAGTAACTTCTGTCAGACTATCACCGCACTTAGGTGTATGGAATGTGAAAATGCAAGAATAAATCTTACTCTTACTCTTGTGTTTGCAGTGTAAATATTTTACAGGGTGCCAATGAAATACTTACTGGCTACCTACATAAACAATAAATGAATGAATGGTTTTATTTTACAGCCTCATACCTTGTAACTACTCTATGATTGATCTATGAACTTTATATTTATTGTAGTGCACTGTTTCTAAATGCATGCATGCTTTTCAAAACAAAATTGTAAAAGCACTGCAAACATCAACATTTGTTGAATGTCCAGTGGAAGTGTTCAGTTAATTTACTGAAGTGACGGTAGTGTACACGTTAGAACAAGGTAAAGTCCTGTGTTAAATGTCACTTATTAAGTATAGCCAAATGTAAGTATCAAAGGAAAAGTACACATAATATTATTGTATTATTATCACTGCTACATTCATGTGTAATTAACAATAAGTCGTTTGAGGTGGAGCAATTTTCAATTAATTTAAATACTATTGGGTAATTAACTCTAGCACTACAAAAGTGCTTTATATTTTATAAATATATACATCAATTTCAATATATTTACATGTATTTTGTATGTACAAACTTAATCTGAAAAGTAACGTTATTTCCCTCTGAAATGTAGTGAGATTTAAGTAAAAGTTATAAGTATATTTATCTTAAAATTGTCCTTAAGCACAGTATTTAGTTACTTTTCCCCATAGTCCAGTAAAGTTCTTAGTATAACCCAGACTCCAAAAAAGTTGGGATATTGTGTAAAATGTAAATAAAAACAACATACCATTATTTTTATTATAAGTGTTCCTGATTGCATGTTTCACAAAGTGGTGAACCTCGGCCCATCCTTGCTTCAAGGATGCCCCCCTTCATATCTAATCATGATACTCTCACCAGTGAACCTTCAATTAAATGAATAATTTATAAGGTACACTATATGGTACACAAGCTAATAGCCTAGTAGATGGTATGTAGGCTATACCGAGCAGTGTGTGTGTGTGTGTGTGATAATTAAACTTACAACTGCTTGGTTTAATCTAACCATCAATCATATTAATAATTATGTTTTTGAAAAAACAGTAATTACAGCCAGGGTCATAGCTGCCACAGAGGGTACAGAGGTCATGTCCCCAGTATGTGTGGGTCAAAATGTGGTGGTGGGAGGCCCTTAAAGTGCAGATTGTCTACTGTTTTGGACAGAAGTGTCTTCCAAATGACTGAATTTGGAATAAATGGAATGTTAATGTAGATCAAGAAGTGCTGTTTTCAACACAAGAAGTTTCTCTGTGCTGCAGGAATGACTAATTAATAAAATATGAACTTCTGGCACTGAGTCTCTGTCTGAGTGTACAACTGAATGTCTTTTTGTTCTTTCAGTCACAAGTGGTCCATACACCACCAGCTGGTGGAGCACACTCCTTGGACAGCAGCTCCTCTTCACAACTCCTCAGACCTAAATTTGTCACTGGTCACCACCTCCACAAACGAGGAAGTGTTATGTCACATGAACAGTGATGCTCCCTGTTATATTTCACTGTTGTGTTAGTGTCAGTGCTTCGAGGATTTGTAGTTTATGTTAAAATAATCTGATATCTAAAAGAAAGGCTGCATGCCAAAAAAATAACCAACATAAAGTTCAGTCTCATATCATTAACAAAGAAGATTTGTATTAATCTTATAGAATGAGTCATTTGTAAAAGTAGCTGACCTTTTATATTTTATATTTTAATGTTTATAATCCCTCATGCAAAATGCATTGAACAATGAGGAGTTACTCATGTGACTGATTCAGTAGTGAAGCTTACTGTTGTAATATCTCCATCTTGTGGTCCTAACAGTCTTTGTCTATCATGTGTTGATGTGACCATGCTGCTGAAATGAAAATCTCTCCGGCTGCATCATCATTGTCAAAGTGAGTCCTTTTAGAGATCTTGGTCATGTGACTTGATGACTGTTAATTCAGTGTATGGATGACAATAAGCTCCTTCCCTTCCTTTCATTTCATTTGCTTTAATAATATTGCCAATGTTATTTTTCTTTTTATATAGGCTATATTTTGTGAGTTTATTCATTCTATTTAAAAAAAACTAATTTAAAATGACAAAAGTCAAAAGATTAAAAACACTAGGCTGACTTAAACAATTCTGAAACATATGAATTTTCCTTTACCTGACTTAAGCCTGTAATAACTGATTTTTGGTTGTAAACCATGCTATAAACTCCACACTGACGTATCATCATAAAGGTCCAGCCTGTATGATTTAGGGCGATCTATTGGCAGAAATAGAATACAATATTTATAATTATGTTTTCATTAGTGTATAATCACCTGAAACTATGAATTGTTGTGTTTTCGTTACCTTAGAATGAGTCTTTTATATCTACATAAGTCCTCTTCCACCAAGTCCACCATATTTCGCTACTGTAGGTTCTCCAACACCCTTGGAAGGGGAAGGTAGGTGAGGGGAGGGGTGATCAGTTGGTTGCAATCTGCAACCTCACCACTAGATGCCACTAAATCCTTCACACTGAACCTTTACGTAGATAAGCCTGTTCGCAATCAGTTATCCATTTTCATGTTCAAGCTCACTACAACAGTGGGAAAAAAACAAATTCACAAGGATATATTTCTTTTAATCTGAGTGGTGCCATCGAGTGTGCACTTCACTGCTGTTGTAGCTGACGGGGAATCTTCCCAATTGATATACCTGTAAAGGATGCAGACAGGTCATCCAACCATGAGACTGACTTGCATGCCAATCAGCTTGTTTTGTGTTAAAGCATCACAAAGAATCCCACTGCTTTTCTTACTCTGCCTCTGATTGGTTGCCTTTGTTGGTCAGGCATGACTATGATTTAATAGTATGAGTCAAGCATACAGGCTGTAATTATGTCAGGCACTGGTTTTGTATGTGCTTTTATTGCAGTTGGTTTGTACAGTAGACAGTTAAATAAATGGAAACGCAAAACTTCCACATTCTGAAGCTCAGATGGTTTTGTCAGTTATCACATAGTTCATATTTATATGCCGACCTCATATATCCCATTTTCTGACATATTTTGTACACCACATTTTTATTCGTATTACTTCAAAAGTGAACATGAGGCATAGTTTGTGCATTTGAAGATATTTATTCATTGCACTATTGCACTGTAATAAAAACTTTGGCATACAAAATATCTGATAATCTCAGTTGCATTTACTGGTCCAACATTTCACATATGAAATCATATGGTTTAATCACAAACATTACAAACTAGCAAGATGAGTTATGCATTATAATCCTTGGGGCACACTGGGTACCTGCCAATATTTTGAGTAGTTAATGGACTTTTTTTCCAAGCTCAATTTTATATAAATTTCATGAGCCCCAGTCAATAGCGTATTAAAAGAGTTGGTGCTAAAATTCACTTAAAACCTTATCCGGAGTAAAAATATTATACTTTATACTCTTTGGGCTTCAGCTTGTAAACATTAGCAGTCTGTACTGTTAAATGTCTCAGGCACTAGTAGGCCATGTTGCTTGTGTTTTAGTACCATGCCGGGTCCAGTGATTGAATGGAGGTATGACCACTTCTACAAATTCACAGGAATCCTAACCTTCATGTTGACAGTCACGCCTCCCTCCTACCACCAACCCAGCACCAGTCCCTCAGTGTTAGAGCATTAGTGTGAAATAGTGTCCAAACTGAAGTTATTGCATTGCAGATTATTAGCTTCTCCTCAAATTCCACATCTGACATTTAATTCCTAAAAGACTTCTCTTCATAAAAGAGAAAGACAAGAGTCACTGACTGCGTTTTCATGCACAGAGAAAGGAAACTACTGACCTGGCTGTTGGTCTGTTTGAGGTATTGCTTCTGCATTTCTATCTTTCCTGAATTATCAACATAAAAAAAGTCTATCAGCAAAAAGATATCAAAATGTGGCTGCCATAAACCATCTTTAGCTGAGCAGCAAGAAAGTTACTGCCATGTCTTTTTGCCATTTCAGTGCATCTCCTATGTTATGAAAGAGTGGGATGTTTCTATGCTACACTGTGACCTGCCAGCCAGGCATCTCAACCTGATTTTTTATGTTTTTATCTTTACATGGATAAAAAAAAACTGTGTTTAGCTAACCTGGTTCAGAACTTAATTCTCTGTGTATCTAAACCCAGCCAGTGACCGATTGCACCCTAGTGATCTGAATCCTGAGTCATCTGTGACTACCGCCCTGTTTCTGGAGAAACTTCCTGTCTGTATGGTTTCAGTTGTGCACTCTGTCCTCCAGTGCCTTGAGCTCAGCCTCCACCTGAGCCGGCAGATCGGCTCCAACTTGCTGAGTGAAGTAGGCTCTCAACTCCTTCGCCTCCTTCTGCCAGAAAGGTGTGGGCACGTCGAACAGGGCACCCATATCCACATTGCTGCTCAGCCCTTTGGTGTCGATGGTGCCATCCTCTGGCAGCCAGCCGATAATGCTCTTCTTGGCCGCCTCATCCTCCCTCTCTCGGCTGCAGCGCTTGAAGATCCACTCCAGGACGCGGGCGTTTTCACCGAAGCCGGGCCAGAGGAAGGCGCCGGTCGAAGGATCCTTTCTGAACCAGTTGACATGGAAGATCTTGGGCAGATGAGTGGGGGCCTTTCGGCTCTCCATGCTCAGCCAGTGAGCGAGGTAGTCACCAAAGTTGTAACCAAAGAAAGGCCGCATTGCAAAGGGGTCGTGCATAATTACCTTGCCTGAAGAAATACAGGAAAACCTTGTGATTGTGATAAACAACTGGCTTTGGTGATAAAATTAGTAACTTCCTTTTCATCCCATTAAAACACCTCATCAATAGGACAATTCTATAATGTCTATGTGATGTCTGATGACAATATCTAAACTATACAAAAATACAATATCTGAGTTTTTACCTTTATGCTCAGCAGCTGCCGTGGCCTCCGACCTCATGGCGGCTCCAACAAAGACTCCATGTTGCCAGTTGAAAGATTCGTAGACCAGAGGGACTCCTGACAACATCAACATTTTGTAATTCAATGCACAGCTAATAATGTTGGTCAACTCTTGTGTCAGTCACACCACAGGAGACAAACAAATAAATGCTTCAACTGTGATATGATCAAATAGATGCTCATCAAATAACAGAAAAGAACTCTTGTTGTGTTTAACTGAAAGCAGCACCGACCTTCTGGCCTCCTGCCCCCGAAGATGATGGCGTCGATGGGAACGCCCTCCTCACTCTCCCACTGGGGGTCGATGATAGGACACTGACCCGCCGGGGCACAGAATCGGGAATTGGGGTGGGCACACGGAGTGGAGCTTACTTTTGGCAGAGAGGAAAAAAACTGTTTATTATACTTTCAATGCTTTATAAACATCTCATACTGTGTCTGGTCACTCCTTTACTACACATTAAATTGCATACCACTAGATGGCACTGTATCCACTATGGCTGATTTGGCTGTATGGCTTTACACTTAATTTATTGAGAAAGCAGAAAGGTCTGTGATGAAAGGGAGAGCAATATAGACTTTGGTGCGTCATTGACAAAAAAATTTTGCTCTGTGTGATACTGCAAACTTTTTGCAACAGTCTCTACTAACAATCAAAACTGGTGGGGAGATGTTAGAAAAAAACAAACAAACATGATGCAAGATAAATTATATCAGTAGAACAGCTGAATATTCATCACAAACTAAGTGGTAAAACAAAATTATCTCCTCTGGAACTGCTTAACTAAGCACTTTAGACTGATGACGTTATAAATCCTCGGCAGCACGGGCAGATGTTACCTTGATTCCAGGTTTTGCCGTGCCAGTCCGTGAGTGTGACCCCAGCTGCAGGTGGGTCGAGGCCCTCCCACCACACTCCTCCATCGCTGGTCTCGCCAACGTTGGTGAACATGGTGTTTTTGGCAATGGTGGCCATGGCGTAGGGGTTGGTCTTGTCAGAGGTGCCGGGTGCCACACCAAAGAAACCGTTCTCTGGGTTGATGGCTCTCAGTCTACCTGCAGAGACAAGACGGGATTACGAAAGGATCTACTCCAAACCTTTGCCTTTGGAGGGCCAAAACTCAAACTTCATGGTGGACCACGGGCCAAAAGCAAACACCTAAAGTACTGTATTGTTAAGATGCAAAGTGGCACTGAGACTCCCTAAAAGTTTCACCCGGGGGCGCCACACAGAGTGTTGTGTGCATGATGTGCTTTCTCCTTCGGCTCACATTGGGTCATCTTGAAAATTTCTGTATAAACTAGAAAACCATAACCCCAACATTAAACCTACAAGAGACCACACGCCTAACTGCAACTTCAAACAGAGATGGGATTTTTTGAGGGGTTTTTGTGATGGTCTTTGTTTGTGTCCCATGTGAAACCAAAAGTCCATCTTTTAATCTATCTATATATCATCTTTTAATAGACCTAACCAAACTGTGACTAAAAACTGAAAATATCAAAATAAAGAAAACAATAAATTCAAATCTAATTATACAAAGTCATCAAAATTTCACACCTCAGTCTCCTGGGTGAAAGGCCTGTGTTTGATCCATTCATCCAGCACATTTTGCTGCTTAGTTTGGACTTTTTTATTCTTCATAGACTGTCACATGACTTCTGAGACGTTCACGGAGCATTTTTACCTCACAAAAAATAAAACAGCATAAACAGCAATTTATAATTTTATAGATTTTTATCATTTAAAATTTCTATCAAACCTTAAGTCGGGCCAACTTTGGTCCACGGGCCCCACTTTGGGCAGCCCTGCTCTATGGAATAACAAAGTGATTCTCCATGCGCGTGAGCCATCCTCCTCCCTCTCACCTTGGCTGTCAAACTTCATCCACGCAATGTCGTCACCCACACACTCCACCTTCCAGCCTGGCAGGGATGGTTTCATCATGGCCAAGTTGGTTTTACCACAGGCGCTGGGGAAGGCTGCCGCGACGTAACGCTTCACTCCCTGAGGGTTGGTGATACCCAGAATCTGAGGAGAGGAGAGCATGGTGAATGGAAAGGCTGAGAGGACAAATCATTCTATAATTTTTACCCAACAAATCATGGATAGTCATCACTCACTCATCTCATGTTTTGACAGCAACAAATGAGATTCCTAAGTTCTCTACTGTGGAGAATTACGTGTCAAGCAGCTGTAGCTTCAGGCAGTTCACTCACCAGCATGTGCTCGGCCAGCCAGCCTTCATCCTTGGCGATGCGGGAGGCGATGCGGAGGGCGAAGCACTTCTTCCCCAGGAGAGAGTTTCCTCCATAGCCACTGCCGAAGGACATGATCTGCCTGGCGTCTGGCAGGTGAGATATCAGCACCTTGTCTGGGTTGCAGGGCCACGAGTTGACCAGAGGGGCTGGAGAGACACCAGACAGATGGAGATGAGAGGGATAGTTAGGGTTGGTGAAAATAAAGTAAGTGATGGAGGAGATGAGGAAAAAGACAGAGATGATGGGACGCGAGGTTGATGGAGATATGGGAGTAGGAGAGGAAGGAGAGGTGTGAAGAAGGAATTTCTAAGATTGTTTAAGCTTTCAGTAATCCAAAGCAGTGACAGTGACAAACCAACCTGTTTCAGGCTTTTAGACTTTGTACCTTTGAGTGGCAGAGGTCGTCCCACAGAGTGCTGACAGCGGACATAGTCCACTCCTTCAGCCAGTTTCTTCAGGACAGGAGTGCCCATGCGTGTCATGATCCCCATACTGGCCACAACGTATGGCGAGTCCGTCACCTGGAAGGAGACCAGAATGTTTATCACCCTGATCTACAACCTCAGACTTTCAGTGACTAATAACCATAGAGTGCGGCAGCAATTCATTACAATACACTGTTTAATAAATTACAGCAACACAACAGGTTTGTTGCTTTATTGCATGTTTTATTTTCTGAGTAATAAGTGTTGAGGGGCACAGTCGAGTACCTGGACACCATATTTAGACAGAGTGGAGCCGACAGGACCCATACTGAAGGGAATCACATACATGGTCCGACCTACAGAGAGGGCACACAAGCACAACAACACATTAATGCCATTTGTTCTTCTCTGTTGAAAATGAGGTTATATTAGACTGGAGATATTATGGCTAATATGGTACCCGATAGAGGTTTTCACCACAAGCGTTATGCAGCGATGTTTTTATGAGAAGATCTCTGTTTTGTTTGTAACACGCATGATAAGATGGGCGATGTGAGACATGTTCCTGTCACGATTCATGCTGTTCCGCTGCTCGAGAGTGATAAAATGCTAAAAAGTGCATACACCAACAACAGCAGGGCAAAGGAAGACTTCCAGAAAGAAATGCATGTAAAGGATGCAGGATTTTAATTGACCCTAAGAATAAACACTGATGTAAACATAACTTTTCAAGCGATTGTTTACAACAAAACTCCACAGGGCACCTTTAACAGAGTTTTGTGACTGTCGCTGTGAGTTAAGCCGTCCATGTTTCTGATGCAAATCAGATAATTTTCCCCCATTGTTCCATTCAGGACTTCTGCCGTGCAAAACACCCATGTTCCTTTGCAAATGCAGTGACACAGTGTCAAAACAGGTTGGTGAAGCATCTGTTAAAGAGTAACCTAACACCCCCCGAAAATCTTGTCCTTGCTGACCTCTACTGGTTTAACTTGCTGCTGTTAAGTTACTCTTTAAAGACATTTTATTTTATTCTTTTTGAATTTTAGAATAGTAGGGATGTGCACCACTTGTCGATTAAACAATGCTACCCTTGCTAGTCGACAACAGAAATACTTGATTGTTAAACTTATCCGTGCTGATGTTAACAATGACAGTTAACTGTTGTTAGAGATGTTACGCACCCACCCAACACTACGGGTTCCAGCTGCATTTAAAATGCAATTTGGTTATTGAATAATGTGTTTAACATTTTTAAATATTTGTCAGGACAACATTTGACCGTATAGATGAAATTGTGCTCAATTTTGACTGTTTTCAGTCTTTCTTTACTTAGTCAACTTGTCTAAATTTAAACCTCTGTTTAAACGTCAGGGAAATGAGTCATTAGCAACGACCTAGTTCAGATACAAGTATCACATTTCAAAAATTTCAAATGGAAGTAGAAAACACACATCTCTGGGCAACAAGGGACAAACATTTTATTTCCATGCAACGATCTACCTGCCATGCAGCCGGGGAAACGCTCCTCTCTGGCTCGGTGCCAGTCAGCCTCACTCATCCAGCTGCCCAGCTGACTCTTCACCCCTCCAGCAGGGATGGGAATGGTGTCCCTCTGGCTCTTGGTCACAATCACAGTCTTGCTTTCCACCCGGGCCACATCCTTTGGGTCTGTGCGTGCCAACCAACTGAAAAACAGAGCACAAATCAAAGCGCAATGCAGAAAGAAACTGAGGAACTTTGGAAGAAGTGTAACTGTGAGCATTTAGGGGCATAAAGCAACACACCAATGATTGCATGTATTTGCGTAAGCCCTTACCAGTTCTCATATTTGGGAAGCCTCTTGACCATCCCTTCCTTCTCCAGACCTGCCAGGATGTTGGCCGTTTCCTCCGGCGTCCCCGTCACCACATGCACATTGGAGGGCTTACACTCATCCACCGCTCCCTTCACAAAATCAGCCACCGCTGGGGGCAGCGAGGGGATGGAGGCCAGGGACCGAACACCAACACTTGCCCCAACACCACCATGTCTGAAAGAGAACGGACATTTATATAATTACTTTTAAACCTTTACTTGCTGCAAGAGGAAACTGCACTGTATGAATGTAAACTAACACGTGTCATTTTTTTTTAGATTACATGCTTTTTTTAACACAACCACACATCTGTCTTTATATACCAAAAGGGTTACACGAAAATCAGTGAACTGATATTAAAGCGTGTAACTAATAACAACAGACATCCATCATGCAGACAACACCAAACAACTAATCAAGTTTTCGTTCAACTGTGTGGAATACACTCCTATGCCAAGACTCCGGCAAGACCTGCAACATGAGCTTCTCCCCAATTATGGATATATAAAAACTGACATACCTGCAAACTATAATCTATGTAATCCTACAGTGGCTTATTACTGATCTTTCCTTAACAGACCGCTATTCACTTGCCTTCTGTGCATCTTTAAATTTATAGACAGACTTCAACAATCTATCCTGAGTCAGAACACCTGAAACATCCAAACTGGAGAACACATTATTGACATTATTCAATCATTTATGGGACACTGACATTAGTCGGGAGATACATGAGTGCAGATTAGCAGGATGACCTGGCTCTGACCAGAAAATGGTGCAGAAAGTGTCCTTATTGGCTCAAGTGGAGACAGTTGGGACCTCATTTACAAAACAGTCTTAAGTTAAGTATGACTTAAGCAGAAAACTACAAGTAGTTTTTAAAATGTTCCAAGTCAAAGTATTTATAAAATACTTTGATCTTAACTTGATGTAAGTAATGAACAGTTTGATAGGAATTATCAATAAATGGTGTGAGGAATCAATTGCCAGACCTTTACTTTATTTTTTCACAGTTCTGCCTTTCTGCCCCACCTCGCTCACTGCAGCATGTTTAACTGTGTTTGTCAACCATCTATTTAGTCCACTGAGTAATACACGTTGCCTGGATTCAATCTCTCCTACCAACAAAAGTTTGTTTTTCTCTTTTGAACCTGCTTAATCAAGGTTTTTATAAGCTCATCATCTTTTTTGAATGGAACCTAAACACACCCTCGGAAATGATCTTAAGACTAACTTCAAGGATAAATCTAAGAACATTTTTAATAATGAGGCCCCTGGTTTAGTGGTTCAGTCTCTTTCTGGTTAATTTCTCTCCAGTTATGACACTTTTTATAATAATAATAATAACTTTATTAACATTACACCTTTAAAGACAAAGTTTACAAAGTGCTTTGACAGACAAAGCAAGAGCAGGATACTCAGGAAGACAACATAAAGTCAAACAGTCAGGCCAACTACAAACGAGAAGATTAAAGAAAAATAAAGATAAAGTTAAAACAAGGAGACCAAAGATGCAAAATGCAATTCACAAAGTATCAATACAAAGAAATTAAAGACAAATTAAAGAGGCAATAAAAGACAACAGATAAAAAGAATATGAGCAATAAAACCAATAAGAATAAAAAATAATAATAATAAATGAATAAAATGAAATAAAAAACACTGAATCTGCAGCCTTATCTCCTCTGGCAGATTGTT
This sequence comes from Hollardia meadi, assembly GCA_037974645.1. Classification (NCBI taxonomy): domain Eukaryota; kingdom Metazoa; phylum Chordata; class Actinopteri; order Tetraodontiformes; family Triacanthodidae; genus Hollardia; species Hollardia meadi. The sequence continues at coordinate 268,548 of JBBPCS010000002.1, forward strand.
CCACAGCCGAGGGGTCCTGATGGCAAAAGCCCAGTCAGCATTATCTTTGAGACTGTTACGCTTTTCTACAAACGACAACTAAAACCTCACAATGCTGTGAATATTTGAGAAAATAAGTTAAAACTGATGCCAATTCACTTTCTATACTAATGGATACTGATGGCAGTTTTAAAAGTAATGGAGGCACATGAGGCACCAAATTGGAGTTGTGTGCTTTTCATGTGACAGCAGTGATAATGCATTGGTTGCTATGCTGCAGTTATTAGTGCAGCCTGGTGGCCTCAAACAGACTCCTCCACATAAAGAGAGGCACGCAGGGAACCGGCCTATTGTTTATTAGCAGCATGATATTCACAAACATGAGCCACTGGGAGGGCTACAGCCACACAAGCTGTTAAAACACAAGCCTGTGTGTGTGTGTGTGTGTGTGTGTGTGTGTGTGTGTGTGTGTGTGTGTGTGTGTGTGTGTGTGTGTGTGT
>JBBPCS010000002.1:269126-291817 GCA_037974645.1 Hollardia meadi
ATAATTACTATTATTACATAGTTATTACTATTATCATTATTATTATTAATAATAATATGATTAATATCTCTTACTATGTGTAAGATGATGGCTCATACAGCAACTACTATTTTTAACGTTTCTATAGCTTTTGCTGTTGCAGTTGCTTTGCATCTATGTTTGTGCCTGTATGCTATCTTTAACTTTGTTTATTGTAAAGAAATAAAAAAGTTTGTAGGGAGGGGGACAGTCTGTAACAAAAGCACACTTAATGAGTTGTGATGAGATCCACAAGGCCTAACATCTGTGCTGGATTTTTTTTATGATTTGATCATGTTTGTGTTATTAATGCAATATCAATATTTCCCTTTTTAATATTGCGTTTGTTATCAATCCCGGTATATTGCAACACCCATATTTCTTGACTGTCTAAAAGACAAGAAAAGCACATTTTGGAGGCTGGGAGCTGTGAAAATCAAACCGTTCCCATTTAGTTTTCTGTCAGTCGCTGAAAAGAGAAATGTAAATCACGGACTTTGTGATTTTTGACATTATGTTACATAACTTCTGAATACTGAAGCTCAAATTTCCAACAGTTCTTTCTTATGCCTTCAGAGGCTGTGAAGTTTCCCACTGAGGGGTTTTATAGGAGAATATTGTCATAACTGTCACTTGTACTGTTGATAAGCCTTGTATGAGGTTGACTTTCAGACATGAGCCAGCTGGAGGCTTCCACTTTATACTAACAGTACAATACAGGGCTATCAAATGTGTCTGTGTCTGCTCTTAATGTGGTGAATTTCCTGTTAATGTCTCTGCCAACTGGGGGAGGAGCTCACACACACACACACACACACACACACACACACACACACACACACACATACAAGCTGTGAGAGACAGAGGGGAAGTAAAGGGGTGGGGTCTTGAACTGACGAATACGCTGCAGTGCATACATGAGATAAAGAACAGTCTGGTTAAACTTCAGCCCTCCTGTCTCATGTTCTCTGATACTGCCTGCAGCGTCAGCAGCCGAGAGTCCCACAGCACATGGATAACACACACACACACACACACACACACACACACACACACACACACACACACACACATTCACCATGAATGAATGCATACATGCTATACTGTATAACTGCAGCCCGTCGTTATGAAAGGGGTCATTCAGAAAGGCAAAAACCGAGAGATGCCTTTAAAAGTGTTGATACCTTTAATTATTTAAGTGTGTAATCAGACCTTTGAATTACTGATCACACAGCTGTAACTATTTGAAGTTCTTCTGCTTCAGAAGATTGAGCTAGCGTGGGACTTTACATTTCAGTGCAAGGGAGCTATTAGACAAAAAACCACACATATAGGACCTACAGTATGTTCATTCTGCTTCAGTGCACTGAGTTCTCATGGTCATTTTATGAAACCCTATAACACAGGAACATTGTACAAAAAGATATTTTACTGACACAATCACAAATCCTAAAGTTCTGATCTCTTCCCCGTTCATGACCTTTATCTGCAGGATTTGTCAACAGCCTCACTCAATCAAATCAAAGAATCAATAACGAATGACACTCTCACTGTCAACAAGTGCACCCTTTGCCCTTTGGATCAAACTTCAGTACCTCACGCCTGAGGAGTGAGGTATTACTGTTTTACTGCATGATACTACAGACGTTCAGCCAATTCAACAGATTTATGCAGCAGACTTGAAAAAGAAACAACTATAATTCATCTCCTAATGTGATTAGACATGATTTTTTTTTCTGGCGTAACACAGAGCATGTTGGCTAAAATGTTAGCATGTAATAGTGCAGATGACCTGGACTGTGTTTACAGTGGGAGGCTCTGACGTCCTTTCTGTCCACTCAGGATCCTGTATTTGTTTTAGGCTTTGACCTGACCGGGGTCCTATGTCCACACAGCTCCTGATGAAAGAGGCCACGTGACAGCAGATCCCTGTAATGCTGCTCTCATAGCAGAACACTTTGGCCTCAGATGTGTAAGTGATCAATAATGAGCTGAAGTGGTGCAGTCCTGACTGTTTGATTGTCCAGTGGTGATTTGTCTTCAGTAGGCTATTTATGCCACGTGTCTTTCTGTACTAAAGCTACTTAAATATGTGAACAGAGAAAAGATCCTTTCCCGTTTTACAGGTGAATCATTTAAAATATATTTTACATAACAATCTTAGTTTCATTGATGCTACATGGTTTTTACACCCTTGATGTAAGCATATGATTTAGATTTAAAACACACAGGTTTCTGTTAATCTTTATTTTCTGTAGTTTGTCACAGAGCAGTTTGATGCACTCCACAGCAGCACCACCTAGTGGACACAGTCAGAACTCACAGAAGAAGTTGGAATATATGTGATATGTAGCTAATTTGTTGTCATATTTCATATTTTATAATTCTTGTGTATATATATATATATATATAACATTTTATATATATTTAATATATATTAAACCAATTTCAATTTAAGATTAATCTGACTACTAAGAATAAAGTTAGATTCAGAACTAACATTTTTATAACACAGTGGCCCCATTTCTCTTCCATTTTGTTTATTTCATAAGACTGTAGACTATTTTCTAAATGTATTTAGAGGGTTCTGAGACTCAAGAATTTCTTAACATTACATAGTTTAATGAGTCAAAATAATGAGCAACAACAGACATACACAGATCTATTTCTTCGTGCACTTGGAGATGTGTGTGTGCTTCTTAAAGGAAGAGAAATGCCCAAAAAGCGTCCTTAAAACTACAAGACCCACAATGCAACAGGATTCGATGTTCAACTTGGAAAGTACGGAACTGTCTGTATAAAGAGCTTTACTTTCATTTTCGCTTTTAATGCTGAGTAACTGTGAGTGTCGTGGCATTGAATTACGCAGAAAACGAGCTTTTTTATTGTCTCTCCTCGCTTTGTGAGGTTTAAACGCGTTTCTACACTTTATTAAAAAGCAGTTCAGTGATAAACATGGCTTCTCTGCGTATCCGCGTCGAGTCCAAGAAACAGGTGAGCACGAGTGTTTGCTGGTGTCGTATTTAAAAGTGTCGCACAGCAAGATTTTAAACCCACTTTCGGTTCAAACGCTTGGCTGGTTTGTCGGTTATGGTGACAGGTGAGCAGGTGTTTGTTTGGATGAGTAAACGGAGCGGGGGGGGGTCATACGAGGTGAGCAGGGAGGGTCTGCCCCAAAAGGGCCTGTTCAGCTGTCTTAATAGAAGCAGCTTCTATTAGATATCCTTCATGTATAAATATAAAGAAAGTCTAATCTGAAATATAATCTCTTCTTTGTAGGTGGATGACTTCTGCCAAAATCTCACCAAGGAGGTAATTAATGCCATAGTTACAAATCTTTCACAACTGTCCCATGAATTGAAGTTTGTCACAAACATTTTACATGATTATTATTATTTTCTTGAAAACAGGCAGAAGGGCTGGTTTCAAAATTCTTCCCTCAGAAGATTGAAGAGCTACAGATGCTGTTGAAGGTATTACAAATACGGGGGGGGTCTTTCATCTCCTGGAGACTTCCTGTTCCTTACCTTGACAACAACATAATGATGTGTAAAAATAAAAATGTGCGTCAGTGCTTGAAAAGGTTGGCTGAAGTAACATTTTGTTTCCTGTCAGACGTCTTTCAGCTGCGATGACCTGGCATCCTTGAAGGCTCCACTGGACATCCCGATACCAGACCCAGCCAAGGAGGAGGCCAAACGCAAGAAGAAGGAGGAGGTGTGTCTCACGTTTATTGTTCGGCAGTTTGATATGACTCCAAAAAAACACCACAGAGGGTTGAAGAGGTTGAATGGAAAGTAAACACCACATTGTGCCATATTATAAAAATGTAATGGGCGTCACAGTATGAGCCTTTAAGTGTTTTATTTTCTCATTCTTCAAATTCCTCTCAGAGCACTACATAAAGCCTCTCAACCTGGGAGCCTCAGTCACACATTTATATTTAGCATTTCATAAATTATCAAGACTCAAGAGTCCTTTGTAACCATGGCAACCGATCGCTGCGTAATTTCCAAGGATTTTTACAAATCAGCAGTTTGTACCTTTTTATTTAGGGTAATCTTAAACATAATCTTCAAACAGATGCAAATGATGTATTTATTTGGTGTAAAATTATATTCATATATTATTTCAACCTTTACTGTATGCCTTATTTATGCAGATGTCCCCTCTTATTTAAAATCCAACATTTCACATCTTCATTTAGCCAGTCATGGGGAAAAAAACACAATCACGTGGGTGAGCTGTGGAAGAGATTAATAGACAGTGAAAAGTCTTTGACCTGCAGCCTTCTGGTCTGATGTTGCAGAAGGAGGGGAAGGAGGGGAAGAAAGACAAGGACAGCGATAAAGAGGAGGAAGATTCAGGTAAATGAGGAGACAGAGATGATGATAAGTGGTAAAGCAGCGTACTGATTGAATGTAAAAGAATGATCCCATGCAGTCACTTCATTAAAGATATTATATGTAGCATGAAAATGTCTAAAAAGCTCTGGATCTTTGTTATATATTTTGTTAAATCATGACACCTGACACATTGATTCCAACAGTGTTCAAACCCAAAGAAATCAGTAATTTTATTCAAGGTAAAGGTGCGTTTCATTTTCAATTATCGGGGGAGTCAGAGAGTGAGGAAGGAAGTGGGCAAATGTAACTAAACGTAACATTAATAAAACTTAAGAACATTTCCTTGTCCGTGAACATTTCTGCCTATGAGAATAATTTGTCAAAATTTTGCAACTATAGTGATTCAGAAAACAAGGAATATTTATTGAAAAATTCCTGCCACTCATTACTGCTTCTCCACCTATTCCCTAACAATAATATTAAAATTGAGCAGTGCCACTACGACTGATGAGAAAACAAAGAGAGTTTAGATGAATACTCTATACTAAAAAGGAGATCCTCTTAGAAAGCAGCCTAGGTGAAGCCCAACTGCACCAGAATTTTCTGGTAATGTGACAAAGTGAAGAATCGTTTTGTCCACCAGGACCTCCCTGTGGTCCCATCTGCAGCAACGAGCGAGTGGAGAGTCTCCTGCAGGAGGTCAAGCCTCAGATCCAGACACTGAAGGAGAAGCTCAACACGGTCAGTCACTCACTCTTTTAATTACCCTCTTCATTTTATACCATGAAAATCAGCCTATGTGGTTATTACCTTTTCTTATCGAGTGCACATCATATGTCTTTAGCTCACACATAGCTTCCATTAATAGTTGTGACAAATGATCTCACTTTTAGACCTGTTGGGGCTGTGTTGGATTTTTAATAACAGCAATAACTGTGAACACTATGACAGACTCATATTACACGAGAGACTGATCAATTCAGATTGTCCTGACAGGTGTCCATGTGGATGCAACTCCAAATCCCTAAAATTGAAGATGGCAACAACTTTGGAGTGGCTGTACAGGTCGGTAACGGCAGCAGAACAGTTGTCTTGTTCAGTGTGTTGAGAAGATGTTTGGACATTTGCATCGTGTATTGTTGATCTCTCGCGTGGACGTTAGGTTTAATATCTTTGTTCTTCTGCAACAGGAGAAAGTGTTTGAGCTGCTGACCAACACACGCACCAAGATCGAGGGGTTCCAAACCCAGATTTCAAAGTAAGAGTCTGGGCTCGACACCTTTTAGTTTTTTGACGGATTACATTCTTAATCAACTCTTGTTGGGAAGGTTTATGTACAGTAACGTAACATCAGCTCGAGTAACGTTTAACATTTACAGACTAATTATTGAAACAAGTCTTTACAGTGGTACAATAATGATATTGTTGGTGGTCATTCCATTTGTTCCACTGTTATCTGGTGATAAAGACTGGGGAGAACAATGCCTCTTACTGTTTTGGTTCTATAATAGCTAATGTGCTTCCTTTGTGCCGTAAATTGAGCTTTAATTTTGGTGCGAAAAATGAACAAAATGAGTAGCATCGTGAAAGTGAGGCTTTCAGGGAACCAATTTAAACACAAAGGGTGTCATTTTCTTTTTCTTTATTATACTGTGAAATATATATTTACTTCATAATGATAAGTTAAAGCAAAAACATTGTCTATTACCTGTTCAACATCGACTAGTAGCACCATAAAATACAGAGAGAGAATTGAGTTATTGTGCTGCATGACCCTTGTAGCAGTCGTATTAAATTGACATCATCAGTGACTTCTGCACCACTAATGACAGTAGAAACAAGAACAGAGATGATCAGAGATGACGAATGAAAAGACAAGACCCGTAATTTGAAAATTAAAGTTCAAAATAAAGGAATGAACGGAAATTTGGTGTCAGTTTTGGCAGTACAAAAAGACTTTTTTGGACTGTACAATTATAGGGAAAACACTGAGAGAGATGTTAGCCAATCATGGACTGTACACTATTACATGCCTGCAAGGGACTAAAGTAGTCAAAATAACTGAATTTACCTTTTTAAGGGCTACAGGACCATTCACATATTTCAGTTTTAAATGTTAATCTTAGAATTTCAAAATGAAGCTGCAACATTTTTACTAAATTCATCATACACTCTTCACCCTATGAATTAAAAGTTGAATAGCTGAGAGTTTTACTGCTCCGGTCTAGTATAACCATTAGCTCACGGTGGCTAATGTTGGTAAACTAATGCTAGCAAAAATAATGTTTTTTTATCAGACATTACCAGGTTGGTTTGCTGACTTCATTATGCTACAGTAGCTTAGCATTGAGCACTACCCCGTAACTGTCCCATGTAGCCACAGTGACCGCTGTCACTCACTTTAATCAAAACTGGACTGCGGGTTTCTTAGATATCACGATTATACCTATACAAGTTTTGACATTTAATGAGACACTCAGGGTGATTTCATAGATGGTCAGATAATAATATATCCTGTTGAGTAGTAACTTCCCCTTCTTTTGTTTGTTAGATATTACAGCGAGAGAGGTGACGCTGTGGCCAAAGCCTCCAAACAATCCCATGTGGTCAGTATCTCATGTGTCTTGATTAGAGTTTTTCATTGTAATGTTAGTGTGTCTGAGTTTTGATGGTCACAATCTCAGTGATAGAATTAAGATAAAAGATATGAATGTTCATTGTGTACTCCGTTTGTGTGTGAAGTAAAAGCTATTATGACAAAGGTCTGCTCTGCACAGATCGGGTACATGCTAGATGGCATCTAAACTCTGTGCTGTGTGTTTTCTGCTTCAGGGAGATTACCGACAGCTGGTTCACGAGCTGGACCAGTATCAGTACTGTGAGCTCCGCCTTGTGATCCTGGACATCCGCAACACATATGTAAGATACCCACACCTTGTTGTTTACTGTTAGGTTGTGTTTTATATATGTGTGTGTATCAAATTGTGCAAAAACTGTCAACACCATTGATTGTAAAATGAAGATGGATGACATGAGAGCTCCCCAAAAGTGAAGCCAAAACATCTTGACCGCCCCCTGGTGGCTGGCTGCAGCATAGGTCATAAATCCTACCCATCCCCAGTGCAAGATGGCAGCGCTCGTATCCGGGATATTTTGGCTTCATTTTGTACATTGTAGTTTGACGTGTCGTACATTTTTTTAAATGCCAATGACACAACACAAGGTTGCATACATGTCATCTGAGTATTGTAAATCACGTGTATTATACTTCATGTGCCATCTGTTGCAATCATGCACTGTATTTGGAATAAAAAACATCATTGCACCCTCACATCTATAAAATATTCCAGCCGTGGCCCAGCAGCAGAGAGGGTGGCTAAATGGAATCCATTCTTTCCTAATAGGAGGGTAATTAAACTAATTGCTGTGCTTGTGTTAAATTGATTGGTGCTCCATCTCCCATCCATTAATCACTGTTTGTCTCCTTCCTGTGGCTATTGTCCTCCTATGTTTGATGCTGTTAATGAACAAGGCGGTACAGGTGATGATGAAAAGAGCTGTTTGACACAATTACAGCTCTGGATGTAGACGTCTCTCTCTTTTATTACCGCCCCTAACCTTTCCATCTCTCACTCGCTGCCCAGCTTTCTTAAATCTTTCCCGCACTACATTTCCACTGATGTTTGTCTCTGTGTTTCTCTCTCCAGGCTGTGCTGTTTGACATCATTAACAAGAACTATGACAAGATTAAGAAGCCCAGAGGAGACGGCAAAGCTCTCATCTACTGAGATTGACTCCAGCACCCTTTCTAACAAGATACAACCAGTGTAGTATGACACTTACCGGGTAACAATATACCTGCTCTGACAAAAATGTCCTTTTCTTATTGTGCATTCATTTTCGTTCAGATTACAAAATAAAGCAACATGATTCTGATAATTCCCTCTCTACTCCTTTTGTCCAAATGTGAATTTAAAGTATGATTTTAGATTAATATAAACAGACAATGCAAGTAACCTGTATATTCATATGATGCTGGAGCTACGCAGTGCTGTCACTAGCTAGATTCTCTTCAAAACCCTTCTGAGAAGCCGTCACTTCACAAAACTTGTGCCAGAGCTCTCAAGCTCATAGTCACATCCCCACAACATCATCAACTGCCAGTTTCATACTACCGAGGCTGTTTGTTTGTTTTTACCTCAGCCAAGGAGGTTATGTTTTCACCCCCTGTCTGTTGGTTGGATTGTTTGTGTTATGCAAAAACTACTGGATGGATTTCAACTGAACTTAGTGAGAGGATGGGGAATGAGCCAAGGAAGAACTCATTAAATTTTGGTGCAGATCCCTTAACGTTCGTTAACATTGCAAGATGGGGCGTTTTTCGACATTTTCGTTAATTTCTCAGCGAATAATGCATGAATCTTGATGAGAAAATTCAGGCATATGTAGGAGGTGGGTATCTATGAGGGTGGCTTGATTAAGCTTAATTTAAGGGGACTGTTGGGCCTTGGTGGAGGTATGCGCTCTACTGAGTGCCATTTTTAATGTCTGTGTTGGTATAAAGTCCCTCTCCTGGCAGACCAGGACAGCTCCAGCTCGGTTTGAGTCTGTACCATCCCTGATAGAGTCCTCTCCATCCCAGGTAGCCCAGAGCTCCTCCCAGCTGCTGGGAGGGGAACTTGGGAAAGTGTGCAAGCAAACACAGTAGCAGGAACATCCAAACAGCGAGTAGAAGTACGCACAGGAGGAAGATAAACTGTAAAGGGCCATCAGGCGACCTCTGCAGAGACTTTGTTTGAGCCAGGTGAGGGCCAAAGACTGACATTTCCTCGACCAGCAGCAGGCAACACAAGCAAAGTATTAGGATGTCCTGCGATACTTCGTAACCTCTCCACACCATGTTGGCTTTGAGGCATGAGGCCTTGGTCTGGTCTTCATGCAGGAGCAGCAGGGGCTGCACTGAGGAGGCAGTGCCATGAATATCCTGGGCGGGGATCACAGGTTCATAACAAGCTCCTGCTGCATCCTCCAGCAAGGTCAGGAGACACTTACAGCCCCACCAGAGCAGCCCCACGACCCCTAACCGAGAGAGGTGGCGGAGGGAGAGAGAAGGGGAGTGACGGGCTGAGATGGAGAGAAGAAGGATGAAGGAACCTGTGAAGGTGCATGTCCAACCCCAGGTGGACTTGAGGAACTTCCTGTACGAGAGTGATGAAGCAGAAATCAATCAAAAAGACTGCTGCCCTTGAACTAATCTACTGATCCAGGTACAGGGTTGAATTATAAGTTCTGGGCTCTTTAGTTTTTTGAATCCACTAAAATTTGTTGCACTGCAAAACGATGAATGATTGCTCAGCTAATGGCTTCACATGAGTTATATAAGATCAAAATGCATTCAATAACCTCCAAAAAATGTGCACTGGGCAAAGCATCATGGGTATTTAATTTCTGTATAAACTCGTATTAACTTACTCATAGAATGTGCGGTTGGATAGGTATCACTATAAAACAACACACAGCCCAGGAACGCAGTTATGGTGTTAAAAGGCACAAATGAAAAAGCAGTAGAACATACTGTACTACTGTAGCAGCATACTGTACACAGTGAGGCTGTAGCAACAGAACTTCTGAGTGCAATTGTGCATTTGTGAGATAAACAATGGGTTAAATCTTATTTTAAAAGATATATAACCCCACTTTTATGATGATCAAGGTTGACAGAGCACATTAAAATGATCCCTCACTTACGTCCAATCTGACAATCTGTAAAACGAATTATCATTTCTATTCATGTTTTACATTTATTCAAGTGACAATACTTTCAACTTTTAAGAACTAAACATGGAGAGGCAGCGTTCAGTTTTTAAGTTCCACATATGTGGACCAAACTCCCAGAGAGCTGCAGGTCTGCTGCAACTCTCAGTTCTTTTAAATCCAGCCTGAAGACTTTTCTGTTTACCACTGACTTTTATTACATCAAAGAATTACTCATTTCTTACACTGCACTGTAACTTTTACTCTTGTATTTCTTATATTTTTCTTATTTATTTTTTATTTTAACTTTTCTTCATTTCTATCTAAATGCTTTTTTTCTGTCTTATGTTGCTTTTACACCGTGTCGATGCCTTCTATGCTTTATGTAAAGCACTTTGAATTGCCTTGTTAATGTTAAATTTTTTAGTTAAATGACCTTTATGCTCATAATGACACCAATTCAGGGCATGTTTAAAGGAGCATGCAGTCCACTTGAATAATTTACAGCAATAAAAACTAGTTATAAATATTTCCATTTTAATCAGAAACAACCATGAACCTTCCCAGTGCTCTCACCTGTACAGGTAGTGGTTGCTGTTGGCGAAGATGCTGTACTTTGACGCCCATAAACTGAGCACAGGACCGAACAGAACCAAACCGGACAGCATCAGGTGGAAATGTCCTCTGACCAGACGGCTTCCTAAAACTTTGGCCAGCAAGTTTGTTAAAAACACCAGAGCAGCATTCAAGAGCCTGAGGATGAATCTTCCTGGCGCCATCAGCTCTGCAGCCATCTTGTGTAACTTCTCCAAGTTGATCTCTGGTGTGAAACCATTTGTGGCGTTTTCAGTCTTCAGATCCATGTTTGTCTGTTCTGTTTGTCTTGATATCTTTTGCAGATTTAATTTTCCTCTCCTTTTCTCTTAGAGCCCTGTGGTGGAGTCTGCCTCACTTTCTTTTGTCTTAAAAAAAGCACACCACTTCTACTGTGGGAGCCTTTCTACTTTATCACAGTCCAGCGTGAAGGAGAGCACATGGTTTACAAAAATAAAACCCCTCTGTCCCCTTTCCCCTCCCCCTCTGTAACACACTCAGAGTGTGGACATTGTAATAGCTGCTGCTGTAAATGACCCCCTTATTGTCAGACGATCCAATGCCTGGTGAATGTGACCCCATTAGATAACAGCTGATCATACAAACAGACCCCTGAATTCTGCATTAAAAGGACTATTTTGCAATCAGACCTACTGGTGAGATTCGAATTGCATTTAGCATCAAAAAAGTCTCGTCTGTTCCTGCAAAAAGAATACTACTGACATAAAACTGATCATTTGACTCCTTTTTTGGCCCTCCTTTACTCTCTCCATTCTTAGCATCAGCTGTCGCAGCCAAAACTAATTTAAGTTATAAACTGTTGCCAGCCCTTTTGGTGCCCTGAACAGCTGCATTTCTCTCAGGCCAGAGCCTCTTTAACTCCCAGAGTCAAATTTAATCTTTCCGTCGGATTTATGCTCAATAAAACAGACTGTATGCGTTTTCACAAGCGAGGGCCTCCAATCCCAAGACTAATATAGACTCCAAATTCACACTAACAGAAATACCACTGGGGTCCATATGTGAAGGTTGGTGTATTTGTTTTCTTTAAGTGACACAGTTCTTACATAACATGAAAGGAGAGCAGCTTTAAAATTATCTGCTGCTACTTTTGAATATTTGTCTTCTAAGTTATTCAGATGCAAAAGTGCCTTTTTATTCAAAGACTTCTTAACACAGGCTATTAGGACAAGCGTTTTATTACGTTTGGGATGCAGCCAAGTTTTCCTGGATGATGACCTGAATTTCCTTCATTGAAACTGTAGCTGAGATGATAAATTATTACCGCCACTGTGTTGAATCTAATTTGTGTTAAGTATGAACACTAAGTGTAACTGAAAGCAGGCATGCCAAAGAATCTCTCCCTAATTTTAGACGACTTACTGCACATTAGAATGACCTTCAAGTGTCTTTGCAGCGGTTCCTGTAGCAGCTAATTGTTAGTCGACTATTACAGGCTACTGGTAGATGCACATGTGGCGGTTGTATTTAGCCAAAATAAACTTTCAGGACAAAGAAACTAAATGAAAAAAAATAACCTAATAACTATTTTCCACTGAGTATCATGTGATGATTGTTAGTGATAAATGCAAATGGACACTTCTCCGTTTAGCTCAACGTTATCAGAATATGAAAGTGTTGCATTGTCTCCATGCCCCACTTCTGCATGTTTAAAGCCTCACAGAGCTAATTTAATAATGACTAACCAACTAATTTCCTCTCAATAACAGGACTTGACATCAATGGCAGCAAATACGCAGTATAAAGCTTCAGCTTGTGGCGATACATTTAAAGAGAAGTTTTATTGTGACTGTAAAATGGTATCAGAGTGAAATATGTGCTTTGATATAAACACCTGAAAATTGCATATACAGATCAGTGTGTAAGTTTTGATCCACACGCACATCCCTGGCCCCTTGACCTCAATCACAATCAAATCTTTTAAACAAATCACAGGTATACATCAGCAAACGAAATTATTCTTCTTTTTTTTTTTTTCAATCGACTCAGAGCTTGTGTTTACAGAGTTAAGTGTTGATCCAGGATCAGTAATAAGACCTCAAACTATCACCGTGTCTACATACAAGGATTTGCTTCAGACTAGAGGCAGTCTAAAGAGGATTCAGCATAAGATCATTGTGACTTTGACAGCAAAACTAACAGCACGTTTGGGCGTCCTGGTCTACTTGGTATGCTGGAAATATCCGACATAGAAAGCTGACCAACAGGAAGTTGTCCTTGAACAGCTGACCAAGTGGTGGACCACTGAAGTGAATGTGATAGACCCTCAAATAGGACACAGCTCATGTTATTCATAACAGCAAAATCAAAATTGAGTCCAAGTCAGCACACTGACAACTATCCAAATACACTCCCTGAACACACATACCATTAAAATACTTTACATTTATACAGAATCATCACCTTCAGTTTCTCCCTGAAATATTAAACATTGATTTTTTCTGTAACTAACATACCATTAAATTTCAATATCTCATTAAGGAAGCTGAAGTGTTTAAAGGCCAAATTCAAAAGGTGTGGCCTGTTGACTTGAAGCAGTGAGGCAAAAACAAAAGAAAAAGAGAAGCAAGCCGTCCCCTCTGTGCACCAATCTGCACTTGACAATGTCAGGTTATAATACCTTCCAATTTAACACCACAACCATGCTATAATCGTAATCATTAACATCCAGCATTGAATGTATAAGATGTTCAAGTTACTCCCAATGCCTCTAAGCTTATTGTCTTCCTCTGTTCGGGCCGGCCTTGTCCCTTCTGTGGTGATGTCGCTTCTTCTGACATCTTTTTCCTTTGTCTCTTTTCTTGTGTGGCTGTTTCCAAGTCTTTCACCTGTCGTCAGTCTCTCTCCCTCTCTCTCTCCTCCTCTAGAGGATGGGTCTGCCTGTGCTCCCACATTCGTACCGCTCCGTCCCACTGTGGAGGAGAAACAGAGGCAGATGAGGAGAGGAATCAGAGCTGAAATGTTAGACGTTAGCACCTGCCACACTTGGTCCATTTGATTCACTGTTATAAGCAGAGCACCTCAAATTCTCGGACTTCTCTTAATTCTGTGGTATTACACACCGACTGGTTTAATTCTCCTTAATACAATTTGGGATTTAATGTAATATTTATGATCTTAAGCTCTTACTCATTAGCTGCATTCCAAATTGCATACTTTTTTCCTCTTAGTACGTCCTGCGACTGCCCTTACAAAAGTACATACTGTTGCATGCAGTACGCATACAATTGGGGCATAGTACTTTGCCATAACATTACGCCTTGAACTTTGACCCTCTTGGTGTCATCTGTCATTGCCACTTCTGTCGCTGTCTCAGCAGCTCAGTCGATGTGACAAATCTTCCGCTGTGCAGAGGATTGTGGGTAAGAATTGCCAAGAAAATGCATGCTGGCTTGTATACTGCAAAATGGAACCCAATGCAGTAGGACATTGTGGTATTTTTGGCATACTGCATTATGAATGCTATGTATAGGGGCATACTTAAACCTTCTTTGGCCTACTAAACAGTATGGCAATATGGGTATTGGAACGCAGCCATGGACTCATAGAACATTTTGCATTAACAGCACTCACAGAGCTGCTGACGATGTTGTCCTCGTACGGGTGCCAACTGACGTCCCTCACACAGGCATCATGGCCAGACAGTCTGGAGACCACAGCGCCCGTCAGCACATCATAAACTACAAAGGCATACAAGGAGTTCAACATGTTTAGCTACTTGTGGGCACGTACTATCTATCACGTCCCTTTAATCACTCTCATATACAGTACATCAGAACTGCATTGGTTTTTCATGTAAAAATGGTGCCACAAAGAGTTCGACTGGGTTAAATGGTGCAAAATAACACAGCTACACATTGCAGACTCACTGATGATTTTGCCAGTGGAGCAGCCAGAGTAGATGAACCTCTGCCCAGTGCTGAACTCTGGAGAGAAACGGCAGCGGATGAGGGTGTGAAGAACGCCGTGACCACGGTAGGTCATCACAGAGGTGTCGCCTGTCAGCTTGTGTTTCTTCAGGGCTGAAAGGGACAACAGGGCCAAACGGTACATACACACAATATTTTCATTTAAGAAAGTCATGATTAACCTGACATCAGTTTGGTGCAATTTACTTGGACATAAAGAATCTTAAACATCTGTAATCAGGCTAAAGGTAGGTAGAGTTTTTCATTTTCTATTTTTGGGTTTTCCCCTCCACCTCTCTCCCCGCTCCATCCCATTATCCAAGCTCCTATCTTTCACCTCTCCTCTACTCCTTCCCTCCTTTTTTTTTTTTTTTTTTTTTAATGGTAATCACTCATTTCTCTATGCATGCTTTAAACACTTCCATATCCACTTACCCTCAACACATAAACACCCACATTTTACCTTTCTGTCACTGGCCCTCTTTTTTTTATAATATCATTTCACCTCTCCTCCTCAAACTCCTCTCCTCCCTCGTGACTCATTCACTACCAGCAGCTCTGTCTCTCCTCCTCACCTCTCTGGGGAACCTGCTGCCAGCGGTAATCCCAGTTTTGTTGGGTAACAGCCAGGCGGGAAGCTGCCAGCCCCTCTTTGGGAGAGAACTTCCTGATGTCCCAGAGCTTGATGGACTGGTCCTTAGAGTTGCTGATCAGATAGCGTGCATCGCCCTGGCACAGTCATGACACAGGTGACAACATTTTCAAATGAAAAACAAAACAAACCTCAGGGTTAAACCAATATACTGGACTAAAGACAGTACACTGGGCTAATAATGCCATTTAATTAATCAACTTCCACCCAATCCAACTACCCACGAGGACTCTGGGAGCTTTTCATTGACAGATTGATAAAATACCAGCAGCATTCCCCCCAACCCCCCACCTTGCTGTGGATGAAGGTGATGCCATCTCGATGGCCGGCCAGCTGTCCAACAGGCTGTGGTCTGTCCTCCCGCAGCATCCGTCTGTCCCACACCTTGCACAGTGCGTCGTCGCTGCCAGAGAAGAGCAGCTGGGACGAGCTGTCAGCGAACGCCACAGCATTCACGTCGTCCTCATGGGCATCAATCTGAAGAGAAGAGGCACAAAAGAAAGAGAGTCATTGGTTCTGTGAGGAGGGTGTGCAACTCAGTGACTCTTTGTGCATGTGTGTGTGTACCTTACAGTCGTGACAGACACTAAATGTGGTAATTAAGATAGCCCAACGCTTCTGGAACTAAACCAGTATATTTCCTGTTTTATTTAAAGGCATACACATTTTCTGCAAGACTGAGGTACATCAAAATTTTACAATTAAAGGATCAGTACAGTTCTCTGCAGCAGGGGAGCAGGGCATTGCTACAAACAAGCTTTAGATGTGTGCCTACAATACAAAGTCATAAGGCTAGACAATAGCAAAAAGACAGAGTAAAAAAGTAACGTAAAAGAAAAGTAATCATAACTTGACTGTAATTTGCAAAAATGTCGTCATTTATTTAATAGTATCAAAGCATAAGGATACTCTATTTTTGAAGCCATGCTAAGAGCGTGGCTGCTCAGTGGATGGCAATGTTGGTAAGTCAACCAGCTTGCTACAAACTGAAATATCTGGCACAGACAGCCATGTTCCCCTCGGGATGAAATGTAATCACAATGTTCCCTTAGCTTGTTATCCATCATCAGGTCATTTTTAATTTGTTCAACACCTTGATTTATGACCAAATATCTACAAAATTAATGACATTCCCATCAGCTTTAGCTGTACTTTGTTATCACTATTGTTTAAACACCTTAAAATAAAGATGGTGAACAAAGTAAAGTGATTATACTTGCTAGAAATCAACATGTTAGCAAAGATTACTATAAGCATGCCTATTAACATATGTCTCAAAGCACTACTGGGCCTTAAAACAGCCTCACACAGCCGCTAGCATGGCTAGAGACTCTTTGAGTCTTGTTCTCTTCTGTTCTTGTCCTGTGAAAATACCAAATCCAAGAATGGATTAGCCCCACTATCAAAACTCTCTGACTTCCCCCTTCTTTTCTCTTTCAACCCCAAAACCATTTGTCGTTACTGAGGACATACATGAAACATCAATAAAGAAACAACAAACAAAACATTCCAAAAATATTAACTTTCCTTTTGAAAAAGGCTAAATAATTCTCTAAAAATTCCTGTTTGTTTTTTAGCAAATCATGGATCAAACAAAAGTAAATTAAGCATTTGTTGGGGACTATTTTAACCCTCCAATTTGGTACCCTAGAGAGTTTTCACAGCAGGAGAATGTTGTTGACTCAAAATAAACTCCAGCTCTAATCTCTACTCTAAAAAAGTCGACCAGAGTGGCACAGGGGTGTGTTTTTTAATAGTTTTTGAAAAGTGGAGCTGAAGAATAAGACACATCAGTCTTTGGCCACAGGCATTACATGTTAGTTACATCGGTTTATTGTTGGTTAGGGTCTTTTCATGGGATAGCACTTGTCCTGGGCAAAATATGGCCAAAAGGAACAAGGTCAGAGATAAACACTGACACACTGACGCAGAGGTAATGGGACAGAATGAAAAAGAGCATGAGACAGTGATGAGGCAGATGGTAGAGGCCAGCTACTGACTTACGCAGAAGGGGATTGTAGGATGAGGGAGGAGGGTTTAACCCCCACCCCCGTCCCGCTGCAGGGTGGAGCTGGACTCTAAAACTTTCACGTCTGCTAATGTCTGGCTCACCTTGACCCCGTTTTCACCTGGTATTAAAATCTGATCTGAGTGATCCGATCACAAGTGGACAGCTCTGAGTAGAGTGTTCTCACCTGGCAGCAGAATGTGTCTCCAAATGCATCTTGAGTGACCACTTGTGATCGGATCTAACTTCCCCGCGCTATATACGCAAATAACCACGTACATCATTTCCGTTTGCAAAGACCAAATGCATTGTTGTTTTTAACCGGTGGGAGGCAGCAGTGCACTTCCCGTGCCTAGTCTGATGGAATAAGAGAAGAAGTAGAAGAAGAAGAAGAAGAAGAAGAAATCAAAACAACACAGGCGTGTTCCAGGTGGACCCACACTCCAGTCCAATACGCAGTCAGACATACTAACCTTCAATGTTCGTTTATTCTGCTCAAGATCAAAGACGTAAAGGCAGCCATCATTAGCTCTGAAAGGAGAGGGGAGAGTGAGACTGAACACATTCGGATCTGAGCTCCAAATATGACTGAACTGATGGTGCTTTATATTACATATGGGTGTCTCGTCTTCAATAAGGGAAAAATCTATTCAACCTCGAACAGACAACTGTCAGAAAAACAAGGGTTGCTAGAATTTATGAGTCCTGGCTCGACTCTGCCAGTCACTGACTTGAAAGAGCAAATTGTACTCACCCTCCCAGGATCTCATTGCCATCTGTGGAAGCGGCCAGTGAGAACACACAGAACCTCCTCTCATCTGGACTACAAAGCATAACAACACACACACACACACAGGTTGACACTACAGCAGTGACACCATTATTAAATCACTACACTGTCTACTGTACGTCATCCCACACCAAAAAGCTTGAAAGACATGCATCACCTCTTAAACAATGCTGTTGTTAGTGGTGTGAGTTTAATGGGAGCGCTTTGTTGAAATAATGAGCTGTCCAATTAACAGAGTAACACACAAACGGCGAGAGGATGGATGTTGAGGTGACAAGTTCTGACAGGATCATTCATCCAGGTGGTAATGAAGGGAGAGGAGGGCCGGCTGGTAGAGAATGATAGATTACCTGCTCCGTAATGCTATAAGTTACTATGAGGGAAACACTAACTTGAGGTCCAGGGCGGTGTGGTTTTCACTGTCTCCATCTATACTGCACAAATGAACTGTAGGGTAGACATAGAGAGATAGAGAGCGAGAGAGAGAACATAAAACAGCACTTTCTAAGACAACATACTGTTCAAACTGGTGGCAACACACAACCATGCATTAACAATCATGCTGCAAAAAAACACAAAGATGTGATATGCAGTGTTTCCTTCAGCTGATCTTCTAGGCCATGAGACAAACTAGAAAATATTGATGCACTTGTGCATCGCATTATTTTGTGATACTGTACCAATCCTCATGTGGTTCATTTCTTTTGTTCTTTACAGTGACTGATATTATACAAATGCAGATCCCACTGTTCTGATTGCATTCAAAAATAAACTTGTTTTACTTAGATTTTATGCATATAGTGGTTTGTTCTTTATACTATGAATTTTCCAAAAATAAGACTAATTAAATTAGATTACAATATTGCAATATATTATAATTTTAACCCTTATTATATCATAGGATATAATAATTATATGGATCGTATCACAAGATTCTCGCAAATACGAATTGCTTAAAAGCTCCTGTGCCAGAAGAGAGACTTCAGGCTAATGGGTTAGCGAGGTATGTTGAGTATGTTTTCTTTTAACCAAGCGAAATCACCATGGTAACTTTTGCTGCACACCTAACCCGGTCAAGAGGAGGTTTCGTTCAGAGATATTTGGTTTGAAACTGGCTATTAACTTTCACTAATTCCTGACAATATTCTCAATGAGTGATATAGATTCTCAGCTGAAGGATTATGTACGTATGTATGATTATATACAGTATGCAAACTTTCGGAACCATATATCAACGTCAACAAACAAAGCCATGTTATTATAGTGCATCACATTGTGGGTTGTTTTTTTTTTACCAGGGACACCTGCATGCATTCAGTTGGTGATGCTTGAGATAACATTAACACTTTAAATTCGACACAGCATATCATCCATACACTAAAAGAATGATGACACAGCAACTATAGACCACTCTGGATTATGTTTTATACTTGGTGCTGCTTTGCTGCCAAGTCCATTTTACACTGCTGATATTGCAGCTAATAGCACGCCAATTCGAAAATTGATTAGTCAATTTTTATCACAGATAATATTCAACCAATAAAATTGATTTTACTTTGATTTCCACACATCCTTCATGATGGGACAGTGTCAGACCTAAATGCAGTATAAAGTTTAAATATGCTGCATCAAATGTGCAGTTGTCACATAAGAAATAAATGGAAGGCATTGAATTTTTGCATTCCTCTCTTGCCTTATTTGATTTTTGCTTTAATATTTTTTTATGCGCTTCATAGCTCTCCCTTATAACAACCTGTTCCTCTTGACTGAAGTAGGTGGCACGCAATTGGTTCATTTTGTGCAGAAAAGAGTCGAATGACACAACACATGCCCCTTTTTATGGGAACACGCACAGAGCCTGATGAAGAAACCCTGGATAAACAAAGAAATATGATAACCACTGATAGTCATCAACTCTGATTGGGGTTTTAGATTTTGTTGAACCAGCTAATGCAAAGAAAGCCTGGCTATGTTGAACTAGCTTGGCAGTACACCCCTCTGGTCTTGCCCCCTTTCAGCCTGGGATATTGTGTTGCTATTGTGTTTTGACTTAGTCTTTGACTTAGTATCTTGGTGGTTTTGTATGTCTTCATGTTAATAAATCCCATGGATTTGGTTGTTTTAAGGGTGTTTTTCTCTGATCAACATTTGATAGAAAAACAGGTAATGCCAAAGAAAAAAAAAGAGGGAATCCTCTTTTTCTTGGCACTGTAGATCAACTAACTGCAACATGTGATGGTGACGTAACATGGACAATTCAGATTTCTGCCACTGCAGCATCAATAAAAATGCACATACTGACAGCATGGATGGTTCTTGTGGAATCACTAGCTATCCAAGCCATGAATCTTGTAAAAAAAACAAAAAAACCCCACACACTTCCCTAATAAGCATCATAGACTAATCGCATCATATTGTATTACAGGTACTCCGGCCTTACTGTAGTCAGACCAGCTGGAGTAGAGCACATGATGTGCATCAGGGGTGAAGCAGACGTCCAGCACGCTCCAGCCCACATCACGTGCCTTCACTGTTCGCTGCAGGTGAAAGCGTCCCCTGGTGGTGTCGTACAAGCGGATGTTCTGGTCTGCAGCGAGCAACAGAAAAAAAAATGAATAAAATAATGGGTAGCTGTCATCAAAGAATGGTGACACCTGTTGTCCCTCACTTGTATTGTTTTCTTAGAAAACAAACTTAATTAAAAAAAAGAAGTCACAGAAGGAACAAAAAGTACTGAAAATGAATTAATATGACATGATGCTATGACATTTGGTATTTTCTAAGACCTTTTTCCTTTGTTTTACACAAATCTGATGACTGAAAGTTGACAATACTTATCTGTGACTGACTACATTCTCTACATGATACTACACAAATGGCCCTGATGATTTGGTGGTCTAAGTGTTTTAAACAAACGCTAAGAATGACTATCAGACCTAATTATTTACCTTGACAGGCAGACAGAAACATGTTGCCATCCTCGCTGTACACTCCACAGAAGGCTTTCTGCTGGTATGTATCCTTGTGGGATACATAGTTTGGCAGAAAACTGCAAAGAACAAGAGTCAATATCATGTAACATACAACAGTGTGAGTCCTCTTGTAAGCATCCTGTCATGTTGTAGATTTTCACAAAACAATATACAGCAATCAAGAAATACAGCAACTACTTGATTCTTATTCTTCCTCTGTGTGATCTTCTGGTAATTTGTTGACACTTACTACGTGCGGATACGACTGCACTCTCCATGGGAAAAACTGGAGCCTCTACATCTGCCTTGCTCTCTCTAAAAAGCAGAGAGCTCATCAGAAAAGAAAACATCAAGCTAGTCAACAACACTTGGGAATAAAACTGGCTGACACAAACAAGTGACGTGAAGTGGGTTGAAACACTGAAAGTTAAAGTATAGCTCTTGCAATATTTCACAAATTTCTGGTAAAACTGTTGTTGAAACAAATAAAAACCAATCATCATCTGGTCTGACCTCTGTTAGCATGTGGGTGAAACTTTGTCTGCCTTTCAGGGCCGAGGAGGCGGTGGCCAGCAGGATCTGAGTTCGGATCTCACTCCGGTCCACCTCCTGTGTGTCGGGTTGGGTGTCCACTAGAGAGATAACACATTAAAAAAAACAAGTCTTGGTATTAATTACTATCTGACATGGGGGGGCAATTGACAAAAAGTAGAAGAAACACCAGACTCACTGCTCACAAAGGAAAGCTAGAAGTTTTTAACTGGGTTTCTAAAACTTTAAAGATGATTTGGCTTGTTGTACATGCTGAATTAATAGCTAGCAAAATTTCAAAATACACAATTTTTTTAATTTAAGCTACTTAATTTCATCTCACACAAATAACATTTCTATTGGATCTTACTGAATAAAAGACAATAGCATTACTCAATTTGCCTGCATCATAAATGACCAACAACATCAAATTCAAACAGCCAGAAACTCAGTGTCTCAAAACACGATTAATCAATACAGCAAGTAAATGTTTTTGTTCCAACAGACCTTCATAAGCTTCCCAATGTGTATGGCATTTAAAACTGTATGTTTTAGCAGAAGATTGATGTGAGGGGTACTATGATATCAAGCTAGATACAATTTAGTTTTCTACCTTTGTGCCTACACAGTAAAGAGTGTCAGCAAAGGGTTACCTGGTGGATTGTAGCGGTCACCGAGCCGACCCTCCCAGGCTCCATCGCTGTCCTCATCAGAGTCAGAGTATGACTGGACCAGCTGCAGCCCTGTGGCTCCACTGCCATGGACCAGTCTGACCTGGCCCCTACACACACAAACACATCACCAGTTCAACATCCTTTTTTTTTGAAAACCTGTCCTGTCCAGCAACATAGACATGCAGAATGATAGATCTGGATGCCCTATAATGCCGGGCAGATTTGCTCTGCAAGGGAGGAGTTTAGAATACTCCACCTGTTGCATAAACTTTTTTTAAATTATTATTTATTTATTTATTGTGAAATTCAGCAAGGGGACCGGACCGGACCGGACCGGACAGGACAAGGGGATAGAGAGAGTGAGAGAGAAAAAAAGTAAGAGAACAGAGAGGGGTTGGGGGGGCAAGAGAGACGGAGAGGACA
>JBBPCS010000002.1:292678-315232 GCA_037974645.1 Hollardia meadi
GAACAGGAGAGAGAGAGAGAGAGAGAGAGAGAGAGAGAGAGAGAGAGAGAGAGAGAGAGAGAAGGGAAGAAAACTTTTCACTTCTGAGGAACCACAGAGGAAGCGTGTGTGTGTGTGTGTGCTGGAGCGGCGACCATGCAGGTAAAAACGCATTAGCTAATTGCTCTGAACTTAATTAAACGTCATTCGCGATCGGTTAATTGTGCTGATTTGAGCGACGAGAGTCGCCTGCGACTGATGGAAGATCGAGCAAACGACGGATTGTGCCACATACTAATCCGATCCCTTATAGAAATCCAACATTAAATCCCAAACTTTTTCTGCCTCTCGTCTCTTTCGCCTGCTCTCCCTACACCACCCCCATCGTCGAGGCAACCGCGGCGCACGTACTCCGCTTCAAGTAGCTTTTTAGCGTTTAATTCTTTCGCCAATTACGGCTTGAAGCCGTTAAAATAATAATTTAAATGGCCATGTGTTGCACCGTAATTATTTAAGGTATGGATTTGAGCGCTAGGACGCGTCAAAAGGGGGTCTGTTGGGCGGCGAGGGAGGAGGGTGCGAGTGTTTTCTAACACATCTGTAAACGGAGCCCACGTTCATTAATTAAATGGCTTTAGTCCGGCTAGGCCTCAATTTGCGCTGTTGAGCAGCAGGCGGCGGGCGGTGCAACACTAGATGCCCGATTGGCAGCTCACAATCAGAGGGGTAAGGAAATAACTCGAGGCCGAGGTTTTTGATCTAAAGCCTAGTGAGTGTGTTTTCTATCCTGGATGAACTCAGTCGGTGTATTGAAGCTGCAGTTCCCACCTGGACCAGGCAGAGTTTGTAGGGAGTGGAGATAGGCCAGTTGGAGACAGTTTGAGGAGCGGTTAATTATCTCTGTCTGCTAACAGGCTAGCTAGCAAAATGACACGACTATTAGCTCAACCCCTTTTTGTTTTTTAACTTAATGACCGTCCAGCCGTAACCGAGAGCCAGATTATGCTGACGCCCGCTCTGTCTTTTGCAGTTTGAGAGAAGTGAGTTGTTATCATTGCGGGATTATAACTATTAGCTAACCAGCATTTCCAGAAACGCGACTGTAATGCGACGTACAGGGGGGCTTCTCAACCTAGCTTGCTGGCTAATTGATTCATCTTTGGTCGGCATAGCTAATTAGACTGCTCATTAATTAGCCAACTATGAATACAGAAACGTCAGTCTAGTTAACTTATATCTTGTTAATTATGAATCCCGCGATGAAGAGCTTTTAAACGTGACATACTCTGCATATCTGCAGATATAGACTTGTCGAGTTATTATCTGGTCATATAACCTTGCTAGCTTGCTAATTGGCATGGCGAGGAAGTGAGGATTGTAGCTGTGTTGGTATTTCTTCTCATGGTCATGAATTGTTGTTGTAATTGCATCTTGGATTATGAATACTTGCTGCTGCGTGGTAAATGAAATCCAGATTAGTGGTCTATTCTGATTTCCTTAAACATGGGAGTAACAGTCATTTGATCATGCCTGTCGAGCAAATTCAGTATGAGCTCAGATCATATTAATATATTGGTTACATGGGCGGGAGGGGGTTTTGAAATTCTATTGGTCAAAACGAGGAAATTAGTAGTTCAGACACAATATATTCATTGTTAAGTTACAAGTATTGCATTTTATAGTTTGTGGAGTGTTATTTCCAGTATATTATGCATTTAATACATGTTTATGTGCACATGTGATTTCAAATCAGGTTGATGAAATTTAGAACGAATGCAAAGAAGAACCGGGTTCTAGATAAAAGGTCCATCCAGTGGTTACCCACTTCGAGAGTGCAATGTAAACTCTAATGAAAGCATTATTTGGGTAATACTTTACAAAGGAGTTATTTAAACAGTTGCGTTATTGTGTAATTGAATACGGCCATTGAGGACAAAATGTTGCAAACTTTCTCACAAAACAAGGTTAATGTGAAGGTCGGGAATTAAACTTCGAAGATGTCTAAGAATGTGATACTGATCTAGGGTTAGCTTTAATTAAAAAGGACACCGTGTGCTTGTTGAAAGATATGGTTGTTGACTTTTGATTGTGGGTACAAATTGAAAACAGCATGTACAATAACTGCTCGTCACCTAAGGTGCATAACAAACAAGTAACAGTATGCCTTTATATTGATGGGTGTAACTGGTCACATGAGTGTTTCCTTTCATTACATTTTCCTTTCTTTCTCTTTACTATGAGATACTGGAAATAATGAAATACTATGAAATATCACAATCTATTTAATAGCAACCATGATTCACAGACTAATTTGCTATCTTTTTTATTAGTTATGAAATGTCCTGTAGACTATAGCCAGACTTGTAATAGCCCATGAATTTCTCTGTTTGTGTCTTTAATACACAATATTGCATTAAAGATTTTTTTTTTGGCAAAAGCTCCTTGTTCACCAATGCCGCTAGCTGTGACTCATGCTGTAACTTATATACAATTCACCACACAAGAAAGAGCCAGGTAAAGTTATTCACCCAATTAGCGTAGCTGGATGATTGATGTAAACATTAAATAAGAGCTTCAGAAATGGTAGCATTCTCTAACAACCTTTTTTTTTGTTAGGAGGAGTCTGGAGAGACGGTGAGCACTGAAAGCAATGTGGTGGCAGAGTGGCTGTGCCCCCTGTGCCAAAAAGGACAAACCGACAGATCCTCCCTTTCTCTACATCTCACTGAGCAACACAGCGTACTTCCTACTTGTGTTGACAAACTGCTGGACATAGTAAGTATGGTTGTGCAGTGTGGCCAAAATATATGATAAGATTGTCTAGATCATAATCTGTGTCAGGTTATGCTTCTTAAAAGTGTAGAACTTGATTACCTTGGGTAGTGCTTCAATTATGTGCATAATGTTTAATGAGACCACTTGTTGCTGGCTGACATACGGACCATTCACTAAATGTCAGATGCTATGCTGTAGCTCTACAGTAAATATATATTTGGTGAAGGACGTTAAGTTTTGTTTTGTTTTTTTCCCTTGTGACTACTTAACATGTGGGTTTACATGATTGGCCTGAGAGTTGATGCCTTAACTGCTGGGGTATTGGTAACAAACAAATTAATGCAATGTGGCAAATTGACAACTGCATTAGCTAAGAGGGTGAGTCGTCACACCACCAACATATAAAATAACTCTTCCAAACATTTATGAGCTTCGCCAAATCAGTATTCACTACTGGGCTACTGTATTATGATTTGCTTTGTCCAACCTCTAGTTATTATGTTATATGAGAAAGGATCACTTATATAGATACTTTAGTTAATTCTCTGGTTTGGTCGCCAATGCACAACAAGTAAGACATATTACATATATGCCTTGGGAAGTTTTATTAACAAAAAATTTTTTTTTGTAAAATTTTTATTCAAAGAACCACTTTTGAAACAAAGTAATTTTATTGAATAAGGTCGTTTACATGAAATCAGGGAAAATATACACATTTCTCCATTAATAGATTAGTAATTAGTAGTTTGATTTGTTAATTGAATGGATGGATTCTCTTGTCATGATTTGTGGAAATTCACTTCTGGCATTCAGCTCTATAGTGTTATTTTATTATTTTGATAGTTCGAATATTGAATTGTTTGGGATAGCAAGTTACCAAATATGTAAATTTTAAAATATTTCCTGAGTAGACGTCAGAATTGAAAAAAGCATACTATTTTAAAAGGGTCCATGACAATTTAGTATGCAATTGTTAAGAAGAGGGAACTTGATCTTTGGATGAATTGATCAAAGACAGCTGAATTTCTGGCTTCAGGGTAATTTGCAAATTAAAGGCTAGCCAGGGTTGCTATGTGTAATAAACCACACATCTGTGTCACACCCAAATGTTGTGCTGCTCAAAAGCGACATAGCATTTAGCTCATCTGAAATGAGCCATTGCAGAGTAATGTTTGCTATGTGAATTTTGCTAACTCTCTCCTTTCGTTTTTTCTTTTAACTGGCTGCTCTAAAAAAGGCTGCCAGTGGAAGAGAAGACAAAGGTGCTCAAAAGTCTGCAGGTGAGTGTGAAAAATACTTGAAAAAATATTTTAATAATGAACAGAAAAAAACACTTTTAATAATACACGTGTGCCTTTTCTTTGTTCTTTACTCTAAATGGATTATTATCATGTGGATATCAAAGAAAATCCATTTATGGTAGAATTTTGCCCCTAATGTGGATTGGGTGGGTGCAGGTGGGTAAGAGTGTGAATATGGGCTGATAAATTGTAAATGTGTACTTCTGTACTCTACTCAGTTAGTATTCCATATATTAGAACATTTATGTTAAACGTGTATTCATTTTATCAGATGCTGAATCTTCACAACTGAAGCACAGTGAAGACGTCAGTTCCGACCCCTGCCAATATAGTGAGAGTTCAGACGCTGCCCAGACCCCTAGAGACAAAGAGATGGAGGAAGACAGAATAACTGAACAGGAGGGAGATGAAGCACAGCCAGAGACAGAAGAGGAGGGAAATCAACTCACTGGAGCCAAACTGCAAAGTACAAATGAAATCACAGAAACCCCAGATGCTAGTGAGAAAACAGTTAGTAAAAACACCCAGTCGTTCAAATGCAATGCCTGCCTCGAAACCTTTCCCAGCAGAACTGCCTTGAGCGTTCATTACAACTCTGCATCCCACATCCAGAGGATGACGACAGGCTCTGCAAAACAAGGTGGGGAAAATGATCCCCAAACTCTCTCCGTTCCTGTCTTGTCTCGGCCATATATATCAAACAAACCCTACCAATGTGCTATATGTCGAGTCTCTTACAATCATGCTATCACCCTCGAGAGCCATATGAAATCTGTCTTGCACCAGTCCCGCAGCAGAAATGCTGGAATTGTTGCACATGGTGCAAACAGCGCAGTGGCCACTGCCAGTTTGGGAGTAAGCACTACCACCGCTCCAAACTCAATAGCGACCACATCTGCAAGTGGGACCAGTCAGTTAGTTACCACCACCACTTGTGCTACTCCTGGGACATTAATGGTGACTACTACAAAAGACGGAGAGCAGATTCAAACTTCACAAGTGGCTCCCTCCCTCCTCACCTCCCCTGTGGCCTCAGCTCAGGCAGTCTCAGCCTTTCTCACCCTCCTCACATCTAGTCCCAACACCCTCTCCCACTCCCTCCTACCCTCCCTATTTGCGGCTGGTGCTGCTCCTGGTGCCGCCGTGCCTCAGCCTCAAATGGTCATGCCCTTGATCTTGAACGGGCTCCAAGCCCAAACCCAGCAGCACCAAGAGAACCAGCAAGGCCAGCTCCTTACCCAGTGCGTGCCATTTGTAGGTCTCAGCACAGCCCAGCAAGCCCTCCTAACCCAAAGACTAAACAGCTTACAGAACCAGTGGCCCCCTGCAGGAATCCCCACGAGTATACAGCCAAGCCCTGAAGAGCAAAAACAAACTATAAAGTGTGAGAGGGAACAAGAAAGCCAGGACAGTGAAGAGACAGTTAACGAGAAGAACTCTGATAAGATTAAGGACAGGAATAACTGGACAACAGAGAATATTAAAGCAGAGAAACTTAAGCAAGAAGACAGTAAAGAATTTACACAGTATCCTAATAAAGAAAGCAAAGTGAAGGTTGAGAATAATGAAGACGATGGGAAGGCACATGGAGATAGCACAACAGATGGAGACAGCTCAACTAATCAGTTGGACCTGGGAGGTGACAAAGCAGCTGGCCTCAGTCTCTCCCTAGCAGACACAGAGAAAAGTCCTCAAAATAAGAACCTCTCACCTTCTGCATCTGTTTCCAGCAATTCGAGCCTCAGTCCTATAAATTTAAACCTTACACTTAGCCCTGACTCTACTCCTCAAAAATCACAATCCGGCACTAGCCCTTGTGGCTCTCTTGGCACCCCAAAATCCAGCCCGAGTACAAATGCCTTAACTAACCACCAAACTCGACCCCGTTGTACTACAATGGGATGCATTCACCCAGACCTTCCAGTGCTGTCAGAGTTTCAGTCGGAGGTTCTCTGGGCGTTCTTTGAGTCACGTAGTGAGGCTGATGCTGCAAGTCCTCCCCATGAGGACTGTGAGGCACTGGGCAGAGAGGTGGGGCTTTCTGAGGAAGATGTACGAAGATGGTTGAGCCAAGCCCGATATGCAAAACAGAGGAAGAGGGCAGCAGAGTTAGAACACCTGCAAGGCTTGGTAGGATTTACAAGGCATCTCCAAAGTTCTGACAATGACTATGATGATGAGGAAAGCTCACTGATTATAGCAGAAGGTGAGGATGATGCTGAAGCTTCAGGTAGTCAGGCAATAGATTTGTCTAGTACAAGAGGGAAACACAGACAGAGAGATTTGGGAAAGGAGGGGCAGGGAGATTCCTGTCTCACTTCTGACTCAGAAAATGAGGTATACACCTCTGTCATTGTGTCTGATGAGGAAAGTCAGAATGGGTCTTTAAGGGAGGGTCCTGAGAGTCCTGCTAAAGATGAAGCACAGTGGGAGGTCCAAGGGGATAAGTGGCCAGTTGGAGGAAAGGTCTTGCGCTCCACAACTGTGTTTCTCTCTGATGCAGAGGATGAGTATGAGGATGAGGAGGGTGGGAGGGCCAAGAGGAAAAAACAGAAGAGGGAGTTTGAACGTGATGAGGTGGAGGTGAAGAAGGAGAGACAGGACCCAGATGTGGATCTAGAGTTGGAAGCCCAAGGGGATCCTCCAAGTTCACTGTCCCATGTTATGGACCACCCTGCGATTCCCACCGGTGCCCTCCATTCACTTCCCTTGTCCCTTGCTCCCTTTTCTACTCAGTTCCTCAGTCCCTATGTCCTCTCTCTTACTCCTTCAGTGGTTGGAGATGGGAGCAAGGTACCCATCTATCCTAACCCACCGACTATCACACGCTTCTCCAGCTCTCTTCTCTCACAGTCTCTTTCTTCTCACCAAACTCACTACCTGTCCAATGGGGATGACTGTGAGTCTGCTCTAGACCTCAGCATGGGGAAAAACAACTCAAAATCTGCTTCTTCCTCGTTGTCTCTGGCTGATAAAATTGCAGCACAGAAGGGACAATTGCTCGATGGGCTTGGCCTGAGGCCCACATCCAAAGGCCTGGTAGTTGTCCAGGTGAAGCCAGAATCTGCTGTTACCATGGCCTCTTCCAAGAGCAGTATGAGTCTGGTCAACTGCAATAACATGACAAAGTCTAGTATTTACATGAGGGCAGCAGAGAAAATGAATTCCACAATATTGGAAAGGGAGAGGGAGAAGGAAAAGGAGCAGGAGCAGCAGCAGAGGAAGTCCAAAGGAAAAAGATATCGGGATATGCGGCGTTCAAGGACCATCATTCAAGCTGAACAACTTGACATTCTCTATGGCTGCTATTTCAAAGACCCTAATCCTGGGAAACATGAGTTTGAACAGATTTCGGAGTGGGTCCACCTTCCAAAGAAGGTTGTTCAGATTTGGTTCCAGAACATGAGGGCGAGGGAACGGAAAGGTGAGGTCCGATTCATCAGTGATGGGACCCTGGCAGCGGTTGGCAAACCTCTCATCAAATTTACCTGGCCTCTTTCAAAGCCCATTTTCTCCAACAAGCCTCCTCCAAATAATACTGGGTGCATCACTACAACTCCAATTGTGCGCACCCTCATGAAGACAGAGAGAGAGCCGGTAAAGGAGCTGGGAAAACCCTCTGTGGTGAAAAAAATGACCCCAGTTCCTATCAAGCCCAAAGAGGTTGTTTCCTCTACCACAGTCTCTGCTGTGAGCAGTAGTGCTTCTGTAGTGCCAAAGACCAAGCTTGAAACCACCAGCAACATTACTACGGTCAAAGTTGCACCCAAAGTCAACACCCCTATTCTTTTAGTACCACCCAAGGATCCAATCCCTATTGCCCCTAGACCGGCCCAGAAACGAAAGCTAGAAGAGGAGAGTGAGGAAGAAAAGACTGATGAGGAGAAAGACAATGAAAATGAGATGGGTCCTGGACCAGGGACCACTAACCGCATGGTGCCCAAGCTGCCCACAACTCCCATCAACAACAGGCTGCCTGCCACAACAGGTTTGCCACAAAAACAGAATGGGCTCAACTACTGGACCCCCAAAGTCCCAATTAAGATCAACACTCTGTCGAGAGAACAACTGGCTCTTCCAACACACTTGCCTCCTCGTACCATCCCCCCACCTCCCACCCCCAGCATTGCGCCAGTCAGCCCCAATACCCCCAACTCTTCCAAAGTGGCCAGCCCCTCCACCCCGGTCGTAGCTAAATCAAGCCCGACGGAAAGCAGCTTTTTGCCCCACTCATCCAGCCGTAGGCCACGCACACACTTGTCCTGTCTACAGCTGTCCATTCTGCAGTCCTGTTACGAGACCTGTGCCCACCCTAACGCCATGGAGTGTGAAGCAATTGGCACCGAGCTCAGCCTGCCACTCAAGGTGGTGCAGATCTGGTTCCAAAACACCAGAGCCAAGGAGAAGCGCTGGAGGCTGCAGCAAGAGAAAATGGTAAGCTGGCAAGTAGAAGTACTCTATAGCATTGGTTCCCAACCAGGGGTACTTAAATTAGTGATTTCAAGCAAATAGTAATTTAAAAATGATAGCTGCTGCACATATTAGTGAGTTGGGGCCAGGCATTTTGAGGAGGAGGAAGGGGGAGCAGGAGGAGGAAGATGAAAAAGGGAAGAGGAGAAATACTGGAGGGTCCATCAGCAGAATTTTCGGAACCAGAATTATCATTAAACCTCAATGTCTCTAATCCACACAGCACAATGCCTATGTAGGAATTTGCAGAGTGTTTTTCAATATTGGTCCTGGTGAACCCCTCCCCTAATGTGTTAGATGCTGCTCCGACACACCTGATTCAAATGAAGGGGTCATTATCAGGCTTGATGACGAGCTGATCATTTGAATCAGGTGATTGTTTTCACACTATGACTTAGACATGCACCAGGGTTACATATAAAGGCAGGTTTCAAAATGGTGTCAAAAATTCTGTTAACAAGAAAAAAAATCAAAAAATTGTGTACTTACTCTCCAATCAATCTGATCTGATTTCAAACATTTTGATGCACTGTGGGCTCAATGTTTGATCATTCAAAAATCTGGCTGCATCGTTTGTGGAGGACAGTCTGACAGTACAAGCAAGGTTGCTGTCAATTGAGCAATAAATGTGGGCGGATATAGGTTTAATTCTTTTTTTTTTTTTTACAGTTTTTGAGAAAAACTAAGGAATTATGATGGACTTCATAATGGACTGGTTGGACGGCAGAATTTCAGATCAGATCAGAAAAAAATTCTGATTGCTATCTCTTGTTCAACACTTTTACCATAGTTTGTGGTATCACTATAACCGTAATATGGATTAATCGGCGTGCTAGTATTTAGAGATGCACCTATCCATTTTTTCAGTTCTGATCTGATTCCGATATCTTAAATTTGCATATATGCTGATACTGATATTTAACCGATACCAGAGCTCTTTTTTTCTTTCATGATGATGATTATTATTATAAGTGGTGGTATTATGTGTAAGGTTACATGAGGCTG
Source organism: Hollardia meadi (assembly GCA_037974645.1). Lineage (NCBI taxonomy): Eukaryota > Metazoa > Chordata > Actinopteri > Tetraodontiformes > Triacanthodidae > Hollardia > Hollardia meadi. The sequence continues at coordinate 302,209 of JBBPCS010000002.1, forward strand.
AAACTGACCTTCAATTCTATGGTATTTATGCAGAAATTAACATAATCCGTAATGATGGTGATCCTGTAATTTGAGTCTCAATCAAAGATGTTAGTGGGTGCCAGGGAACGTCGGAGTTATATGATGCGTCCTCCTACCATTGTAGGGTGCTGGAGGGTTGTTTCGCTAAAGTTCCTGTTTTAATGTTACTGGGAGAAAAAGTTAAATGTCGTTGAATAAATAATCACAGAAGACATTCAGTGTTTATCATTGGACTCATTGGATATATCGGTATGGATTTATTCTGCAAAGTCTCCAAAAAGACACTGCAGTTTAAGACTAGATCACAAAGTTTCTGAAATGGATACGAAAAGAAAGTTTTCCCGAGCACAGAGTTAACTTCTCATGGGCAAGCGAGCCCTGCATATATTTAGCACCCTCGGCTACGAGCTCCACTGGTGTTAGCCCCAGGGGGATTTAAAAACATCAGACTGTGGAATCTGGATCCGCACATGGATCGGTGACACCTGTGTGATATCAGAAGAGCGAATTGCATCTGGATCAAAACCTGATACCGATATTGGATCAGTCCCATCTCTACGAGTATTGCTTAATTTGAGTACTCAAACTGTTTCTTATTTTTCTATCTGTAAAAACAAATGTAATAAAAACAATATTATTGTCAAATAGCTAAATTTGCATATAGCAATTATTTAAAGGGCTTAAATATTAGTCACTTTGTTCATTCAAACCTGTACCAAAATTAAGACTTTAAATGATGTGATATTAAACATATTCCCTGTCTCCCTGTCTGACCCTGCCTATCCACCCAACCTTCCCATTCTCAGTCTCCTCTGTCAGGAGGGAAGGTGGACATGAGCTCAGGAAGCTACCTGCAGTACAACGCACTCAAAGCCAATCGTCCCATTCTGCCCAAACCTGTTCAGCTGACAGTTACTGAACCTCCAGCTTCCCCAATTCCTGGCCAGCCAGTGCCAAAGGAGACCCTGACAGGCCGCTGTGATGCCTGCAACGTCTCCTTTGAATCCCGAGCTGCAGCCAGGGCCCACGTGTTCTCCCCACATCATCTGGCAACCCTGAGAACCACTAACTTTGGCCAGCCGACGACGCTCGTCAACAAGAATGGAACCAGTAACGGCGGACCTGGCAGTATTGTGCCAGGCTCACAGGTCCCTCATTCCAGTCCAGTAACCAGTTCTGGTGCTGGTTCTGGAGGGGAGACTATTATTGAGTCATCTCCACCGACGGCCACCAGCAAGAGTTAAAGACTCAGATCAGGATTGGTCTGTACACTGACTATTCTTGGACCCATTTGGGCTCCTCAGATTTTAATAAACAAATTTGAGCACTAATCCTCAAAAGCTAATATTCTTTAGTTTTTGAAGTTGGCTCCCCCTCGCACCCGCTGTCCTATGCTCAACCTTCACTGACTCGAAATCCGTTAATATATACAGTTCACCTGGATTTCAGACTATTGTCATGCTGCTTCACACTTAATCAGTTGCTGTTTGATAAGTGATGAAGACATCTCAAGTCTCCCTCAGTCCTTTATACAAATATTTTTGGTCCTAAGCCTGTGATTATATATTACCTTACTCCAATGACCTTCCTATGATTTTAAAGGCACTCAACTTGCCATGCTTGAACTGTCCTTCCCTCAAAACTGATGCAAAAGGGTTTCCTCTTTGGAAGCGGCAATTTGGCAGTAGGCCTGGAAACACTTTTTGGGATAATAAGATGAAATACTCACATTAGTGACTCCCAGTTTGCTCCTGTGGAATTGTTTTTCTCATGCCTACTTTTTACTTTTAGGGCAAAAATTGCTTGGATATAATATGACTGGACTGAACCATTGGGAGAGGCAGAAGTGGTATTGACTTTCACTTTTTTATTTGCTGCAGGAGTTTGATCTGAAGAGTGTTGCGTCCACTCATTTGGGATATAAAGAGAGGTACTTTATAGAGAATAGGGCTGTTGAATTGTCCCCATTTACATGTTCATAGATTCATGACAATCCAAATAGACGGCAAAAAGAGAGGCTGAGGAAAGTAAAATCTTGGCATACTGCACTTTGACACATTTTACATTGTTTGAAATGTTTTTAAGCATTCTAATGCAAGTGTCTTTTTATGGAAAGATACATTAATGCATATTGGATGCTTTGATATAAATCACATGAAATAAATTGATTTTTGCTAATCTAATGAAACATGCTTTAGTGAAGATGATGTGTAAGAAGCAGACCTGGTATATAGAGGGAAGAGCTGTGTTTCAAAATGTTTTTATATCAATCTTTGGGGGAAATAGCTGAATGTCATGTTCTGCATCTAGAACATAGCAAATCATGTCTAAAAGGATGTTAGCATTCTCTTGGCCAAGGACTACAATTACCAACTGTCTTGTTTTTACAACACATTTCTTTGATCCTGTGGATTTTACTTCCCCTCTAAATGGTGTATATCTCATTTTGAAATGCAGCTCTTCAAACCTGTTGGGGTAAAATAAATGTTTTCACCTACTGTAGGTGTGTTATAGATATGACAGCCTTAAGAAGAAACACTACCACCAGGTATACAAATTCAAGCCCAGGTTATCTTCATGCAATGCTAGTGAATTAATTTCATCTGGAGAACCCTCCATACCAGGTGTCCCAATTTTGTAATTTTACGGTTTTCTTTGCCAATGAATACTGTGTATAAGATGGGAGAGTTAAGTACTCGTTCTATTTACTTCAATATTTATACAAATGAGAGTAGAAGCAATTAAAAACTGGTGTAACAGATTTTTATTTAGGTCAAAAGCCAGCTCTAGAAATATTAAGAGCAGGGCTTGCAATGGGCTGTTTACCCCTCTCCCCCCCCTCATTTTGTTCGGTTTTGATAGTTACTAATTCTGGTAATGTATGAACTGTGAAATGAAATCCAATATCTGGAAACCATGACAAGGGAGAAAGATGGGTATGACTAGTATCCTTAAGGGACTAATGGGTACTCATATCTAGGAAGCAAATTGGGAATCTTTAAATGTTTTGACAGAGCTAATAAGATGGTGCTGTGTTGAAGGACACATAACATACTAAAGATGTTTTCCTTCAATTTAAGTTGTATATTAATGTTACTATTGATAGTTTTAACAAAATGCAAAACTGAAACATGGACTTTTGTAAAGAAATATATATTAAAAATAACTGATATTCCAAAGTAATCCTCCCTTTGCTTTCTGTCATTCAGAAACCAAAAAGCAATCTTGAGGTCGACAGAGAGCAGGAGAGGCGTTCATAAATGCAAACTGTAAAGGACATCCCACAGCTTGACACTTGCACTAGTCCACAATTTTTGCACAAGCTACAGATATTTCAAATGAACACAGCCATTAGCGCAACATTAAGAGTCACTTGGTGTGGTTTTTGAAACAAGGAGGGTTACAAAGTCCTTTTCATGAGTAATAATTTGTACTCCTGTTGGAAACTGTATCTTGTGTGTAAAGCAAGGACTGGAGTGCTTCAACTTTAAGACTGGGATTACACACGCATACACACACAAACACAGTGTTGCACTGTCCAAACTAGATAGATTTTTATGGAGATTCGCTTTTTCTTTCCCTATGTTTCATTGTCACTTTTGATTATCACTATTGTTATAACCGTACAACTACTTATACGATTTATCATTACTACTCATCACTGTTTTTGATTATTATTGATCCATAATGATTTTAAATGCCACCTCTGCTCAAAACAGTATGGTATTCCTATGAATATTGAACAATAATAGTGGCAGTGTTGTTATGAATTATTAGATTTTTTGATTAAGATTATTTTTCCTCACTTGTACCTGCCTTTTTGTGTTTGGTCTCCATTAATGCTTTCTTTGATATACAGAAAAAGAAATAAAAATCAGTTGAACTACAAAGCATATCTGTGTAGAGCTATTTGGAGCATGTGTTTTGTGTCATGGGTTAAACTTATATACAGTACATTGTATAGTATTAGGTTTTATCTGAGTGGCATATTTAAACAAAGGTCAGAATGGGGAAGACAATTTATATGGCACTTAATTCAAATGTGCCTTCAATTAATTAGTTGAACAATTGGCTTTGCCGTTCTACTTAAGACTGACAGACATTTGATCGACAGAAACGTAATCCACTTAAAAGCACAAATTCGATTTGGGAACCGGAAAGTCCGGCGCGATTATCCAATAGGAACGTGGCAGAAACAAAAGAGGTTTGTCTAGAATCATCCGTTAGCGAATAGGATTGAGAGTTTTACGCCTGCAGTGATGCATGACTCCGCCCCCGCCTTCCATTTCTAAACGGAAGGGACGCCGCTGCTCTCGCGTAGAGTGCTTGCCTTTTTTATACACATTTAAGTAAATAAACTAAGGTCTTCGTCGTAAATCAGGACCATTGCGTAAAGGTAGCGATTGAAACAGCAGTCATTGTGCGTGGTATGTTTTTGAGTAGTGGCTGAGGCTTTAGCTAGCATTTTATTCCCTATTTTAACTTTACTAAGCGGCGCTTTCCGCCGTTTTTTTTCGCCGCCCCGCTCACTCTACCCCCTTGTGTGTGAGTAGGGGCCTGCAGCGTTGGTTTGGCCACGAGGCGCGTTGTTACAGTTGGAACAGGGCGATGGCGGAGTTCGGAAACGGACTGGCGGAAGAATCTCTACTAGATTCAGACCCCGGACATCCCGAGCTGGAAGACCCGGGTGTCGGTGACGAAGAACCGGGGTTAGAAGAGGGAGAGGCCGCAATTGAAGATCCGGTAAGTGAAGGGCATTGTTTCAGCTGTAAGAGCCCACATTAATACAGAACACAGTATGACCAAAGTCGCAATAGTTAGTGAAAGTAGGCAACCAATTTGGTTAGATTTATTTCCCCACAAATCTTGGGTCACATGCCGTATGCGTTACTGCTATCGCCAGGTCGATATTAGCCGCCATTGTGGTTCACGCAGTGCTGTAGAAATGGGTGGTGACATGCGTGGTGTCGGCAGCCATCTTGGCGCAACAGCGGCGCCAGTTTCTCTGCGCCAGGGAGCAGCTCGAACCGTTGGGGGGAATCCTCGTCGCAAAAAAAATGCGAGACGGAGATGCAGGAGACGGCTAGGGGTGAGAGTAGAACAGGCCGCCGCCATTAGCCGCCGCTGTGCGAGTCTACCCGCTTTAGAAGGCGACCTGCTTACGGTAATGACATTTTTTAATTACATTGATGTCCTCCATTATGCTGGATGCAGCTGCATTTCAAGCACCGGTGTGTACACATCCAAATGACCGACCATCAGCAGGCTAACATTAGCTTATCGCAAGGACCAGCATCAAGTACTGCAGCTAAAATGACCAGAGGACCTGCCAACCGTAATGAGTAGTCACGGGATAAATACAGACGTTGCACCTTAACCTGTCGGGGCCAACTAGTATTAGTCTGCGAGCTATATTTATTACAAAGCAATAAGAGAATTCTGACCGGCTAAATAGCTAGCGGATTTGACATGCACCTGACCATCTTTGTCATTTATTCTGGACGACGGTTGGTATCGCGGGTCAGTGGGACATACGATTTACTGTGCTCAAAATTATGGTTAAAGGTGTAAAGTATATGTATTTTCCCTGGTAACGTTAACGTCTGTGCCGCATGTCAAGGTGGGTTTGTGGGAGTTGTGGTGCTGTCTGTCGGGCAGTGAGAGCGCGACATACAACGCAGAAGCAGGGGGTTGCGGTATTTGAGGGGCTGGGTTTGCATCCTTCAGTGTTCTGCTAGGGCAAGGAGAATGAGTGAAGGGAGGGGAGTGAAAGAGCTTGCACTCAATATGCGACAAAAAAGGAGCTACAGCGTGTCAGTGTCGGATGACTTATTTTAACGGTGTTGCTGTAAATGTGGATTACTGATACTGATCTCGATGTGCACTATGATTCATGTAGCTAAAGGTTGTCGCATTTGATGTATCTGATTATCAGGGACATGGATACAATTGGACTGAGAAAAATTATAGTACCATTACCATCGCGTGCGGTATGCCACGGTTCCGTGCTACTGTGGTGAGAACACCTAAATTTAATATGGTCTGTCTGTGCCAGTGCACCCAGTTGTCCAAAGAGCCTTTACGTTACAAATACTGTCAGTACACGCAACAGCCCTGGATGGAGCTGGAATGACTCCCACTGTGCTGCAGTGCACCACTGTCAGACTGGAGGGTCTGCTCCAATGTAGAGACACTGCCATCTCTGTGTTCACCATAAAAATCTAAAAAAAATTTGGCAGTGATTGTTTTGTGGGTATTTATTTTATACACTTCAAGTTATCTCCAAATGCTCTTAATGGAATTTCAGCTTTTATCTTGACATAGAAATTATTTATTGATATGTAAAGTATCAAAATAGAAATAAGCACATATTCTCATTATGGGTGTGTGTATATTTGTATGGTAAACAACTTGAACAATTAATGCTGCATTGGTTACCTTTTTGTTTACAAATGTTTTTACTCATTTGGATTCTGTGTGGGTGTGTATGCTGTCTTTCAACATTGGCTCATTAAGAAGTTACAGCAAATGTGAAAACTAAGCATGCCGTACTGATCAAGTTTATTTGAGGCATATCATGGCCTGATGAGGCACTTCTTTATGTATTAAATGGCAAATAAACTTTGCCCGGGCAAGTGAAAAACAGAAATAGATGTCAATGGTTGGAGGACGCCATCATACAACTCCAAGGTTCCCTGGCATGCACCAACATCTTTGATGCAGACTTGAATAACAGGGTCACTATCATTATGGAATATATTAGTTTCTGCATAAAAACCACAGTCAATACAAAGAAATATTTCAACTCCAAACCCCGAATCACTCCTCAAATAAAACAGAGCCTGAAAGAGAAGAAAGAAAAACCTTAAAAGTGGATTGGTGCATCTCATCTTGCAACTTTAGTGAAGGATCAGTCACACAGGGTGCAAAAATAACTCTCTCCCCCCAACCAGCCAAATGGTTGGTTAATGTTCAGATTGTATCAGCCAGCCAGTTACTAGTCACTTATATGTTTCACCAGCATTTGACTGGTGGCTTGTGCTAATGCAGACAGTATTTTTTAAATGTAGGTAGTCCCAATGTGTGTTTTTCGATTTGAGCAGAAACAGACTTAATTCTTTTTAAGGTGACATCTTGTCATGAGGGCACCATCACTTACACAGGTTCAGCATCTCCTTGCTAGTGTACCATTTCTTAAGGTGCAGTTGTCAAAAGGACGTTATGGCAACATTTGTTAATCATATTTTCATGTTGGTTAGCATTTCTACGTGGCACATAGTCGTCAACAATGTGTTTCAATGAGTTGTATTGCGTTAATGATGGACTGATGGCTCAAAGGAATTTGTCTCTGTGTTGCAGGAGCTGGAGGCAATCAAAGCCCGGGTGAGAGAGATGGAGGAAGAGGCAGAGAAGCTGAAGGAGCTACAGAACGAGGTGGAGAAACAGATGAATCTCAGCCCCCCACCAGGTGTGTTTGGGTGTCTAGGTTTTTGTGAAGTAAAGACCTTTCTTCCCATCTTTCCGCATTTCCTATGTCCCTCTCTATCAAATTGTACAATAAAGAACACCATGATAATCTTAAAATGTGATCCTCTGCTTTTGTGCCTACTTAAAAAAAAATCTCACACATTAAGTTTTAACTGTAACATGTACACTAAAATATGAGTTCAGATTGGTAATTGGGTACAAGTCTAGTTTATGTCCTTGTTCTGTTCAAAGAATAGTTGCTTTAAAATTTAGCACACAGTTCTAAAAAGTCACGTCATTTTATAGATCGCGCATGAGTTAGTTTTATAAATCAAGTTGTATATTTTACAACATTTTTATAATTAATTCAGAACATAAATATAAGACGTGGAAAATAATTGTGAAAGAAAGTAATGTTGCAGTCCTTACAAATAGTCTTAAAACATTCAGTTAAAATTTTTTACAGCCCTTATAACCCATACACCAATTTCAGCTAATACAAAAGCCAGCCAACTTCTCTCAGCCCTGTTTTTAATGGGAAATTGAATGTTGCCTCCAGGCCTGCTCTTGAAAAACCAGTCTTCTATTTTTGTCATTTGATGGTTAATCCAGTTGTAGACACTCATAATTTAATGTATTTTAACTAATTTTTTTTGAAAATTTTGGTTTTAATTGAAATAATTTGTTGCTCTTGTGAATTTGTTTTCCCCCCTCTCCCATGTGCAGTCGGCCCCGTCATCATGTCCATCGAAGAAAAGATGGAAGCAGATGGCAGATCAATTTATGTCGGAAATGTGAGTAAAAAGTCAAATTCTTACAGAAGTGACCATAAAAACTCACCCCTCCTCCTGGACTTTTTTATGGTTAATTGTTTAAAAAGCTCCAACAATTTATTCTTTTTTGGCTCTGAGTTTGGTATCAGTATTGTGCATCTGGACACTGAAGTTTCCCCCATTTTCTTCTTTGTAAAACCACTGGAGGTCTGAACTAACATGGTGATTGTGAGTGGAAAGCAATTTGAAATCCTATAATAAATACTCGATTGGATTTAGGTCGTGGTCACTCCAGGACTTTATGCCTCAACTCTGGCAGTAGCTGTGGCCGGAGGCTTTATGTTTTTGGGTTGTCCATCCCATTCTCATTCAACACCTTGAGGAAATGTTTTTTTTACATTTGTCATAAACGTCCACTTGGACTCAAGGAAGTGATTAGAGTCTGGTGGTCGAAGGTCAAGGTCACTGTGACCATACAAAATATGGTTTTATTCATAACTTAATAATTCATACATTATGACAAAATTTTACACAAATGTATAATGAGATAAATTATGAAGTGAGACATTTCATATCCAAAAGGTCAATGGTCAGCTCCACTCTGACATCATAATGTTCTGCTACAACACATTTCTGGCCATTATCCAACACCATAACTCAGGATCGGAAGGGGAATTTGTGACCATATTTAACATTTGGTCAGATAGTGAATTGGTGACGCTAATCTTGAAACTGTGCTGATATGTATAGATCTTTTGTGCTGCTGGGTTGACGATCTGTGTGAAGCATATCTAAGTGTTTGAATTTAGAGCTTCTTTGCAGCAATATCTATATTTGAAGCATTGTAGTCCACCACAAGCTCTTTGGTTCTGCTGATATTGAGCTTCAGGTGATTGTTGCACCATGTGATGGAGATCTTGATCAGTCACTACATATGTTGTATGAGTCTGGACCAACATGATATAAACTGCAGCTTGACTGGCGTGCAGAACCATTCAACCAACCCAGCAAGCAAGGCGATAATTCAAGTTGTTTTTAAGTATTCATAGTGCCTTTCAAGATACTGTAAAGGTGCTTTACACTTTCATGACTTTGGAGCTCTGCTTTTAATTTGTGGTCATCTTGTAAAATGAGCCCCAAGTGCATCATTTTGGTCATATCAAACATAGTGTTGTATGATGACCACAGAGTTAAACCTATAATTTTTTATCTTTAACAAAATTAAATAGTTTCCTGTGTATTTTTTAGCGAAAAACTGCCTTTTCTCTGCTACTCTCCCACTGTGGTACCCGTGTTGCACAAACACTTTTTTTTAGGTCAGCCTGCTATATTAAGGCTGTGTCTCATTCTTCCTAGTTTTTTTTTTTTAAGATTAACCCTACTAACCTCATGTTATGGATGGATGTTCAGTTTCCCTCACATATGTATTTAAAATGGTCATTTGTTTTCATAATTAAGGTTTATTTTAGGAAATTGACTAACCAACAGTTTACGGTTGTAATAAGCCAGAAAACATGGCCCACCTTGATTGCACAAAGGTGATCTCACTCTGACTATCCAAATCATAAAAACCTTGCCAACACCTGTAGTAATAATAAACAAGGCGAATACTGATAAAACAATGGTTGTTTAATTTACAACAATTCGTAGAAAGATTTTGTGTTTGTCAGAAGTTTGACAATTGTGTCTATTGCTGTCTGGCTCTATAGTTGTTGTTTTTTTAACTTAATAGTATATTTTTATGTCTGTTTATTTAATACTTTTTCATTTAAGCCTAAACTAAAGTACATTATAACTGACAAAATAAGCATTGTACTTTGATTCTTGTTCCAGGATATGTGGATGTGTCTCATAGATGTCAATCTCTCATAAAGCTAAGCTGATTAAAGAATAATTGAAATCTTGATTATAAGTGCACGTGTCTTAATGTATAACTTTTTATCTTTCTTCAGGTGGACTATGGTGCCACGGCAGAAGAGCTTGAGGCTCATTTTCATGGCTGCGGTTCAGTAAACAGAGTCACCATCCTTTGTGACAAATACACAGGGCATCCCAAGGGGTAATTAACCATCACTATACTGTACCATTTCAGGATGCAGTGGATGAATCAGCGGAGGGGTGGTTATTACATCTGTGTGTGCCAAATTCACTGTTGGCAGAGAAATAAGGCAAAATCACACTGTTATCTCAACAGCTGGATGGTTGAATGTGCTTTTTTCTTTTTTTCTTTTTTAAATTTGCTTTAAATAAAAAGCCAGGGCTCAACAGTAACAGGTATTTGGAAACAAATTTAGACCACTGTCAAACATTTTGAGTTTTGGTTGCAAATAAAAATAAATAAGGAAAAAAATAAATTTGGAAATAAGCAAATAAAAAAATCAGTTGTCAGCATATACTCTTTTGTATAGGTAAATAAAAGCCTAGTTAAATCCCACCAACAATGTAGTAGATTTTATTTACCACTCAGTAGTGTCTTGGTGCTCTTGAATTGCATCAGTGGTATGTCTATAATAAATCAAGATACTGGCACTGTCATGGTGCATATTACTGCTTTTTTGTTGCTGAATGATTTCTTTTAAAAAAAAATTCCCCTCCAGGTTTGCCTATATTGAGTTTGCAGACAAAGAATCTGTTCGGACAGCCATGGCTTTGGATGAGTCTCTTTTCAGAGGAAGGCAGATAAAGGTAAGGGTTTCACATTTCAGCTTTTTATTTTTTCTTATCTTCTCACTAGAGGTTCACACATTGAGAATTTTGCAGTAGTACATCAGAATTGACAAAAGTATCATTGTGAGAGGAAATAAGTGTTTCGTTTACCCTTTACAAGAAGCATAAACAATATTAACCTTGTCAAACTCTGAATACAGTATATTCAGTGTCTACTACGACATCACCGTTACAGAACAGACACTGGTAAATTTAGCTGATGCATCGAGTCACAGTGGCAAAACCACTTAGATCACGCTTCCAGCTCTGGGTGGGTTTTCTGAGTTTGTCCTCATTGGCCTGAAAGGGTACAGTGTCCTTTGTGCTTAGAGAAATATGGTTACAAGGTCCTTCATTCTTGTTGCTTTACAACAAGACTAGAGTAGGTTTGTATTCCAGCTAGGCCATATGGTAGCTAATTTAATGATTTTGTTTTGTTAAATTTTCCTAATATTGACACTGGCTGATGTGCAGTTGGGTTTTAATAGAAGGGTTTTATGCTTTTGCCATTGTGGCACATGGTTTGAAATGATCTGTAGAAACTTAAACAGATGTTAATATATATAATTTTGGAATGAGATTTATGTAATTTCTCAGCAAAAATGTGGACCTTTAAAAATGAAAACACTAAAGCCAGCGCCACAAGACTGCATTTTATTTTAACTGTCCCTTGCTTGATTCTCGCTCCTCAGGTGGGCGCTAAGAGAACAAACAGACCAGGCATTAGCACCACAGACCGCGGCTTTCCGCGGGCTCGGTTCCGGTCACGGGGAGGAAGCTTTTCATCGCGTGCACGCTACTACAGCGGCTACACACCACCCAGAGGCAGAGGACGGGCCTTCAGGTGAGCTGACGCCAATACGCCTTACTGTGGGAGAACACTGCACCTGCATGCACTGCACATCACTCACTGTTTTTACTCACAGGAAAGGACAAGGCAGACCACCACGATCAGCCAGAACTAGCTGCTGGTGTTAACGATTTACATAGACCTGCAATTGTGATCAATTTAATTCGTATTTGTTGTACAGACGAGGGATTCCGCAAAGGATAAACTGTTGGTAATTTTTTTTCTGCAGCAAATTAGAATATTTACTGTTTTGGCCCTCAATTATAGCCGTGGTGTAAACGGTCCTCTCATTTTACAACAAGAACAGGAAAAGGAAACCGATGTCCCATTGGGGGCATCATTGATCATCAGATACACTTGATACAAAAACGGGGATGGGTTACATAAATTGGAAACTTGGCAACTTTACTTTTTTACTAGGGACATAATTGGGCAGATTATATGATGTAAGCAAGAAAATAAGATGAGAATGGGGCTGTGGAAGTATTTCTTCCTGATAGGGTAGTTTATAGAAGGTAAGTACAGAAGGGCCAGAGAGGAAATCTGAGTATTGGACAAAGGTAGGGATGTAACGGATCACAAAACTCACGGTTCGGATCATATCACGGTTTTTGAGTCATGGATTGGATCATTTTTCAGATCAGCATAAAGTAAAAAAAGGGTTTGGGTTAAATTTAAAAATGTGCTACTTTGTCCTCCGTTTGGAGTCACCACCACCACATAGATGTATTATAAGTATTATAATTTATTTATTTTATCTATTTATTTTATTAAATAAGTATTGTAATATCAGCTCTTAATACATCTGCGGTCACCACTCTGTAGTCTTACTCAGTGTCCCGCCCACAGCTCTATCTGATTGGTTACATGTCACGAGTAATAGTCTATCGACGTCGAAGGCTGCTGCTGTGTTTGACAAACAGAGAGAGACTGGAGCTGAGTCAAAGCGAAGGCAGCAGCAACTTCCAAATTTGTAATGAATATTACAATCTAATGATCTGCTTCTATGATGACAAGCATATCGAGTTTCCCAGTTAGACCACTGAAAATGACCGAAGTCCCAGCCAACAGGATTTTACTTAATGAAGGCGAAACTGACGGCTGTTAAATCAGTCGCTCATCGCACTTCAGAGTAAAACACAGCACGTCAGTCTTCTTGATCTTTTCACTGCAGCTTTGCGTTGAGATTTAAGAAATTATTATATAT
>JBBPCS010000002.1:324678-384733 GCA_037974645.1 Hollardia meadi
AAGCATTACAGTTGTATTGCGTGCATGATGTACACTTATTTACGTTTAATTCCTAATTTCCCATTGACCTCACGCGGACCGGTCAGGGACGGCCAGAGGGCCGGATGTGGCCCTGGGGCCGTACAATGCCCCGGTCTGGCCTAACAGATAACAATAGAAGTAATATAAGTTAAGTAAAAGTAAAAGAGAAAAATATATATATAAAAAAACTAAAATAGAAAAGTATTGGGAATGAAAGAATGTAATATTGCACGGTATTCATATAACTGTACATGATAAATTAAAGTAATATTGCACATAATACGGTATTATTGATGTCAGTCTGTGATGTTCAGCTGTCTTTCTTACAGAAGGGGGAGGAGTTAAATAGTTTGATTTAGACCTGCCTGTTAATGTTCAGACATCAGTGTCCAGCACACAGTGACAGTGTTTTCTCAGTACATAACAGTGTGGTCGACCGTGCATAAACACGTGTGTGTGACATACCAACTCTGACCAGGTAAAACAGGACGTAGCCTGGAGAGGAGTAGTGGCTGCCGTACATGAAGGGAGGTTCGGGCATTGCTCTGTAGCGAGCCTGTGAACAGAAGGACTCTGGGTTACTGCACACCTCATTAAGATATTCACTGAGCACACGCAGTGTAGCAAACACTCAGCTACAGATATCTGCTGCAGATATCTGCAGCAGAGTCTCACCAGCAGTCTATCCAGTCGCTCTTTGTTTAGGGCTCCCACAGGTTTGCTCAGGTCTCTGAATGTGGCAGCGTTTGTCATATCTGGGAAAACATGAACACACAGCATCAGCTAACTGAATGGTGCACAGAGGCTGGGTGGGTGCTGATCCTGATCACCTACAGCAACATGTTATGTCAGTGAAACTGTGTGTTTCTTTGGACCCACCCAACTGCGCGCTTCTATAGTCATTGAGGACCCAGGGAAAGATGGGATACTGGGAGAGGTCGTTGCAGCTGCGGTCCGCCAGGTTGTTGAGGTGGAGGAGATACTGGTGGTTGCTCAGAAGGCCGCGCTGCCACTGCAGCATGTAGCTCTCTGCTGTGTGCTCCGTCATGTGGTTCTCTGAGCAACGACAAGGAGTGGGGTTAGGGTAGTTATGTTTTACGTGCTTTCACCAACGTTGGTTTCCAAAGGTGAACGCCAATATTTTGGATCACTGCTGACAGCTGCTACTCTGCATCATGTTTTTAAATGTGACCGTCCAAATAAACTCTAAGAGACTCTTGTTTTTCTGAGATTTGTATTCTGTATGAGAGTCTTAGTGACTTTTTGAAGGCCAGTAGTAGTATCACTAAGCTAGAATTACCGTCTCGGGGTTGAATGCTTCATGCACCAGTGAAGTTGCAGTTTCCGTCTATGTCTGTCCAGACTCATATAATATTTGTAGTGACTGATAGAGAGCTCGGTCACATGGTGCAACAACAATCACCTGAAGCTCAATATCAGCAGAACCAAAGAGCCTGTCGTGGAGTACACTGCTTCAAATATGGATGTTGCTGCAGAGAAGCTTTAAATCGTGAAACATGGATGTTTCACACACATGTTCAACCCAGCAGCACAAAAAACAAGATTTTCAAGTTTCAAGATTAGTGTCACCAATTCAGTATCTGACCAAATGTTAAATATGGTCCCAATCTGCCCTTCTGTTCCTGAGTTATGGTGCTGAATAATGGCCAGAAAACATGATGTCACAGTGAAGTTGACCTTTTGGATATAAAATGTCATCACTTGATCATTTGTGCGAAATTTTCATCATTTCATGTTATAATTATTGAATGAATTATTGAGTTACAGATAGAAACATGTTTTGTGAGCTCACAGTGACCTTTGAACCTAATCAGTTCATCTTTGAGTCTGAGAGGACATTTGTCATTTTCACTATATCCCCCTCAAGGCATTCCTTACACTCTTTATGAACTCCAGACACTCTGTAACAGATTCACTCCTGCCTTTGAGGTTTCTCACCCAAGAAAGTGGCGATGTAGTAGTAGACTTCATCTCTGTCGGCTGTGTTGTAAAACTTCAGGTAGATGTCAGAGCAGAAATCATTCTCAGTACAGAACACCTCAAGACCCTAGGGGGTGGAGAGACATGCACACAAACACATGTAGTTATCCTGCTTGTAGTCAACTGGAGTTGATGCTGTGACCAGCTGAAGGAAATCATTATTTACGTACATACTGGTTGTACTCACCAGTGGTCTGAGTCCGTGCCGTCTTTTGTAGATTCTCCTGACGCTGTGTAGTTTGATTTGAATCACCTGTTCCTGAAATGACAAGTCGTGCAAGGATGATGAATTACCTCCACTGAATAAGTGAAGCTCCCTGACTTGAGGGGTCTCAACGTGTCCACTCAGCTCACCGGATATCCATTGAGGGGCTGGAAGTAGAGGCTTTCATCAGTTATGCAGACATGGCCTGGGTTGGACACCAGAGGCAGGACCATCTCCACTGCACACTCCATGTGAGGCTTCTCAGCTACACTCTGAAAGCTTGACAGCAGATTCACAACATGGTCTTTTCCAGCTGCCTTTTCCAACAGAGATAACGCAAGCTACCACACTTGATTTGATCTGACGTACTTGTTTTTGTCAAAAGACGACCTCGCCAATCGTGACTGTAAATTGGCTGCAATCTAGAAATACAAAAAAAAAATGTATGTTTGCTCATGGGTGATTATATGACACAAGATTATATGGAATACATAAATAATTCATGGTTTTCATCATTTCCTCCTGTAAGTACTGATTATTGACTCACCATCGCAGTCTGATCTCCAAGTTTTTCCAGACGGGAAGCCCTGTGGAGCTGCAGAAGTCACCAGATTTAAACAGGACAGAACGATACTAAGAGTAGTTGAACAAATACAACAGCTCCTCATGATTCTCCGGGATCTTCCTCCCAATCTACGTACCTGAAGTAACGTTTGAACCACATCTTCTGTTTTACACCAAACTTCCAACTGAAAGGTTATTTTCTTTGCTCCCTGCCAAAGTGATGAGACGAGTGTTTCGTTTAAATACAAATCACGGAGCCTTTTCTCTGAGCTGCCTCTTCTGCACTCACTCAAACAAATCCATTCAGAGAGATCTTAATGGTTACATCATCATGTAACAGCTGCAATGTTGCTGTTTCAGACAGCAGGACTTGAGCACAGACGCCCCAAAGTCTCCAAATGGCTCATATCTCCATTTTATCTGAGGCTCTGATGACTCCTGTACAGATATGAGTGGAAGTAACAAAAATCAATGGATGTGAAATGAAAACAGGAGTGATGAATGATTAATGTAAAGCTGATTTGATGAAAACAGAGCAATGTTTTATCATTTTCGCCTTCTTACATTCATCATTCACAAAACAAATCTGTCATTTATCATTTAAAGGAAGTTGTTTCATAAAATGTGCGGAAATTGAAAAATAGAGATAAATTGTCACTTGATTTGATAAACTTGATTGACATTTTAAAATCGGGGGAAAAAAACATTCATGCTCAAACCCCATTGGCTCACAGAACTGGGGCCAGGGGGGAGATCACGCTTAACCCTCATTGGCTCACTGGCCTGCTCGTGATCTTCCTCCACCAGTCAAACACTCGATCAGTCAGTTAGTGGGCGGGGTTTGTGATTGACATTTTGGCCGGAAGGAACAAAAATTAATTATTTAATGATGAATGACAGACAGCGGACAGTAACACAGACCAGCTGATTATTAGAACTTTCAAATAAAATGTCAATCAGGTTCATCAAATCAACAATTTATCACTATTTTTTCATTCACATTCACGCTTCATCACTTACTTTATTATTTTGTAAGCATTTTCATCACTTCCATTGATTCCAGTTATTTTTTGTTACTTCCACCCTTGAGACCACTTTCCTTAAATGATAAACAACAGTTTTGTGTTGTGAATGAACGTAAGATGGGGGAAAACATAAAACATGGCTCTGTTTTCATCATATAAAAACTATTTTAAAAATAATCAAGTCACTCCATAATTCATCATTCCATTTTTTTATTTCACATCCATTTTTACCCCTCTAGTTTTAAAATCACGTCCTTTTCTTTATCACGTCCACTTGTATCAGCTAATTTTTGTTATTCCCACCCCTCATGTACGGAAGCCCAGAGAGGCAAATGAGAAAAATAATTCTGCCGAACCATTTTCAATTTTTCAAAGACTTTTTTTCATCAGTACATGGTGTGTTAGCAAGTTAAGTATATACATATGTAGCTTGTGTTTGGAGTGCACTTCAGTTTCTTGAGGCCAAAATTGGTATTACAAGAACAAACACTTGAAAAAATTATGCTGTCAGTTTTATTTCACCTGCCAAACTTTCACATAAAAAAACAAAATAACAGTCATAAAGGGCAGAGTCCGTCTATGCAAACAGCAGCAGACCCCTTACTGAGTTTCAGGTGACTCACCCTTTCATTCCTGTATGGTGCTATGATGTTGCTTTCTTTGATGTAAATCACCTGAAATTAAAATGAAAATAAAACGTGTGTATTGTGTTAAAAAGCTGCCGTGACAAATGAAACACTGCTGAAACAAATAAACATCTTAAATCCGGACAAACAAAGACAGGTGAGGCACAAATCGAATAAAATGAGGGCTGACGCATTTCTGAAGATCAATAAGTCGCATAATGATAACTCACCTGTACACATGAAATAGAGATGGCAGATGGCCGAGGCCTGAAGGAAACACAAAAAAAGTTAAAATACCAAAAAATATCACTATAGTTCATCATTTAGTAGGATTTAAAGGGATAGTTCCAACCAAAACTACAATTAAAATGAAAAAAATGTGAGTCATCCACAAAGCAGCATCAGATTGTTTTAAATATGTAAAGGTCACATCAGATGTTCAATAATATGCAATGATGGTTTCAGAATTGCTTTCCAAGCACAGTCAACACTTAGATGTCATTGTGAAGTCTCCGAACCAGTTTGTCAGACTAAATAAACAGAACCTGTGAAGTGAACATGCAACACTAGAGATGAAATCATGCTCACTCATTGAAAGGGTTGTTCTCTTTCTCCACAAACTCGATCTTTTTACAGTCTCGAAGAGGAATCTGCAGGATTCACAAAGACCTGGTTACTGATCCAGTGTGAAACACACACAGTGTCCAACACATCATCCGTGCAAACATGCAACATGAAGAACTGTGTTGCTATTGTTCAAACAAACCTTTAAAATTGGCTCTGCAAGATCATCTGGATCAAATATGACAGATCTGGAACAGACCTTGAATGAGCCTCTGATTTTGCTGGAAGGAAAACAGGTAATTTAAGCTTTTTAGCACCATTAACCACTAATTAGTTAGTTCAATATAACTACAGTGATACTATTAAGACTGCAATACAGACAAATAAAAATATAAACATGAATTAATGATGTAACAAGGAAACAGATATAAAGAAACACCTCTTTTTCAAACACTGACAAGGGGAAAATGCTAATTAATGTTAGGATATTAATTAAAATACATAAAATACATTACAAAACAAATGTTGTTCTCCTCAGCCAGAATGAATTCAAACAACAGTTTATGGAACCAGAATTCACTCATTAACAAAGTGCAATAGATGTGCAGGAACTTGTTTTCTCAGCTAATCTGACATTATAGCAAAAGTGTAAAACTGTGTGCTGATTGGTAAAGATGGATTATATTAATTACACAAAATGAAGAGGCATTTTGTAAAGATCAGATCACATATCGGTAAGAAAACACACCTCAAGCTCAGACCCTTCTTATTGGATACATGTTCCTCCAGTTTAACTAAATTGTCTGAATAATCTTTTTTTCTTAGTTTGCTCAAGCCTCCGTAACAGGATAAGATGATGTTTGAACAGCTGCTTCGTACGGGGACACACAGCTGCCTCAATTTTAAAGCCTTTGACCAAACACCTGATGAGTCCAACAAGAGTGTTTCAGCATTTTTTCCACACTTTAAAAACCCAACATGGTAATGAGGATTATCTCAGATTATGACAATGCTGATGATTTAAATAACCACATTCACAGTTTGAAAGCAGTATTTGATGTTACAGTGAAGTGATAAATGTATTTATAGATGAAGCGTCGTCTAAGTTACCTCTCCTTTTCCTTTTTTGAAGTGCGGGTGACGTGGTGTGCAGTGTGCTGTTCAAAATAATATTCCTCCAAGTCCAGCAACAAGAGAGAAAATCTGGGACAAACAGCAATAGATGAGTGTGAGATTACATCAAACAACTGCAAAATGGCAGCTACAGCGTGTTAAATATTATGTGGACAACACTTAAATAAAAAAAACAAAAAACTCAGGATTACGACCTGCTGTCACTCCTAAAACGATTGGCAGGTTTTTCTAATCCAGCGACAGACACTAGACAACAACTCAATCTAAACTCCACTGATTTTACACTTCAAAGTAAGTTTACATAAATATGTGAACATTATATAAAGCTTTATGTTGCATGTTATGAGCTGCACTAATAAAACTCCCTTATGTGATGTCACTCACTTGAGTTGCATTTTGGGTAATGTAGGCACCAGGTTTGACAAGAAGAATGCAGAATAAACAGATGACATCCGTCATGAGCCTGACAGACAAATAAATTGACGGAGCACTCCTGATATTTGAGATGCTGTCAGAGGTTTTCTTATTAGTAATGTTGGAACATACAGCAGTAAATTATTATTCTTAATTAAGACAAACTGTTCAGTTACACATGTGAATTTAGTTCAAATGTAGGTGGCCAAAAAACAGAATGTGCCTTTAAATGTAAATACATATGTCATAATAAGTCATTGGGAGATTTCTCGCTTTTATAGAGATAGAAATAGAGGTTTTTATTTCTGATGGAGATACGCAGTTACCTGCTACATCCAGCCTAAACCTGGACATAGTATATATATTATATATTATATTATCTCTGTACTGGAAACTCAGATAAATGCACATCAGTCTTATCTGAATGTGGGTCAGTCCAAGAAGCCAACAGATAAGTTCCTTTGAGATCCCTCTGTACCTGCAGTAACTTTAAGCACCAATATAATCTACCTTAAACCACGCAGGGGATCTCACTCTGCTTTTGTTGTAAAAGCTAATGTTTCTAAAGATTGGAACTGCATTTCTCATAAACCTATTTGCCTCATGTCTTCCTCCCATTAAATTCTCCTTATTTAATCATTGAAACATTTGAATACATACTGCGATAATATCTTTCGCGAAAATTCTTTTGGCCACGACATTGGCCAAACATCAGCATCAAATCCAACCCCTAATGTTGATATAGACTAAAGGTATTCCCAGCGCAGACAGGATTTTATCAGGTTCATTATGTACATACAATATGGTGACAGTCTGCTGGTGTTCTCATGCTATGTAAGGCATGAAGCACGGCATCTTTTGTCAGACCTACAGTACATACGAGAACAAGTAGCAGTGATTAAGTACCATCATATGTATCTGATTGGGTATTGGCCATGATGTAACCACCGTTCCACATTAAAGGGCAATAGCAGCATTTTTCAACCTACGTCTTGTTTTCATGAGTGTGACAATTCTGACTAATGGTTCTATAAATCTAATTTATTCTGATGATCATCTCTGTGCACTCTATTGGTCAGCAAACAGCACCTCACATCTGGTGCTGAAGTAGTTTATCCTCAATCAGCTGAGCAATTCTTCTTCTCTGGCTCATCAGGCTCTGCTGCCTCACTTTACATCAGGGCCACGCGGAGCAACATTTAAAAGCCTCTAAGAGATGCTCTTGTGGTAAATTTGAAACATATATAATTCACAAGTCAATAGGACTTTTTCCATTTGTTCATTGACTTCATGGCCTATCGTGCACTTTGTGGTTGAGATACTATGATACTCATATCAGCTGTACATGAATATTATTGAGTCTTTTTTAAGGTGATAGAAAGTCATAACAGGATTTAGAATATGATTTATGTGTAGAGAATATATGACGGCATAGTTTGAATAGATAGTACTTCACTGCATTATCACATATTGTCAGGGGTGGAAGTAACGAATCACATGTATTCAAATTACTGTAATTAAGTAGTTTTTTGTGTACTTGTACTTTTTGAGTATTTTTTTTTTTAAATCTGTAATTGTACTTTTACTTAAGTACTTTTTTATAACAAGTATTGTACTTCACTACATTTCAAGGTGAATTCGTTACCGAGTTTAAAAAAAATAATGCACTAAAATGAAGGATAACATCATTATAGGTTAAGGTTACCATTATTGTACCTCGGCGTAGTTAAAAAGCGGCTGTATCTACCTCAATCAATCACTAATACTAGAAAATGGCACTCAGTAGAGCGCATACCTCAGCCAAGGCCCAACAGTCACCCACCTCCTACATATGTCTGAATTTTCTCATCAAGATTCATGCATTATTCGCTGAGAAATTCACAAAAATGTGGACAAACGCAATGTTCACGAAAGTGATAAAAATTCCTGGATCCGCCCCTTTATCCGGATCCACATCCAAATTGAATGGCTTATTCCTTGGCCCATTCCCCATCCTCCCACCATGTTTCATTGAAATCCATCCCGTTGTTTTTGCGTAATCCTGCACACAAACCAACCAACCAACCAACAGATAGAAATCAAACACACCCTGATGTTATGTGATTACCAGGTGACGTTGGTTTGGCAAAATGCTAAAAGCTAAAATGCTCACGGTGGATCCTCAGCGGTGATTTCTACATTTGCTACATTGCTTATGAACTTCTACCTTCAGTGCCTTTCTATTTAACTGTCAAAGCTGTGACAGCAGAGCCTCTAAATGGACTGGTTCTAGTGGGCCAGAGAGGCTAAATGGACTGGTTCTAGTGGGACAGAGAGGCTAAATGGACTGGTTCTAGGGGGACAGAGAGGCTAAATGGACTGGTTCTAGGGGGACAGAGAGGCTAAATGGACTGGTTCTAGTGGGACAGTGGACTGGTTATTATATGCACTGAGAATGTTCAAGCAGAGAAGTTGAACCTAGAGCAGATTGAGGGTGGACAAGGTTCACAGATTGACGTTCAGACAAGTGAGCACATCCACTAGTGACGTAGTGTTGTGTGTGTGTGTGTGTGCTATGCGGTGTGTGAAACAATGCAGCGCTCTTTGCAGCACTATGAGTTATTGTTTCATTTCTGTATATTGGTTTTTCTCAAATACCGCGGTGTCTACAATGGTTTTACTGTCCCAGTTTTGTCCTCTTTTCAGGTGAACTGTAGTGAGCTAAACAGAGGGAAGCTATTGTATATTTATAGTTGATAATCAGTGGTATGGACAGGCTGCAAAATCTGTCTTAAATGGAGTTTATATTGTCGGTTTGGATGTAAGGGCTTGGTGGCTTCATGTTGTTCCGCTAGTGTTGTTGGATCGTCATTGAATTAAACATTGAATTTGTTAATGTAAACGTTACATTATGTACCCCCACCCCCAAAACATAATTTCAAAAATGTAACGCAGTAACGTTTACTCAGAGTACATATTAACTGACTTATTTTTACTTGATTCTACGCACACTTTTAGTCTGCCTTTACTTGTACTTGAGTAAAATGTGTGTAAGGTAACAGTACTTTGACTTGTGTATGATATTCTAGTACTCTTCACGCCTCTGCATATTGTACTGCAGAGTGAACGGCTGCTCCTCAGCGAGGCCACTGACTCTGCCTTCAGTAACATCACACAGCTGACAGTGACGCTCTCATTAGATGAGTGGAGTTTTAATGGCGCTGAACCCACAGAGTGAGCCGTCTGTCTGAAATAACGGCGGAGAAACAGCACTGACCTTTCTTTAGTCCGTTCTTGCGTCTGTAAGAAAGCCATTACTGCACACAATACTCTGTAGAAACCAACTGAGCACCGACCAGCCACAGTCAGACCTCCGGTAAACACGGAAACTTGCTGGATACCACGTGACTGACCCGCACACAAACGATCCCTGAATGAAGGAAAGAAGAGAGGGTTTACTCTGACTCTATTTCGGGATACCACAACTGCGTAACAGATTAGGTTTTGGTCATTTATCAATTACAACATATTTTCATTTTGCATTTATAAAAATTTTGTCTTTAAAATGTTTGAGATATTTAACTTCTTTTTTTAAGTAGAAGAAGAAATGCCAAAACAATTTGGATTGGTGCCTCTATTGTGACACAATTTAGGCCTACGTCATGATGGGTGATGATGAAAATGTTTTGAGAGGTGGTGCAATGTATTGAGTAACTGTAATTACTAAATGTAAATACCAAAGAATATTTCCATAATTTTTATTTTTTTTATATCCAGACTGTAAGTCGTTGTTTTGGCCAAGCTCCAAAAACACCAAAGCCTACAATTCCCAGGATGCAACTCCGTTATCACTATGGACTCATACTGGGAACAAACGGGGATAAGGTGTGGGAGATTCAGAGAGGGGTTACAGATTACTAAGTAAGCACCGGCTTGTTTAATAGGATATAATATGTGGGTGTAGTCTATGTTTTTTGTTATTGCATCATATCCTGTTTATAATACTGTAAAACTGGATCCCGTTCTGCATACTCCGTTACAGTAGGTGGCGGTATGCACCTTAAAGTTAGTATTGCTATCCGCCAAAGAAGAAGAAGCAGCAGGTGCCAGTGAATGGTCTTCTCAAGCATAGACGATCTTTGACTCACAACGTCTTGACGTGTCATCTTAGGCAGCGAGGGAAGTTTCCGACCCTGAAATGTCTGTAGTTTGAAACAGGCAACAAGTTCAGTGTTGTTTTTCCGGTCAAGAATCATGTTTGTGCTGCGGTGTGTCGGCGGCTCATCATGCAGTGGAGAAGACACGTCACCGGCCTCGCTTTTAGCTGCGTTTTCGTTGTGACATATTTCACCAATAAGGTGAGTGTTGTACATCGTGAAGATAACTTTATTCTTTTGAAAATTGTGTAAAATTGCAATGTGACTCCAGACACACGAGCCATCAACGCAACAAAACCTCAACTGTTTTGGTAGAAAGCAGCTGCAGGAAATGATGTTCAATGATAGTCAGGGACACATTGAATTACCAGAATTTTCATCTTGTTTTGGCTCCAGTGATGGAGCATCTCCTGGCTCCAGACTGATCAGTTGTAAAAGTTACCACACTGCTTTGCTTTTAAGTCCAGGACCTGAATTATATGGTGTTTATTTTCTTTTCTCAGTTTGTCCTGTCAGTGTTAAAATTCACCTATCCGACATTATTTCAAGGGTGAGTAGCTGAAGGTAAATCCTCTGTGTGGGATCTCTTCATGTTTTATACTTTCATGATCATTACAGGTGGGTGTGTGTGTGTAGGCATTTTTAAAGGTCAAACAAATAATTCAATTCCCAGAATGGTTTAAAAGGTCAAATGTCACTCTTGGGAGGCTACAGTTTATGAATCTTAAACATGAGAGATAAATCAGCACCCTAGAAATGAGTGACGACCTGCAAACTTTAAACCTGCTGTTTATGGTCACCAACATGTATATTTCCAGATGGCAGACATTTATCGGGGCTGTTCTGCTTCTCCTCTCTGGGAAGCTGGGATGGGTGGAAATGAGCCGTATCACCAGGTATTTTATTCCTACTACTTCAGCAGGGTCTTTCTGACGAAAGACGAGACAGTAAGCATGATTGGTCCTGTCCAGTTAAGGCTGGGTGATATAAGAAAAGGCTAGGTGACATATTTTTTCACATTTCTGCTTATTCAACAGATATTTGATAATTTAGGGATTTGAATTGCTATTTTTATTCTCAAATGTCATTCATCTTGGTGGTTTTCCTTTGGGGGGTGACTAAAATCTCTTTTGAGGCAACCAACAATTTCTCTCTGCAGGAAAAACCGAGTTTAGAATTGATCCTGAACTGTTTTCAGTGGCTGCCAATAAGCCGATTACGAGCTTTGTTTGATCTTTTATGTTGCGTTACAGATCATCAGTTCTTTCCTGGCTCCCAGGCTCCCTCCTGTTCATAGGGAACATATATGCTGGTTCCAGGGCCTTGTCACACATAGTACGTCATCTATAACCTACCACCTCTAGATATCCTTTCATGTACTCTAAATAGATCGTAGATGGTTGCCTTGCTCAGAATATACAGTTGGGAGGTGGGTCCTCTTACTTTGATTGACACCTTTAAAGTCATGTTTGTTTTTTTCTCTCTGTCTAGAACATTCCATTTTTCTTCACTCTTCAGAATTCTTCTCATGTTGTTAGTTACATAATCTTGAAGGTCGTCCATAGTGAGGTGAGCACATGCACTGCCTGCTGTCACTCCAACCCTTTGCACCCTCTCAACTTATTCACTGTGAGCAAATCTTAAGAACAAAGGAGGCACCACTGCTTCACGACCTTGAAGTCTCAACAGCCACATACTCCTGTGCAAGCTTTAACCACCGCTATGATGTATCTCACACTGTAAAACGTGCTCTCTTTTCATCAACAGAAGGTGCAACGGCTGAAATTGATCAGGTTTGTAGCCCTGAGCAGCAGTAGACTGTGTTGTGTCATGAATCATTGCATGAAGATGGAAGGTTTCTGTGAAGGTGTTGACATTTTTGCCAGGGAATACATGTCAGTCCTCCTATTAAACAGGCATCATTAGTTAATAATAATATTTGCAGTGATGTTGATTAAGGTAAATAAGATTAGATTCAAAAACATAAAGCACAAGATGAAAGTTTCCTGTTTACATGACTACATCTTTGTGCTTCTTGTAGCTTATGCTTCATGCTGCTCTCAGCCATCAACCTTCCCCTCTTTGATCCTCAGGTAACAATTCATGGTCATCATACAGATTTCTTGTTATAATGCTAGAATTTCAGTTACTGTACTTGAATACAAAAAAAAAAAATCTACAGTTTACATGTTACATCTTTTGCAGTATGACTACAGCGGTTACCTGTGGGCTGTGGGTCATCTGGTCTGCGTCGGTAAGTCTTTGAATATATAGAGATGCTACACAGCTAACAGTAATAGCTGCGTAAGAGTTCCATAAAGAGTAGAACAGGGGCCCGAAGTTAGAGCCTGGAGGGACAGCACAGATAAGTGAAAGAGACATAAACAAGGTGTAGCGTGTGAGGTGAGAGACAGAGCTGTACAATACAGATTAGATGGATAGTTAAGACGATCACAATCAAAATATACATTAACCAGGAGTTATCACAATCAGTTTTCTCCCTGAAAATTACAGATTCACTAGATGTTCTGAAGGACACCTTTTGATTTTTTTTCAGGTGCATATAGGGTGTTTAAAGTTCACTACAAACCCAGTAATTTAAGGTAAGTTTAAACACAAATATGCACTGTTGGAGGAAGTAGAAAACATATAAACACAAGCATTACTCGAAGTGCTGTTTTTCAGCGTAAAGTTGTTAAAACCACTCTGCTGATGGAAGCAACAAAACTTTTTCACACAGTAACTCAAAAACAGTTGACTGAAATCTCTCCTTGTGATGTTTCCATCGTAGTGACCTTGAACAACAGTACATTAACTACTTGTTCAGGTAAGAAGAAAACATTCTAAATAACTGGATCTGATACACAATGAGCAAAATTCACTTTGATTCAGGACGGGACTCATTTGTCACTGTATTTACATGTCATGAGAAGGTTTTCCTCTAAAAATATTTATTTCATTTCTGTCTTTCATTTGAGAAATTAACTGACTTTCAGTGAGGTTTACAAATCGCAGGACAACTTGATGCAACACGATAATTAATTCATTTTTATTGTCAGTTAGCAAGAAAATTCAGAACCCCCTTTAAGTCACACACACAGCTACATCCCAATAAAGCAAGAGAACAGCTGCAGTCAATGTGCATATTGTTGACAGTATTCTGAGTAAGCTGATAATTTAAACCTCTTCCAATGAAAAGATTTGCTAGATCTATTGAACAGCCAGATTAAATTGTACCATTTAATATCAATCTGAGAGCATGAATACATTACACAGTGCAGTTTCAGGTATTCAGTGACTAATTTTAATAATTAAATTTAAACCACCTACTTTACGTAACAGTGTGCTGCTGCTGGCCATTGCTGCTCACCCAACAGGTATGTATGAATTTCCTATGTGGGTTTAACACCAAGATGATCTGCAACAGCTCCATGTAGATTTCGTTCCTAGAATTGTCTCCAAACATTTCTCTTCTTACTTGATCTCTTCTGTTGTAACTCGGACGTCATCCCATGATGCAAAAGTGTAAAGAACACCATAATGTAAACCTTGTAAACAGCTCTTTGTCCCTCTGCAGGTGACCTCATGGGTGCCTTGGAGTTCCCCTCCCTGAAGTCCCACACGTTTCACTGTGGCTGCTGTGCTAGGTGAAGTTTTTTTTTTTAATAAAACGCTGTAGAGTATAGAGTGACCTAAATAGTGTTTTGTTTTTTTTGTCATTTAGAATGGTTCAGCCAAATAATCTTCTTGGTTAACAGTTAAACATGTGGAGGCCTCCAGATACAATATTCCCTTTACTTAGTTCTAAGTAGATCTGTTAGAAAGTCTTTGTAATGTGTTTCAAGTCTATCAGCTCTTATCCTTTTAAAGTTTGAATGTTCATGTTTGAAATGAATGTTATTGTTGGTTTCCAGCAGTCAGCTCATACTGTCTCACTTCACAGCGCTCTGCTGGGGTTTTTGTTGCTGTTGGCCACAGTCAAACTGAAAAGTGGCTTTTCCCTCGAGCACTTTGGGGTCTGGATTTTTATATCTAAGGTGATTGTTTTTTTGTTTTTTTATATCATTAACAATTTATTCAATCAAAAGAGTTAAATAAATTGTAATTAGTAAACTGATTATTTGACATTGGTTTGACCTACTGCTCAACAAGAATTCCAGATTGTGCTTTCTTTCCCTCCAGGTTACCGCCATGTCCCTCTCCCCATTTATTTTCTACATGGACATTAATGCCCCAGCTTTTATTTGGTAAGGACCTCACCTGCCTAATTTAGGTGCTGCAAAGAGCTGATAAATGTTTTTTCGTGTCAACTGTCATAAATTTGTCCTCTTTATTGGCCCACTGGAACCAGATGGTTCATTGTCAAACCATGAATGATCTCTTGTCTTGTGTTGGGTTACAGTGTGGTCGTCAGTCACGCTGCAGAGGCCCTGCTGCTGTATTCCCAGAGAGAATCTCAGCTGCGATGAGATTAACCTACAACTTGCACTTCCCTAAAGAGATTTCTTTTCTAGAAAAACTATATCTTTTTTCACATTATTTTTGTAATTTCTCATCTGCATGCTGATAATCTGCTCAGCAAATAAAATGATTTTTCTATACATGTGCTTGTAGTGAGCTCTTAGTGAATTAGCACCACAGTGACTTTTGTGATCCTGTTAAATGACACTGAATGAGGAATTGCAAACAATGCAAAACGTGATGAAATGTTGTGATTGGCTGGTGATAGTCAAACTTTACTGGTCATTGTAATTATGCATTATAATTTGTTGTTTTTGTTTTTTTTATTTATGTGAGTTCTTCAGCACATTTAGATAAAAACATAAGCTTTGCAGAAACTAATTTTATCTAACCATCTGATAGAACCACTGGATGGATGGTACTCGCTGGTTGAGAGTGGCTGATTTACATAATTCTGTAGATATGTAGTTTATTTTTATTTATCCAAACTTATCCCAACTATACTCACAAGCTACAAAAACTAAACACAAACCAGTCACAGTTTGCACAGACAGACAGCACGCTGACTGAAAAGCACGACAAGGGGTCAACATTCTTAATAAGGTCCCTGTTAAAAAATAGCGGCATTGTATCAAAGTGTAATTTTAACACAGTGACAAAGCCTGTTCCTCATATAATGTCACATCCAACACTTCCATAGAGACCAACATACTTCTTTAGTTCTCCTGCTGGTTTCGCTTTGGGGAGAACAAAGCATTGAATGGTTGTCTTCTCCGAGAACGTGCCTGTGGGTACTTCTCTTCCTTGATATAACCTAGAAAGAACATTATGTCTCAGTGTTCATGATAGTACTATGACCTCTATATATGTATATATTTCATGACATTCTGGGATGCTCTAACACTGCAGATATGGTAAGAATGAAATGGGTTAAAAATCTACCAACATGGTTTAATGGAGGGTTTAATTAAAAAGTTTTTTAAAAAAATCACCTCTTTCAATGCACGTCTGCGTAGATGGGAATCCAACTTCCCAGAAATTTTCAGGAGTACAAGGAGGAATATACAGAAATCTGTGTCTGGAACATGCAGACAACTTCTTCTGTTTTTCCTCCTCTGGGAGATGAGCGTAATACTGTTGGAAATAAACGTCTTTAAAATAGAATGAGTGGTAAAAAAAAAGAAGAAGCAGTGTTACATGATCAAAACACTTACAATTTCACATTCCTTGCAGGTAGTTCCCTTCAGTTTCCTTCTCTCGTCCTTCTTGCGAACCACAGCCACATGTGCAAATGTTGGGTGTCTAATCCAGAAAGAGAGAATGTAGGTTCAAAGAAATTTAATGTCAGTGAGACTGGAATCTAAAATGTTCTAGCTGATGAAAAAAAAAAAAAGAGTTTCGTACTGTGCTTTGTGCTCTTTTCTTTGGCTCATGGTGTTTTCATGAGGATCTTTTCCTAACATGGGGGATTAAAACAAAGACATGAACTGACATCGAATATCAAACAGAAATAAAAGGTCAAATTACATGATGATAAATATAGTTTCTTCCAAGTCTCAAAGCCTACCATTGTCCTCTTCTTCCTCCTCATCTTCCTCACAGGGCTGGCTCTGGCCTAAGTGTGAACTGTTGTAAGACTTGTACTCCCCACACGCTGTTGTGTCAAACATCATATCCAAACTGTCATTTGCCTTTTCGCCTAGTCCTTGAAGAGCAAACAAGTGAAATTATTCCTCTCAACACATTTCACATAGTTTACAATAATCTAAGTTATTGATTCCAGCAGATACGACCGATTAGCTTGTGTTAATAATCTCAATCAAAACATGTCAGTTAAAGCAAATCCTTCTGAAAGTTTATATTCACCAGAGATGCTGCCCCCTCTGTCAGGGGTGTGTTCCCCCCGACACTGCAGTAAGCTGTGACTGACCCAGGTGCAGTCTGTATCTGCCAGTTCTCCATGACCATGTTGTTCTTCCTTCTGCTAAAAAATAAACAGTTGCGCATAAGAGACTTCACTACCTAGATGAATATTTCCAAATGTCACGACTGTACCTCGTCTGCTCTCCACTCACTGTCATACATGGACAGGGTGAGCGCAGGGTCAATGCTCCACGCAGGCTCCACTTTGTGCTTCCTTTCATCTGCGAGAGAGGAGATAGAAAGGACGCAGAAAATTTAACTGATATTTATGAAGAAATACTTTCAATTTGTACAGCAACCAATCACAAAAAGGAATGTCCTTGACATGATGGTCATTGTTGTGCCATCAGACACAACGATGCCAGCAGGAGGCCAGAAAACTCACCATCCCCTCTTTGGTGTTGGTCAAGTGAGACATTCAGCTCCTGCAGAGGTTTTCCTCTCCTTCCCCCTCTGTCCTCCTTTGCTTCTCCTTTAACATTTGGCTTCTTGAAAGCAGGACTTACACAGATAACATGTGGCCTTGGGTTCAAAGTCTCATTTTGTGCTGAGTGAACCTGTTAAAAGTAAAAGGAATCACATTTCAAAACAATATGGAGGAATTATTCTGTCTGACTTATGTTTTTTTTTTTCTTTTGTCTTCAACAGCTGAAATGTCAATTTTATAGATGTAAAAAGTGTCTTGGAAAATAAATTGGTGGATCAAAGTGTGGTTTTATGAAAGTCACAGTGGATTTGGTCTGAAAACAGTGCAGCGACTCATCTTGCTACATGACATGACATGCTCTCCCCAGCACACACATTCATACGAGCCTTTCAGTCTTCTAACCTTGCTGTCCAGTGGCTCCTTGAAGCTTTGACTGCTTAAAGATGAGGAGCTTCGTTTGATCAGTTCAGGTTGTATGCGTTTGCCCACCCCTTCCTGGTTTCCTTGTTTGTCCTCCTCCTCCTCCACCTCCGGCTCACTTTCCTTCTTCCGTTTTGCTTTGTTAATGGAGTCGTCCTCTGAAAAGCGTTTGACACGTGGGAGAAGTGATGGGGATCTTTTTGTGGTCAAGTCTGGACTGTGGATCAGCGTGGATAAAGGAGAGGGGCGGTCAGGCCTTAAGCCAAGGAAACAGTCAGACACAACAGACAGTTGTGTTATTAAAGTGGTTTCTGCTTGATGAGGAAACAGCTAAATGAAGTAAACCCTTAAAACGTGGTGGTTTTGTACTGTAGTTAGCAGAGTGAGAGCTTTTGAAATTAGACTAAAAGCTTCCAACATTCAAAGAAAAAAACAATCTCAGTAAGAGCATCAAAGTTTACACTTAAAATCTAAAAATTCAAAGTCATTTACCACTGAGGAATTTGTACATTTACAACTCATGATACAGAAACCACAGTCAGCAGATGAATGTGTCATTCTTACTTTAAACAAGCGTCATACTTCCAGGGAGATTTTGAGCTGCTCCGCTGGTCTGCAGCCGTCTCAGTTTTCTGAGAAAAGATAATAACAAGGAAGACAATTAATGTGCTACAATATAATGATTCAATTCACACAGTGAAATGACATATGGCAACAGATGTGAAAGATGATAAATTTCTAAACTGCTCACTTTCTGTATAAGGGTGCATAGGCTAAACGTGCTTAAAGTGCACAAGGATTCAATCTTTTGGACCAAACCCAAACTTGTTGTTAACTGATGTAAAGCAGCTGCTATTAGACAGGCTCGCTCACATGTTCTGTGTCTGTGACTTCATGAAGCCTTCCTGCCATGTGAGGCTTGTCAAGGAGTTCAAAGCCACAGGTTTCTGCTATCGCTTCTTCTGGATGTAGATTCACATCATCTGAAAGGAGACAGAGACACCTTTTACACATATCTCACAACCTGCATGCACCAAAATCTCATCTGAGGCTAGGAGGTGTACTTCTTGCACAGCCCCACCCTGTGAATAAAGCTGATATGATTGGTGAGGTTGTGGTGGGAATTGTTACTCAGTGCTCATCTGGGATTTCAATTAACCAACGGGTTCTAATGGAAATAAATAAATATGGTTTCCAATTCCTGTTCTCTAAGGAACCATAAGTAGTCTTCCTGTTTTTTTTATTTCCGTATTGTACGACTTTCCAAGTATATGTTGTCCCTGTCGCAACTAAATATATTTACAGAAATCAATTAGGCTAATGAGGTAAGACATGAAATATATTGTATGTGTACTGTTTTCAACTTACTTGAGATTTGGGATGTGTCCAATTCACATGTGTTGGGTACAAGCACTTCTACTCTTCCAGGTTTCTTTGTGGCATCAACAGACTCCCTGTTCAGTTCTTTAAAGAAAAACAAAAACATGTTAAAAGGACTTGGTGTCTTCACAGCAGTGATTCTGTGATTTGGATAACAGAAATGAGCACTACAATTGTCATTACAATGATGCAGACTGACCGTTGAAGAGCGAGGTGTTCGACCGCGGTAGAGGCATCTCTGCATAGCGAATGTGCTTGATTTTGTCCAGATTTCTACGTCTCTTCAGTTTGTTTGCCACAGGCAGCGAGCTGGGCAGGACCGGTGAGTCTGGGATGATGCCGTCTTCTTGCTCTGGGGATGAGGCCTGCTGGAGCTCGAGGCTGATAAAAACAACAGCTGCAGTGTTTAACTGGGAACTGAAACTTTACTTTAGTGCAGAACACACACAGCAACCCACTGAAATTGGAGCCATAAACATGCCCTCCCATAGATATGTATGGAGGAAACATGACTTGCAGATGAGAAGTGAAACCACTAGGATTGATGTTGTGGCTGCAAGTCCTACAGTTGTCTTGGGAAGCTTTAACAGAAAATCTGCTGATAAAATATAGAAAATTCCATGCGTTTAAGTTAATGTTGACACAACATGAACTGTAACACACTACAGATCTTACCCAGACAACTTTAATTGTTCAGTATGTAGTTTTCTGTTTTCATCCTCAAGGCTGTTTCTTTCATTCTCTGGGAACAAATGACACACAGTAGTGTTACACACACACACACACACACACACACACACACACACACACACACACACACACACACACACACAAATTACATTGCAAATAATAACATTCTGCTCTTTAACATGCCAGGGGCCATATGTTGTATTAAAACTGGTAAACCTACACTATAAAGCAGTTATACATGTCATGGGTTGTCATGAGCACAGACTTCTCTGTACGTCTACATCCATGCTAACAGCCATGCTTTGAGCTAAATGCTAACACTTGCATGCTAACATGCTCATAATTACAACGCTAGCATGCTGATGTTTAGCAGGCATAATGTTTACCATGTTCACCACATTACTTATGTATGTACTTATGTTAGCGTGCTAACATATACTAATTAGCACTAAAAACAAAATACAGCCAAGGATAATGGGAATATCATTAGTTTTACAGGTATTTTATTGGTCATAAACCAAAAGTATTGGACAAATTGAAATTTTGACTTGATGATGCTAGAAGAATTGTTACAGGGTTAACAAAGTTAATAGGATTCATTGTCTGGGTAACATGAATGCCAAAATTGATCAAACTCTTTGTTGAGCTATTTCTCAGGATAAGTGAAATTATGGTGGAAAAGACAAAAGGAAAAGTCAGAGGATCATCAAAATCATTAGGATTTATCCTCTAGGCACCACAAATGTCTGAACAGAGTCTCATGAAAATCATTTAAAAGGTGTTGAGATATTTCTGTCTGGACCAAAACGGTTGTCAACCAACAAACCGACAGACCGACACCGACATCACTAGTCATGCTGCTGGCATGGCTCAAACTGCAAGCCTGAGAAGACTTTATAGGCTACACAGTTTAAATAAAAAGCCACTTAAAGGCCTAATTAACATTTTACTAAAGCAAGGTGATTTCTTAGATTTTTTTAAAAATTAAATGTCACATTAAACTACACACAGAAATATTAATGAGACTGTAATTTGATCTTCTTTTATAAGTAGCTCAAGCATCTGGACTGGCAGAGCATAAATGTGTTGGGTTGTTTTTTTTTGTTCATTGTGTTCAGCTGCCGTTAGCTTCTATCCAACAGTGTAATAATGAGAACAATGGGAAAACTCACTCAGCTTGGTGACGAGGCGTAAATTCTGATCCTGGATATTTTTCAGGTCCTCCTCCAAGACGGCACAACGATCACACTCTCCTGCACGGAGCCTGGAAACATTGGAAGTTGCTGGTCTTTGTGACACTGTCTCGACAGGTATTGAAATTTTCCCGGATGTGGAGCAGGAAGTTACCTTTCCTCCAGGAGACTGATGGTGTCCTGCAGGGCTTTGTTTTGCTCCTTCAGCTGCTGGTTGCGTTTGTAAAACGCCTCAAGTTTCTGAGCATCTCTGCAGAAAACAAATGACAGGTTACTGAAAGAGACAAGACTGTAAATCTAAAAGTAAAAAAACAAACATTCATTATTATCATCATCACTGTATTTAAAAGGCAGTGTAACAGCATACTCACAAACACCGCTCTTTTTTCAACTTGCTCACTTTCGCCTCCAATTCTAAAAACAGCAACAAATGCAAAAAGAAAACAAACTAGACTTAATTTTAGTGTCTGACTTCAGTAGAACCTTCATGAACCATTATGGAAATTGGCTTTTTGTCTGCATGCAGTACATCATGGGTCAGTCACCTTGCAGTGCATTGTGGTGGCACTCTCTAAGCTGCCTCCAGAGATCCTCAAAGAGCTCAGCCGGTTTGGGAATCCCGCTGCTCAGGCTGGGGCTACTCATCTTCCACTCCCCTGCTCAAACACAGCCAGCTCTCCTGTAACCTGGGCAAACATTAAGAAACATGTTCACATGCTATTTCTATATTACATTAGGATTGCACATGTTGGTCTCTCATGCAAAACATTAACTACTACATTAGGCCCTTTTTCAGTTCAGTCTACTCGGTTACAATGTTTATAACAGCCAATATCCTTCATGATGTTATGTTAATGTATTGAGCGATTAATTGATTGGCCACGTACATTTCAGTTTCACTTTTGTTTATCGGCCGTGTCCCTGACGTTTTATCTACAAATTAACTCTTGGAGGCTAACAGGTTAACATACAGCTGACACTCGCTACTATTCAAAACCGAAAACATGTTTATTGTAGCATTACACATACTACACAGCTCTTAACACTGAACTATTTGTATCTCTCTGCTTTTAAAGGAAACACAAACAGAGATTTTG
Organism: Hollardia meadi; assembly: GCA_037974645.1. NCBI lineage: Eukaryota > Metazoa > Chordata > Actinopteri > Tetraodontiformes > Triacanthodidae > Hollardia > Hollardia meadi. Next base: position 346,960 of record JBBPCS010000002.1, read on the forward strand.
TTCCGTCTTAACGTTTTGCGAATTGAAAAACAGCTTTCCCCGACTGTAAACAAATAACTAACGTAGCTAAACTTAAAGCAGCAAAAAGATGGCCTTAGTTATTTAATTACACGCCAGTTTCAAAACGCACAAGACTTACACCGACAAGTCCTAGAAACACGCAGAGGTTTACATAAAATGTTCGGCAATCATGTTCATGCCTCTTGTACAGTACTTATGTTGATAACTTCCATAAACATTCACGATAAAAATCCAGATTCGCGCGCCTAATTGCATGCTGGGAAGTTTTCTTCTTCGTCTTCTTCCTTCGCTTCCGCAAATCTGGAATCTTCGACGCCCTCCCTTGTTCAAACCATGGTTCAAACCTACTACTACTACTACTACTACTAATAATAATAATAATAAATGTGTCAGCTCTGTTGCTTTACAGTTGGCTAGACATGTTTGACATTGTTTATCCTCTAACAGACAGTTTGGAGAATGCCATTGTGTAGTTACTTATGTGAAGGTACATTTTCTTACATGCCCAATCTTTTTTTTAAGACTATATGACTGTCTGTCAGGTAGCCTAATGTTCAGGGCTGCACAGATGTACACAAATGACACAATAAGGGGAAAAAAACAAAGATAATTCTTGTATTTATTTTTATTTTTGGTCTTTCTTAAGAATACAAAACAAGAACCAAAGTCACAAAAATAACATTTACAAAACAGATGATTTAACTGAGGTGACTGAGGCAACATAGAAAAAGCATGTCAGAAACAGTGATGTTGGTGTGTTAGCCTGGAACGTTGAGGTAAAACAGCCAGCAATGTCAAAGGTCAGATATCTTTACAAACTGTTTTAATTAGTGCCTTACTTCAGTAGTGCTATTCACAAATTGAGTTTAACAATATCATGTTTTCCTAACATGTCCACAGTTAGCAGTGATTTAATGATGTAGTGCTTCAGACCAACCTAAGAAGAAATTGATTATTGTGAGATATAGGTCAAATATTCTAGGCATGTTGCACTATATGGCACCATTTTTAATGGTTTCTATTTTAATTCTCTTTGATACACACACACATACCCTCACATACAACACTATTCCTACTCATTCACTCTCTTTACTCTTAAATGGGTGCAAATGGTTTCCAACAACTCCTTGTTCCCCACCGACAATACTCACGGTTAAAACAAGTGAATGGTTTTAACACCCCAAAGTGTTTCAACCGGGAAACAAATGCTGCTCCGCACGTTTGGAAAAGCTGGCACTCTTACCCTAAAACATTTAACGGCAGGAAAAAATAAAAAACACTTAAAATGATTAAATGTTGGAATGGCCATCAGTCAGAGGCTGAAACTCAAAAGTCCATCTTTTCCCTAAACTTCAAAAAAAGGTAAGACAAAATGCACACTGCATCACTGAGAGAAAGAATAAAAACCTAGCATCACTTACCAAAACACAAAGCAGTGGAAATAGTAGTTTGTTCTGCACTTGTTTGTGCAGGTATGTTTTTGCATGAACAAACGCCTTTTCTTCTTTCACGTCTAAGACATGATCACTGGTGATTCAGCATTGCAGATTATTACTTTTTTTTTTTTTTTTTTTTAGTTCCTTTGGATGTGTGCCTTTTGTTGATTTTGCATCTGTCACAGCAGGTAGACTGAGCTAGCATTACTTCATATATCTATATATACACATGCATTCAACATCATATGTATCCCCCAAATAAAAAACAAAAACAATTGAAAACTCCCTTTTCACCACTTAAGAGTTTAAGCTATAAAAACCTGCATGACAGTCCACAAAAAAAGTTTGCATGGAGGCTTTGCTGATTGATGTGAGATATGCAGCAGATTGGAACGGTGCTGGCGCTGGGTGTGACATGGAATGCAGCCTTATTCCATTGAGGTGGGGCATGGGGATGGGCCTATTCTTCACCCCCTCCTATCCAAATGAGCCTCTTTCTATGAAGTTGGGTTTTAGATTCACATTATGCTGGAAGAAGAGTAACTGGTTGCAGACACTGGCAGCGCAGGCCTTCACCAATAGCAAAAAACACTGGAGTAGAGTGTGAATGCATATCTGCCATCTTCTGACCTGCAGAGAGAACAACATGTAGTAATGTTAACTTGAAATCTGTGTGTGTTTTAAGTGAAGCTACAATATGTGGAAAGGTGACATATTTATATGAAATGTATTAAACTTTCTTTTTTTTGCTTTAGCTGATTGTTATGAAGTAAATATAAATTGCACAGTGAAATGGCTGAAGAAAAATGACTATATCTGTATTGAGAATGGTTTATTATTATTATTGTTAGATTAATAAGTAACAAGACCTGCCTACTTATAAATACAACCTTGTGTTTACTAGTTTCTAGGTCCAATTGGAATTCTTATAGCTGCTTTTGCTTTGGACAGTAGCCAGGTTGCTAGCACCGTCTTTGCGACTGCAGCATTAGTCCCATATCGGACTGATCCTACAATTATAAAAACATACTCACGTTGCCCTCTCTTCACCACTGTGAGGGCACATAGCTGTAGCTGGGTGTGCCAGGGGGCCGATATGTGGGCATCGTGACTTGGTGGGGGGCAACAGGCGCTGGTGATGGAGTTGTCAACAAAGTTCCTGACAACAAAAAGTGGGGCCCCGATTTACCGAGATTTTAATCACAAAAGTAACCTAAACACGTCCTGCACTTCATGCTAGTTGTGACTCAAAGAAAATGAAATTTAGCATCTTTACAAAATATAAAAACTAATGCTCACCAGCTGACATGGCCATGGTGGTGCCAGCTACCATCCCCATGGTGACACCGTTGTGGCGGGGAGGGATGGGCGGGGCATACATGGCTGCAGGCATCCCATTTGGCTGGACCACGGTTGTGTGATGGATAACATGAGGTGGCGCAGCATACAGTGGCTGTGTGTAATAAGTGCCTTGTTGTTGTGACGGTATTAATGCCTGAAGAACAAAAATGTTACAGCTCAAAACATTAAATAAACATGAGTTTATTAAAGGAACACTTCACCCCCCCAAAAAAGGTCATTACTTCTTTATCCTCATGCCGATAGAACATCAGGTGAAGCTTCTTAGTCCACAAAACATTTCTGGAGCTTCACAGCATAACAGCTTTCTACTAAAGAACTGAAGAAGCTGGGGACTTACAGCAGCCACCGAAAAGAAAGAAAAAAACATGAAATAGCTCAATACAGCTTGTCCAGCATAATCCAAGCCTCCTGAAGCCCGCGATCAAAAACTGATTTGAAAAAACGTTATTTACACCTTTTTTGATGAAATCTTCACTGTAGCTGCTAGCTAAAAGCGTTCGAGAGGCACTCGGCTTAAAAAAGGGTGGAAATAACATCTTTTCATCTTCTGGAGCCGAACAAGGTGTATGGAGCCATTTTATCTTTTGTTTCCGAAGATTTTTTATGTTTTAAAACAAGTCCCCAGCTTTTTCAGTTGTTTAGGAGAATGCTGCAACGCCGTTTTGCTGTGAAACTCCAGAAATATTTTGTGGACGAAGAAACTTTAGTCGACTTTCAATGGGCATAAGTAGATAATGACTGAATTTCATTTTTGTGTGAACTGCAGCAGTGACAGGTAAAGAGAAGAGGAACCGAAACAGCTACATCAAAAAGGAAACCGTTACAGTGTCAAAGGCTGAAATGCAGATCTTTAATTACAGCGCCATCCTCAGGCAGATCTGGATAATGCTTTAATACCAGAACCAGGAGCCAACAACAGTACTCTGACCTGTGCATAGGGGTTCTGTTGGGGGTAGGTGCTCCTGACCGGGTACACAGCAGCAGGATAGGGGTTAGGGGAGGAGGAGTATGGTGGCACAGTCCCTGTGTTGGGAGAGCAGGACATTTTGAAAGGAGTGCCCGGAGCATAGCCTGGTGGTAGGAAGACACTTTAAGTTAGTGCTGCTAAATATTAAATGTATGATCATGTTCAATCAGTGGGTGTGGACTCTTACCACTGGTGAAGGCTGGGTTTGCTCCTGCATAGACATTGGGATTGTACGCTGGAGCAGCTGCTGCGTAGCCAACAGGAAATCCAGCTAGCATGACCAAAAAAAAAAAAAAATCACTACATTTTACTTCTCTTAATTTTAGTTTTTTTTTTTGTTTTTATAAGGATATTTGCTCAAACGCATAAAATTACCTGGGTAGCCCATACCCTTAGTATTGGTAAAGGGGACCCCTGTGGATGCAGGGCTGTATACTGGATTCATGGTCGCCTACAGATGCTGCAATTACAGAAGCACAGACCCTGTGAATTTCCAATGACAGATGTCCACCAGCCTGGCTGTTTCAGGAGCAGACTATATACAGACATGACCTCTGTTCCCTCATGCTGCTGATGGACAGATGGAATAGATGGATAGTCCACAATATAAGGGCACTGACTAAAAAAAGATTCCCCGTTACCTTCATACAAAATCATAACACTTTGCACATCCAAACTCTTAATGAAACTTGACTTGTGTGTCTTTCCCATACATCTAAGACCTAGACCATTCAAGTAGCTCTCTCTTGAAACAATATGTATTACATAGCCACCCTTTCTCCCAATTAAACTACTAAAATCTAAATATGTTCCAGGGACCAAGAAGATGCACCATAAACGTGTCTTAACATTTCAGTAAATAGAACAGCTAAAGGCAACAAAAATGTTGCATTGCGGATTTGATATCTGGTGAGGAGCATATGAGATGACCTTGCTAGTTCATGGTTGCTACGTTGTTTAGTTGAATATGTTAGTCTAGTTTTCCTGGTCCTCTATCTGGTTGTGGTTTTTGCAAGTTAGAAACTATGGCCCTTACCATAGCTTTACAATATCATTACAGCAGCCTACCGGCACAGTGTAGGCCTATTGACAAAAACATGGTGCTGCCCATGGTGCTGATGCATAATATTCTCTAAACTATATACTATAAATACTCAATCATATCCTATATTGCCGCCTATATACTCTATAACAGACCTATTAAATTGGTGGCCCGTGGGCCGGATGCAGCCCGTTATCAACTTCATTTCGGCCCTTTCATCGTTTAATTAGGAGGCTAATTAGCCCATTCATTGGTTATTCCTGGTGTTAAACACAGAAACACTCTTATTTTATTTAAAACTTTCAAGGCCAACGGTTTAAGCAGAGGGAATATAGGAGAGTCAAACGGAATACAAAAAGACACTAAATGTAACATTGTGTTTATTAGAACAACCTACTTCTAAGATCAAACAGATGCATTGTTGTTTAATTTACTTTTGTGTACATAATGTTTCCTTTTCAAGGGTGAAAATGAAGAAGAGAAAAATTGTTTTAACACATTTAAAATAGTTGAAAATACAACACGTTAGGGCAGACATGACTACATACTTTTTACTAAAGGGTTATGGTTTAGGGCCATTCTCCCTGTTAAAAATTAACAAATCACCGACAACAAATTCCACCAGTAGAGAAGCCTCGACCTCTGCTTCACATAATGTTCTTTACCTGAATAAACACTTGGGTACAGCTATGTCTCCCTCTAGCGGTGATCCGAACGCCATTAAAGCACTTTACAAGTCTGCGTATTCACTGGGAATTTAAACAGAAAATGAAACGCACTGCTTCTATAGGCTACTTCATTATATATTGACGTAAAACCAAAGCAATTAAACCACTGTCGTCGCGACATGATTTGCCATTAATGCAGTTACGGAGAGAGAACTACGAAGCCAAATCTATTTCATTATCTGACTTTTTATTGAAACACCAGGGCTGAATATAACCGAACATCTTAAACATTTTTTTTTCAAATTTAAAATATATCTTAAACAGGGAGCGCCAATAATTCAGCTATGTTTAATATTTTAGCATTGGTGCTTTTTATGATCTTCCACCAAAACACACATGGACGACATGAGCTAAGAGCAATTTGATAAGTTGACGTTTTATTTATTTTTTTTGCTTGTAAGCTTGTTTTCAGTTGGTCTTATGAATTACAATGTTTGCACGTAATTCCTTAAATGTGACGTTGGTCGTGTTGCCAGCAAAAAAAATAAAGATGGCAACCTTTAGCCTAAGTGAAAGAATTTTGAAAGGTGAACATGAACGCAGCGGGCTTTGTTATCTGATCATTAGCTAGCTTAGCTCACAAGCCTCATTAGCTGCGCAACCTGCCGTTAGCTAAGCGTGAATGTCACTGCAGGTTTGTTACGATGTGCCGACTGACCCGTGGATCACCTGTCTGACCGCGGAAAACCACTGGACTGTCCCCGGACAGCAGCCAGATGGGGACAGCTTGTCAACAGGCCGCATAGCGCAGGAGGCAGCCAGCCGGCCGGACAGCTGCGTTCTGCAGTGGCGTCTGTCTCAACAATGAAAATGGCACAAACATCTTCGTATCTAGATAATAAGCAACACAAACTTACTGTTAACTGTTTGATCGCCTGTTAGTCCCTTCCTGTGGTCTTCTGTTGTAAAAATGAGATAAAGATAGCTGGTGTTTTGCTCCCAGATGCTTTGCTGAACTCTTTTGAGCACCCCGCGTCACTTCCGTGTAGTGTCACGTGGTCTACAAATATAAACTACGACACTTTGTTTTACAATGTAACAAAATGTCTTCTTGTAATGTGCATTTTTATATATCTATATTTATACACCAAACGATTTTTATTCTAATGTTCTTGAAAGACTTTAACTTTAAAAGATTATGAATCTAACTAAAAAGAACGTAACCGGTAGGTAAAATGATTTATCACTTAACAATGGCATTCTTATTTAGTATAGTTCTCCATATGCTATTTTTTCCACACAGTCGCTACACTTTGAGAGTGCAACAATATAACATATAATATCCTAACACTGCTACATGGTGGAAATCCTATGTGAGCTCATGCTTATGTATACTCTGTGGTCCTCGCAGGAAATAAAATCTATTTGGATTTGGCAAGGGCTTCCCTTGATCTCACAAGGTATGAACACTGGATTTAGCCGATTGTGCTTTAAAGGTAATGCAACTAACACTTGTACAAATAATGTTCCATATTTCTGTAACAGCAATCATTAAATGGATTTGCTCTTCAAGGACCTTGACGCATCGTTTCCATTCAGCCATTGAACTGGGAAGAGTCGGTTCCATACTGTTGTGATTTTGGTGCGACATGTATGTGATTTTATAGGTAAAATGTTGACATTTAACTTCTATTAGGAATCATTCTGCGGTGTAAAGTGAAGCTGTTCGGTCGCCTGGTGTCGTCGGTAAAGAGCAGGGCTGTAATGTCTGGAGCGGCCGGTGGAGGAGGAGGCTCCTCCTGTCTGGGCGCAGCAGCGGCAGCCAGTTGTAGCTCCGCCGGCTCCCCCTACGCTGCTGCTGCCGCCGGGGGAGGCGCTGGGGTGGCCGGGAGGTTGCCAGCTCGGGTCCTGGAGCATGTTTTCTCCTATCTGGAGCTGTCCGACCTGATTCGCTGCGCGTTGGTCTGCTGGCACTGGAACAATATTTTGTCGGACGAAAACAGCGAGGTGTGGCGCAGCCTGTGCGCCCGGTCTCTGAGCGACGAAGCCCTGCGGTCTGACATCCTGTGCAACCTGCCCACCTACAAGGGGAAGGTAGGTTCACCAACATACCGCTGTTCTCTCGGGTTCGGAGAATCAATGACAATCTCCATTCAAAAAACAGTCTATTCGCTATTTGCTCTGTTAACCGTTGCCGGAACACACTGTTCTCGGGATGTATAAGCTACGATATTGATCCATACCCAGTCTTTCATAAACAAAAAGTAATGTATGCTGAAAACATGAATTAAATTGGCAGATTCTTAAATAAAGGTTGTTTTAAATCATGAAAGTATTTGGAATCGAAAAGTCCACTGAGAGTGAAACCTATTTTTAGAGCAATCTCTAAATGGGACAGGTCTGTAGGAAAATTTCCATGGGTCCTTATGGAAGTTCCTTAAGGAATACTGGATCTCCCCACACCCCACTGTTGAGAACTTTAAAGTGACAAAATCCAAATATAATTGGAGTGAAATCTCTCTTCTCTTTGTTTAATATCTCTTCTCTATAGAGCTAACTGTGAAAGTGCTTACAGAAGCTTTAAGCTCCAAACCCTGATTGGTCCAACACATCCTGTCCTGTGTGCATGGTCTCACCTTGTTTTTTGAAAGCATTTATATATAGAAGGATCTGTTTCCCAATTAATCCAATGAGAAGGCTTTTCTGTCAACTTCAGCACCCAACACCTCCAAAACCATGTTATAAATTATGCTAATTTGATGTTTTTACACCATTATTTGAAGAATTTTAGGGAGACCACTAAAGGTTGAGACGTCTGGTTTTAAATTTGTTGCCCCTGTCATATCTTCCTCTACAGCTCAAGGCCTTTCAACATGGTCTGAGCTCCCACGACTGCTCCCGCAATGTTTACGTGAAGAAGAACGGCTTCACTCTGCACCGCAACCCTATCGCCCAGAGCACAGACGGTGCACGTGGCAAGATTGGCTTTTCGGAAGGGAGGCATGCCTGGGAGATCTGGTGGGAAGGCCCTCTTGGCACAGTGGCAGTGATAGGCATCGCCACGAAGCGGGCGTCCATGCAGTGCCAGGGCTACGTGGCCCTGCTGGGCAGTGATGACCAGAGCTGGGGCTGGAACCTGGTCGACAACAACCTGCTCCACAATGGAGAGGTCAACGGCAATTTCCCACAGTGTAACAATGCGCCAAAATATCAGGTAAGAGCTGGAGCCACATCTGTAACTGTGGAATGATTTTCCCAATTAGTAACTGCAACACTTTAGGAGGTATGTTTTAAGAATGTAGTTTTATTTGGTATGTTTGTAACTCAGGAAGGTGGAATTGTGTTTGTCCACAGATTGGGGAGAGAATACGAGTGATTCTAGACATGGATGACAAGACGTTAGCCTTCGAGAGGGGTTTTGAGTTTCTTGGAGTAGCGTTTCGTGGACTGCCGAAGGCCTGCCTGTACCCTGCTGTCTCTGCGGTCTACGGCAACACCGAAGTCACCATGGTGTACCTGGGAAAACCTCTGGATGGCTAGAAGCAGAGTAGCCAGTGCCACAATTCAAAATTGACAGGCCACTGGCGGGTGCAGGACTTTTTCTGTCAACAGTCTGACGACCCTGTTCGTTGCACCGTTTCAAAAGGTTCTTGGAGGCCAAGTGGTTGCGTTTCTTCCAAGCAGAATTGACGTACACAAAGAGATCTTTTGGCACTTCTACCACAGCTCGACATAAGGAGTAGACTGGACAAACTACAGGAGTGTGTGGGAACTATCATAAGCATGTTTCTGTAATAACGTGGACGTGTCCACTTTTACAGTTTAGCTGCTGGACTCTTTTATTTACAGGAGAGGGGAACATTATTTAATTCCAATTCAGGCTAAAAACATTTACTTCAGATTTTTTGCCTGCTTTAATAAGGCCAAAACTAAACGGTGGCAAATACTTTAAGACATCCTTTTAACAAGTGGTAAATAAACAGTAGTTATCATTGGCTATCTGTTGTGTCAGTTTATGGAAACAGCTCATTGCAGATTAACACAGATTAACTGTAATTGATGACTGGATTATAATGGTTATATGCCAAATCAATGTGACCTGATGTTATGTTTTGCTGTAGGCAAATATATAGGACACACCGATCAACTGTCATGCATGTGCATGGATACTGGCATACATGCACTACAACATCCGCCATTTCAATATATCTACCCAGTAATGATGGAATTTATACCTGTATCATGTTAATGTATGTCCTTTTTAATGTGCTACCGTACACACTATTTATTTCTTGGTTTTATCTATGGTACTATAGATACTGTATGGTTATAAGGTCTGAAAATAAAGTCTACGTGGTGCCACTCTTAGAATAAAAATGTCTGTTTGTCTGCTTCTGCACAGCTGTCCAGTTACTCGCTGCATGATTCCAGCCCATGTTATACGGACCCACCAAATTTGTTTACGGATACAAACTCAAAGCTGCAGACTGACTTGTACGTCTAAATAAAGCCCTGGATCATAGAAATTGAAACCGAGTCTAGACGCTGCATATTTTTTCTGTCCAGTGAAATCTCTAAAATTTATGATTTAGAATTTCTTCCATAAAACTGAAGTATTAACTGCCCCTGAAGCTGAAAACGGGGATAACGAAATAATTGACAACTGTTCTTGGCTTCTGTAGACACGAAAGTTTGTACAGACATTCACAATTCCCCAACGATTAATCTTTATAACTTTTGAGTTCCCCTTCACTGTTTAAGACGAAAACATGAAGAACAGCCTAAAAAATAATCCGAATCAACACCTCTGACAGTCTTAACATGAAGCTGCACATTACAGCAGAGGTTAACATTCACCTCAGTTCACAGTAATAATTTACAATATGTTCATAGAAATAAATGCTTTTTTGTTACAAAGGTTGAACAACAGTGACTCAGTCATGTAGAATTAAATGAAACCTGTTACTGTTGTGAACACATGCTCTCTGTTCTGTTCCAGTGCGCAGGAAGAGATGAGTTTTACATGTCAGTCCACAGCAACGGCAGTTTATTTTGAAATCCACAGGATCTGATTGGCATGACTCATGAAGGTGGATAAACAAACAATGTGCACCACCTACTGAAGTTCAGCCTTCAACAACAGGAAATAAAAGGAAAAGACATCAGGTACTGGATGCTGTCAGCACTGTGGGAGAGGATGAGCACTTCAATGAATGATTAATGACATATGTTCTGCCAGTGCTAAGAGCTTGGCTGCTATTTGTCCCTGAGTCTGAGTATGTATCTCCTAATACTGAGCCGTCTGTTTACTTCCTGTCATTCTGTCCTGCTCTGACCCTGAACATCTGCTTTCTTGATCATTTTAATTGCCTGTCAGTCAGTCAGTCAGTCTGTATATTAGCCGAACGGTGTTAAGAGTATAGCCTCAAACCTGAAAGAGCTGCTGAATTCACTGTGACTCCCTCACATCACTGCAAAACTACTGTATTAACTCCAAGATCTCTTCTGTTGTTCAGATAATGTTCAAACAAAGCAGATCCACTTGCTGGATACTAGTTTAGTGCTGGTTATTGCATATTTTATCAACAATTATACGTAACAAGAACAAATGGAATTAAAGGTATTTTCATATTATCCCCTGAAATAACCCCAATGGCTACACCTGCAGTTCATCTCAGTCATTCTCAAATGATTTCATAGAAAACTTCCACATAAACAGAGCCAATATTCACAGTACTAAATTACTATTTCAAATGCACGAGATCAAATTGAAGATGAGACATCAATGTGCACACAATGCATCTGTCTATCTGGCAATTTCTGTTATGATAAATAACACCTGTCTGCCATTGTATATGTTGTTATAGATATATAGGAACATAATTTGGTAACTTCCAGCTCTCCAAGAAGCTGTAAACATCCATCAGAAATTTCCAAAATTCCTCTCAGAGCCTAAAAAACCGGATGGATTTCTGACTTCAGTACTTCAAGAATTATGTCATAGAAATATGCAATAAATCCTTATTCCACAAGAGGGCAGTAAAGTTTTTGTTCATGCTATGCAAATAGTCTTATGCCACAGAAAGTCCTTGTCATAGGCAGATGAAATCTCAAGAGGACAGAGAATCTCCATCTTACTTTTTATAATACATTTTATCTTTTTCATTAACTCCCAGTGGTGGAGTGATTTCTTTAAGAAACAATGTGAAGAATAAACTGAATAGAATAAACCTGAGAATCCTCAGTATTCTAGTATTTATCTTCATGTTTAGTAGTGCAATTCCAAATTTCTGTGGTGTTTTTATGCTGCAGGGTATGAGCTTCCCACACCCCTCCTCACCCATGGGACTTAACAACCCAACTGCCACACCACCCCCTCAGCTCTCAAAACTAGAATGCTCATTTTCATACTGTACCATGTCTTAATTTGTCCTCACATCCTGAAATAGACAAAGAACTGTGCACATGTTCGCAGTACAAGATCACAATACAAGACCATGTGACAGTGGTCTTACACTGCAGGCTGAGCCACCACTGCAGGTGACCTCGCTGGACTAAGGCCCACTCATTCGGCTGAAATATAAAGCACTGATTCTCCACTGTGAAGGTACAACAACCAAACAATGGTGTAAGGGTGGGGGATCAACAATAATTCAACTGCTAAACAATTTTTTAAAAATTAGACTACATCAGTGTTTCTCACCAACACTCTGTGTGTACGTTGAATGCTTTTCTGTCATAAAACATTTGCGAAGCCAAATATTTTCTTAAAAATTTGAAAGCTGCATTGACTGCTTCTGTGTTTGCTTGCCAGCAGTCATCTCACCTGCGTTTGCTGGTGCATTTTTATCACCACCTGTCAAGCAGGGTAATAATGTGAAACCACTGGCTGGCCTGTATATCACAGCACCCACGTGCACGTGTGAAATCATTAATAGTGTGATATTAAAATGTCCTTCCTTTTACACTGCCTGAACATCCTGTTTTCATGAATGGAGGCTGGTGAGGTTTTGACTTTCAGTGGTCAATCTCGACCCTGTTCACAAGCCTTTTTTTCCTCTTTGATCAAGTGTTTCCCATCGTCGGGCTTATCACTTGTTTGACATGAGGGTACAACGCGCCTGGTATACCGTCGAACCAGACTACTTCTAACAGAAAACTCTGTTAGAGCTGATAAATTTCATTTGCGACAACAATTTATGTTCGTTGATTTATTTCCGCCATGGCGTGATCCAATTGAGATCTCTCCTGTAATAAGGAAATGAAAACAATAACCTCACTTTGAAGAGAGCAGACCTCAAGAGAACTGACTGAAACACCCAGACAGGTGGAATTACACTGGATTTATACTGGGTTTAATTACAAATAAATTATCCATATTATAAAAACTGTTTTTATTTCTCTAGAAGTATTCCTCTGTTTACTAAAAAGGCATTAATGCTTTTAGAAATGGATTCATTAAATTAACTGATATCAAAACCATGATTTTCACTTATTAATGCCCTGACATGTGGCACTCCAAAAAATTGCCCCGCTGCAGGCCAATTGGCCTTGCCCCTAAAGTGATGAATTTCCAGGCCTGCCTGAGACTGTTTGATGGATTTCTCTGGTACCAGCTAATTCTGGTATCTTTGTTTGGAGCGATCAAGTCACACCTGCAGTCAAAACCATATCTGCAACAAAATATGAAAGGCAAAAGGTAAGAATGACATTTTTACCTTCAATCCTAAATCATCACATTATCACTTTATCTTGAATGGTAATTCACAGGCGCAGAATTCTTCAATCAGAAGTACAAGGAACTCTTCTGTCAGACGAGCCTGTTAGACAAGCATTCTCAAAGTTTTATTCATCCGGAACCCTCGTTGCATTTGTTGTTTGATTGAAATTGATTAATAGTGTCATATTGTGGTTTGGACAAATAGAGATATGCTCTGATTATTAAGACAGTTGCTTGAGAGCGTAAGGGTCTCAGCTGTCTCTGCTGAGTGCGGGAATGATGTTGTAGTTTACAGCAGGGGTTCTCCACCTTTTGTAACTTAGGGCCAATTTCTGATTGTCAACACATTTCTGAGGACCACCTTCACAAATTAATGACAGAAAAATCATAATGTGACCAGAGAGCTAGTTAGTTCCGGATTAGACGTTGGCTAGTAGTGGGAGTTTGGAGAACACGTTTGTCCGGTGATTTTCAAATGTAACTGGTCATCGTATATGCATTTTAATATGGCTTTTTTTTATTTATGTGAGGTCTTGAGCACCTTTAGATATAGAAATGACATTTTTTTTAAAATTACAAAATACAATAATAATAACAGTAATCTAACCATTTGACTGTACCACTGCCTCCAAGGCCCACTAGATGAAGGTCTGAAGCCCACCAGTGGGCCCCTGCCCACTGAGAACTGGTTTATAGAATGAGAGTGAACAGGGCCCGACAGATTCCATCGCTTTCAGTAAAAACTTCCAATGCTCTCTCTCAAATCCACTAAGTTGAGATTTACAGCATGTGTGTTTAAACAGTCAGGTGAATGACGGTGAAAACAGGGCACTTCAGTTTTTTTACTTTATATAACCAGAGTGTCACACAAGTAAATTCACCTCAACTTGGAGTCAAGGATTAGAAAAGCTTGCCAAACAAATGTACGAGAGAGTCAGAAGTGAGAGCTAGAGATGTAGATGTCCCATGCGAAAACAGGAAGGAATCATTAACAAATCAACTCTTGAAGGACAGTATCATCACTTCCTGATTCCTAATTCCCTATTCTTGCACCCATGGGTGACTACTAAGGAGAGACAAGTTACCAACTGGAGTTTAACAAAAGAAGAAAGAGAGCTGGTGCTTTTAGTGGTTGGACATCAAGACAGAGAGAACAAAACACATACAGTGTTTGGTTAAAGTAGCCACGGTGTAAACTTATTGGTATTGAATGAAACATTAGAGGACGTAGCAGTGACACGTTTGTGTGCTATCCACCAGTCCTCTTCTTGACTCCCTGAGTTATGTGATGTATCTGGCCCAGAAGCACTGTGACCCTTCAATACATTACTTCGTGTTCACAGACTTGATTGTCTCTGTATGTGTGTGTTTTGTGATGGCTGTTGAAGTGACAGGCCAACGATCAGGCAGGAAGGGTGTGTGTGTTGAGTGGTTTCCTCTCTAGAAAGTTGGCTGATCAGAACGAGCGGAGGGTGTGAAGGGTGTGTTCGCAGTGGGTTTTTGTGGTATGCAGTTGTGCTACCAACCTTAGTGCCTTGTATTACAACATTATTGTCGTGGTGTTGTGAGGGGAGAAAAGAAACTTTTGTTGTTGGGCCTGCACTTGAGAAGTTCTTTCTGATTGCAGCTTGCCCATGTGACTTGGTTTCCGTTGCCTGCCTGCTTCCGTGAATAGTAAAAAGAGCCATCAGTGCTTCAGAGCAGCAGGAAGGCAGCTGAACTTCACACACGAGAGCACACTCTGCAACAGCGAGTCAACCAGCGATATGGTCAGGGGATCAACCGTTAGTGGCTTGGGAAATCCACACCTAACCACCAGTGTAAGTAAATGCATGCTCTAATCTAGTACTGCAGTATGCACTGACACTCTGACTGCTAAATTAAGCAAACGGCATGCTGTGTCTAAAATAAGAAAGTTGAATTTAATCATATTTTGTCTGTGCTGTGCTTGAGCAAGATATCTTATTGATCATAGTGCTGATTAGGATGTCATTCTTGTTGAAACTAATGTCAGCATATTTTTCAGAATAACAGTTTTAACACAGGGTTTTCTTGCATCCATATCCAGTTAATCTGGAATCCGCCTCACAGAATAGTTGCATGAGTAATTACTATCAATGTTATAAAATTGCTTGGTATTGCATCTGAATAGGCTTGAATTATGGATTGCCCGCTATTAAAAATTGCTCAAATGTTTATATTTCTCAGCAAATATAAACATAAGGAATATGCTGAATATATATTTGTGCAATCCTTAAGTGTGGTTTATATGTCATTATTATTCAGGGTGTTTTAGTAACACTCAGAGAAGAGAAAGTGGCTCATGGCAAAATGTCTTTTCTTCTGTGGCCAACTTTTTCCCAGAACACATATATTATGTTCTTTAGTCTTACCCCGAGACCTCTCTGGCACGTAACACATAATATAGTTTAGGAATGGAGTAGTGCTTTTGCCAGTGTTGTATACAATAATGTAGTTATAGGATAAACTATTACTTGAACGTTAGTAAAGTGATAATAACACTAATAACAGTAATAAAAAGACAAAAAATTGTTTATGTGAGAGAAAAATAACGCCCGCCAAAATCAGCATATTTCCTCAGGTCTCTAAAATTAATTAAAATTTAAATTAACTTTAACTGCAACAGCTTGTATTTACACACAACAGAAAATGATATGCAGATTACATGTTGTGGACATGAATGTCTGGATGAAAGACATGTGAACTGGACACACCAGTGTCACGTGTTTGTAAAGTCATATTTATAATTAACATTTATGGTGAGGATATAACAGGTAAAATAATAATAATATTAAGTTGAAAAGTTGAGTGAAAATATCCACTTCTCTGACCCGTAAAGCTGCTGTCTCGATCTCCCAGTCTGATAATCCGTTCATGGTGGAGAAATTGATGTCTCCAATAATTCATGCACAGAACACATATTTTTTCACATGACGCTCATTTGCCAAAGTTTCACGAATCACAATACCAGGCTTGTCATCACATGTAAATCATGATGAATATGCTTTTAAACTATAGAGGGGCAAACGCAGGTACTCATGGATCATCTATCATCAGCACGTGTTGATCAATCACCATCCTCCCTCTTTCTTTCTCTCACTTTGTCGACAGTGAGGATGTTAAAATGCCGGTGGCTCGCTCCCATCCTGCTTTGCTTTTTGTCCGTGTGGAGATTACTGACGCCAGCCTCAAGTCATCCACAACACAGCCGATGCCAGCTGGTGAGATGTCTCTCTTTTACGAAATAAAAAAACACTGAAATGAACAGTATATGTGATGCAAAATATGTAAAATGAGTGTTGTTGTTTTTTAAATGTTAAAGTCTTAATCTAGTTTTTTAGAAAGGGTAGATACTGGTAGATTAACTTTACAACTTTGATTAAGATAGTAATTTTTTTTTGTTGTTGCTTTCTGTCACCCTTCCAACACTCATGTGCAACACTAAATTCATATCAGATGCTCAGTGAGCACGAGGTTATAAATGGTCATATGAACATTCTGCAGGAAATTACATATTTTTTGTGCTCCAATATTTCCCACTTTGCCACATCAGGGAGGCAAAATGGGAAGTGGTTAATTTATTAAGTCATCCATCAAAGTTGATAATCCACTGTATTGTTAGAATATATTAGTCATTTTCACACTAAAATAATGCACTGAAATCTTTAATTTATTATCCACTGCTCATTTTAAAAAGCTGTGAATTTGTGAAAGCCAAACGCTGCCATCTCTAAAACCATGCCACCCGCTTAGCTAAAAACTGAGAAAAGAAAGCTTATGTTAAAATTCTGATGCTACATAAAGTGATATGAGAGGATTAAACAATCCTTCCAGAAAGGAAGCTTTGTGATATACGTCGTAAACCCACTAAGGAGTAAATTCAGCCTTGTGATTTTGTTCCTAAACCTTCCAAAATAACAATTTTACAAGATTTACAAAGTTATGAGGGATAAATGATTACCAGTACTAGTACTTAGAAGAAAAGTACTTGACTAAAGGTTCATGCAGATCTGTCCATTCAAAGAGAGCTTAACAAGTTCAGTTGTTGTCCCTGAAAGAAATCCAGTTTCTGTAGGGTTTTCTAAAAAGCCCAAACACTTTTCTTCGACCAAGGGAAACACAATGCACTAATACACAAATTTTAAGTTATGTGTTTCCTTTTCTTTGCAGATACAAAGAACGGCTCTCTGTAACAATGGAAAGCTCACCTCTGTACCTGCAGGACTGCCAGACAACATAGAGGAGCTTCAGCTCAACTACAATCACATTCAAACACTACAGGACAACTCTCTCAGTTACCACTCATTACACACCCTGAGCTTAGCTTGTAATAATTTAGAGAAATTACAATCAAACAGTTTTCAAGACTTAAAATTGTTAGAAAGCCTCAATTTAGCAAATAACAATCTTCATATTGACTACCAAGAAACCAGTCACGCATTAAAGACTCTACCCAGGCTTAGAGTTCTGGATCTCTCTGAGAATAAGCTTGATGAAGAAATGGCTGCAACTATTCTTCAAAATCTGACATCTCTGGAGTATCTAAATCTTTCTGGAAACCTCTTGCAGAGACTGGATGAGACCTCGTTCAGCGATCTTCACCAACTCAAAGAACTCAACCTGCAGAGAAACATCTTGTTTGAGATTGAAGCCGCCTTCAACAGCAATCCCAAGCTCCAGAGGCTCAACTTGGCCTTCAACTATCTTCCTTGCCTGTATGACTTCCAAATGACCCAGCTGGTTGTCCTCAACGCCAGCCACAACTTCATTGAGTGGTTCATCTCCAGACAAGACCTTAACGACACTTTCCAGCTGGAAACACTTGATCTATCACACAACAAACTCCTCTTCTTTCCTTTCTTGCCCAACCAGAGCCACTTGCGGAATCTTTATCTATCCCACAACAGTGTTCAATTTTATGAACACTTGGCATCCAACGCCACAGTAATGAATTCAACTACAACTGTTGAGTTCTACAATATGAAGAAGTACACGAGCAACATAACGGCCCAGCTGTGGGATGAAAGCCTACATGGTGACATTTCCTCTGTAGAGATTTTGGATCTAAGAGGAAACCAGGTAGGGTATTTCCCTCAAGGGTTCATCCAGAAAATGCCCTCCCTGCACAGACTTCAAATGCGCATGAACTGCCTGGAAACCTTAAATCTAACATCAGAGCAGCTCTCTCGCAGCTTGTACGAGTTGGACATTAGCAACAACAGGCTAAACCAGGTTGTAGCAGATGAAGGTACGATGACTGCTCTTGGCAATCTGACGTACCTTAACCTTAGCCTCAATGATCTAGAGCGGTTACCCTCAGGATTATTTTCTTCATTGCCAAGTCTTAGGTCAGTGGATCTCAGTTATAACAATATTGACATTTGCCTTCCTGAGGAAGCTGAGATCAGTACAGACACTATGTCTATGTGCGTGGATTGGAAAAACATTGTATCTCTAAGGCAGCTTTACCTTAAGGGATGTAATCTTAAAAGAATTCCATTGTCTGCATTTGCTGGGTTGTTTCTAACGCACTTGGAACTGTCCGACAATCCTGGACTCATGGTCCAAGAATCAATACAAAGTCTCAGCACAACGTTGCAACATTTAGGTTTAGGAAACACTCATATACAAGACTTTGACTTCTCCAATTTCCAAAGTCTGACGTCTTTAAATGTTTCAAGGAACTCTATTGCCCATCTTCCCCCCTCACTTCTGAATCTTGACCTGAAAGTGCTCGATTTGAGGGACAATAGACTGTCCACTATTCCCTCAGGTCAGGCTAACACATTAGCCGTGAAACTGCACACAGTTTTCCTCACAGGAAATCCATTCAACTGCTGCCAAACAGAATGGTTCAAAACATTTGAAACAATCGATGTGGTCGGACGGTCAGACATTGAATGTGAAGATCTCTTCCAAACGACACACAGAGTGGAGCACTTCCAGTCATTTTTGTGTTTGAAGGAAGGTGGAGAATCTATATTCTGGTACATTCTGCTTTTTGTACCCATTTGCCTTTCTTTTGTGGGGATTTCGATCATTGTTCTCCTCACCTTCAAGCCCAAAATGGTACAAAAATCAATCAAAAAGAAGTGTTTGAAGTCTACATCTTACTGATACTTTATAACCCTTAAACAAAAACATGTTTGTACAGCAAATTATTGAGAACTGTAACTAAATGTATGTTGGAAATAAAATCGATTAATTGTAAAACTGTCTACAATAGTGACAATATGTATGTGAGGGACAACTACCAGTATTTACATAACAGGGTTTTTACTTTTTCACACTGCTGTGTTTAGGTGTGGTTTAAAACCAGATGCTATCCCTGATGTACCCTGATGTAAAAATGTGCCGACGGTGTGTGTGTGTGTGTGTGTGTGTGTGTGTGTACATATGCAGAAGTAGTGTGATACAAGCTGTTGCTATAAGCAGCAGAGGAAACATGAAATTTCCTGTTTTGCTAAGATGTGCAGCAACTGCCCAGTTCTCAAAGAGGGGTTTGAGGTTTCCTTCCTATCAGTGAGTAACAGATGCAACATCGGCATGAAATTCCAGTGCGTTAGCTCTCCTGAGGAGTTGGTTTGGACCCATATGTTGGTACTTGCTAATCTATGCTGCTATGCACTTGGCAGTAATGCAATGTCAGGCCACTGAATTTCAGTGATTTTGTATGGATATCATCATAAACATTACATTTTCAAATAAGGAACAGCATCCACATGCTATAGGATGGAGGGAAGTGAGAAGGCGTTTTGTGTGTATGTGTGTAGTAGATCAGTGTGTAGCTGTGCAGAGTGCTGGAGGCCTAACCAGAAAGTAACCAAAATACCGCTGTGGTAATACACAGGGTCATGGTGGTTGGAACTTAAAAAAGAGAAACCGGAGTGAAGTCGTGTCAAAGCCTCTAAACACCATCATTTTACATGTCTTTCACAACATAATCTTGTTTGTCAGTAGGTAGGAGTCAAGAGTTTCTTGTTGTTCATCTGCAGAAAGGGGGGGGTTTAGTTCTAACCGTGCAAATGGGTCAATGAAATAAAGAGATGTCAAGTCAACTCGAGGCAGCTGTTGAGGTAGAGACAGAGAAACTGGTTTGAATATATTTAATCACCATTAAGTTATTAATAATCAGTGTCATTTATTTTGATTGGCAACTTGAAACCATTGTTAATGTTCCAAATCTACTTTGAAACAAAGGTACAATATTGTGTTCAAGGGTGTAAAATTTGGTTTTCAGTGTCTATCACAAAATTAACATAGGTGCTATAGAATATCAGCTGCCATATGAGATATCTGGGTAACTTAATGGAAGCAAGATGTGGACCTGGACTGATAAAATGCTGCAACTGCTCTGACAAAAACAGCTCAAGAGTATGATCACATCAGGAAATGATTGGGAAAGACTTTCCGCCAAGAAATCATCATTTGCGGAACAAACTGGTCACAGATTGTTGACCAAGAGGAATTTTATTTGCTCACTCAGCAGAAATCAGAAGATAATTGGCCAATATTAAAAACTTTAGAGCAGCCAAACTTTGATAACTTTGTAGCTAACATGGTGTATAAATGCACTAAATTCAGGGACACAAGAGACCACATACACACTATAAAAATTATAGAACCACCCAGTCTTTTGTTTCTGTTTCTGATTCTGTTTCTCACAGATAAATGCAAAATGAGTCAAATTTGACTTCAAGTGGTCAAATGAGATTAATTGACATTGCATTCTGACAGCAGGTGTGCACTGTGGTACATTGAAGGATTATCCACATACCCTGTATCTACGTATATATTCTGGTTAATGTATCCAAAAGATATAGCTATAGCAGACAGGGTCACGTGTACGATATGGGAATGTAAATGTTTCTGATTGCATCAATCAGGTGTCAAGACAACTAATTCTAGTGTTGACTATGAACTGTTTATTAAAATTATAAATCTGTGGAACATCTTGAGTGAGTTGGTCAGCCTGACCCTGGTTGATTGTGGTCTGCAGAGGAGGAGGTTATATACAGTGAGTGTGTGTATGTAAGTGACTAGCAGTCCTTCCCAGCTGCATGTGCTCATTTGGATGTTCGGGGATACATGACAAAGAGGATAACAAGAGTGTACGGCATGTTAACAGTTCTTTGAGGCTACATCCTCATGTCAGGGTTTCTTTAAATCATCTTTGTGTAGCATGCTAATATCTTCTAACCTCTACATACAAGTGGAAATCCATCCAGTAGGAGAGACGTTTCATTCAAAACTACAAACCTGCTGGTGGCGCTACAGGAAACGTTTTATGTTTGTACAATTTTTAGTCCGGACCATTGACATAAATAAAGATGGCCACCGCGTCTCCACTTCCTCCTACAAAAATTAAGCCCAAATATCCCGGATACGAGCGCTGCCATCTTGTTCTGGTGACGTCATTTGGAGCCGGAGTCTGCGCAGTAGCGACCGGCATCGGAGCCGCGGTATCAAGTTCCCGCCCATACACCTGCCCGGCCAACCGCGAGCATGGCTCAGATGTCAATCATGACGTTTCACCCCCTTTTTATACCATCAAATAATTAACTAAAACCAAACAACCAAAAAAATCAACACTTGAACAAACTGGCGTGATAAGAACTACCTAAAATGACAGAAACCATATTTGGGAAAAATGTATTTGACATGTACTTTGAGTTTTTAGTTTGGTCCATGTCCCATCACATGGAGGGGGAGGGGTTTATGACCTATTCTGCAGCCAGCCACCGGGGGCTATCAAGATGTTTGGGCTTCACTTTTGGGGAGCTCTCATGTCATCCATCTTTGTATACAGTCAATGGTCCAGACCAAAATGGTGGACCGTCCGACCAACTGTGCAACTGTCATTGCCATCCATACAGCCCAGCCGCGAGCATGGCTAAAAAAACATACACAGCCTTTTTAGTAACATTGATGCTTGAAGCTGCCTGTTACCCACTTCACTTTTTTCATCCTGTTTTTGTTCACCCAAACAAACTAATTTTGCCTACAGACTCGTCACTTTCTTGGTAGCTGTCAGAAAGAATGTGGAACAGCCTGATGTATAATGTTTTATTTTGCATCAGAATTGCCTTTAATAGTGACAAGAAAGCCTTGTTCAAGATACATGAAGATACACTGCATATTATTTGCAATTCCCTGTACATCAGGTGAACTTTGAGGAGGCCTAAAATGGCAGATGTCAATAAGTATTTTTTGTTTTGTGTGCAAGTGTTTTTCCTCAGGCATGTTTTCGCTGATCTGTGAATTGGTTAAAGCTTACTTTAACAAACCGGGTGGGGTTATTTTTTTTTTAGAGATTTTATTATTTTTAGATTAAGATGTGAAAGGTGCCAGGTTTCAGAACAGAGAATACTATGCAACTGAAAAGTTATGCTCACAGCTGTGTGTATATGAAGACCAATTTCAGCCTCAAATATTATTGTTTATAAATAAAGATATAACATAGTTTAATGTCCATTTGTATCAAAAACCTTTGTTCTAACATAGTTTTTTTCTCTGTTGGGTTTTTAGGCTTTACGCTTTATGAGCGTAACCAGTAAACACTAAGGTCAAAGGTTACTGGTCAATATCTCGACAGTCTCTCTGATGGGCGCATGCTGAAAACTGAAAATATTGTCCAGTGTAAACTGGCGTACAGGAAGTCAACAGGCAGTTTGCAAAACTCCACTTCCTGTTAACCCTTCCTGCTCTTCCTGACAGGCGAGGACAAGGCGCTTTGCACTGGACTGATTGTTTAGCCAGCAAGCGCTTCATGTAAGTTAATTGTGCGGCCTTAAGATGGCTAAAAGCTCATTTTATGAAGCTGTGGTCAGAGAGGAGCCCTCAGGACATACAGTATAAGGCTGATATGCCTACCCTTAAAACCGTCTTCAATTAAAGACATTCTTTCAAACTGGGTCAGTGTTATTTTCTGGGGATTTGTATATTTGTGTCGCACAGCTGCTGGCACTGCAGCACTGGGAGTTGTGAAAGCCACTGGGGAATGGGTCTGGAGAGAGACCAAAATAACACCGGAGTAAAGGGAATCTACTCTGTGTTCACTAACTCCTCTTTCAATCTGTCCACACTACGAATATATTTCAGGAATTGCTTTAAAATAACGTTCTTTGGTGAAATGAGAAAAATTATTTGTCTAAACGCAGGAATAATCAACATTGTAGACCAGTCCTGAGGACCAAGGAACACATTCCAGTATAAATTATTTCACATGACCAAAACTGCCCTGAATTCTCTGGCTATAATTTTGGTATCATCTGTACCAAACTTCTCGGCCTTTGGAGCAGTGGGCATGATTTTAGTTAGAATAAGTGTTTGTGTTTCTAAGCTCATCTGACGTCCCATCCCACTCTTGTAGGTTCTGCTGTACTTTACTAGTAAATATTTTGTAATTATCTATTGTGTGTTTGTATAAAAAAAACTAAATAAAAGAAATAAAGAAAAAAAGCTCCACTGGGTATAAAAGTTGCCGCCTTAAAATGCATTATTACAGGCAAAATTATCTTCTGTTCTGTGTCATGTTAAATTTCTCTAGCTCAGTGAGGTTGTGTCTCAATCTCACGACTGAAATAATTTCTTCACTTCATGTGCCAACAAAGCAACCTAGTACATTTCACAATACACACAGATTGATCATTTGCCTGTTCTGCCCTCTAGTGGCTCCACCAGGAATCATAAAGGGTGAATGAACTACTGAAAATGTCCACTGGCATTAATAAAATCAAAGCTCAAAATAGACATGATATTTTTTTTTATTTTAATGCATCACATTGTATATTTATTTTACAATTGTACGGTATCTTATCAGTTACACACAAAACAAAAAGCAGCCATGTAGGCCATCTGCCAGAACAAAAGAAGACTTTTCAATGTGGAGTTGAAATGCAGGTTTGAGAAATCTTGGTAATGTTAAAAACAGGTAAATGTTTTTACTTTTTTTTTCTTTCACCAAAGTAAACCAACACCAGAGACAATAAAAATATCACAAATTGCGTGTTAATGAAAAAAATCAATAATTTAACCAGATATAGCAGCGGTCTTCTGGTTCATAAAGGTCTGCTTGTTTTTAATAACTTAAATACTGGGGTTCAGTACTGAGAGGAGAGACTGAACTGACAGTCTCAATACTGCTGGTGTGGCATTAAAAGAAGAAAAATATTAAAGGCCAATTCACTGTAATAGGCACTTACTAATGTCTGGCAGGTGAGTTCTATGAGTTCATCTTATTCTGCCTCACTCAATAATCAAATCGACTGGAACAATGTGTTTTACTCACTGTCCAGTAAGGCTCCTTGTGAATAAAGCTGACACACAACACATGCGATACAGTTTAAAAAAAAACAAAACACTATTCATATTGAGGGTAACCATAACAGCTACTGGACCATAAGATTAATTATAAAATAAGACTTAAAAATAATCAGCATCGGTCTCCACTTCAAACTGAAGTGCATTTTTGCCATTTAAAAAAGGGTCTACTGTGTCACTACTTCAAAATACTTGAATCAGCAGTGAGGAAAAACAAAACAAACCCTCACATCAAAAGCATTTCGGTCACCATCTGAGATAAATGTTGTACACAAAAACTCTTTTTTTTAAAGTTTCAGTTTGGGAGATGTTCTGGCACATATTGTAGGTTGCATGGCATCAAACACAAAGGCATTGAAGCAGGGTTTTAAAAAAAGTACTGCGGTTGCATTGAAACACATCAGGGGCCCCATTTCCTTTCCCCTTCACTCAAATTCAATTCAGCTTTAGTCGGCTGAAAGTGAGACTCTTTTGTGTGTCAATGACTGAATAGAAGAAAAAGTGAGGCCTGTCCCTCCAAAACAATATAAATATGAGATCACAGGCGGTCACAGAGGGCTGGGTGGGGGTTTGAGGGTCTCAGTTAAGCAGCTCCAGGTAAGTGATCGGCACTTTGCCCTTCTGGTTGCCTCGCTCGCCCATCAGCCAGTCTGAATCCATGCCTGGGATGCTGCTGACTGTGATCACCTGGATGACAGATACAGTGTTTATTGTATTACGTTATCAAGTCTCATTTTCCATTTAAAAGGTACCATATCATCCATTATCAATATCAATGTAACATTCATTTGTCAAGGCAAATTACTGGCATAAAAGTTTACATGTCAGTCCATTATGTATCATTCATCTTCTCGATTACACCAAATGTATGAAATGCCTTGTTATAAATCCCGTTATAATCAAAGGGAGTTCAGGCCACACAGTTGGCACACGAAGGAAGCAATCAGGTAATGTGAGTTCATTGTATTTTTCAATGGACAGTTCAGTGGTTTTCCAGCAAACGGAGTTGCTTATGTTGTGCTATGTTGTCTGTCAGGCTAAGGAACTGCTTTAATGCAGCTGTAGGGCATGAAGTGTTTTTAGCACAAAATTTTTATTTCCATTTGAGTTCAGACTAAACTTCCTAATGTTGGTTGTTAAAATGTTGATATTATATTAAGACTCTGGAAAATATGCTAGAATAAAAAGCTGAAAAACAAAACAACAAATAGAACTAGTTGACTGTAGAGCAATGGAAAATGTATGAAAAATTACTGTAAATTACATATACTGAAATCATCCATCCTTAAATGTTTTTAGAAGATTTTGTCCTATAATAATAAGATACAATGGATCAATAATTGTTTCAGGCTCACCTCATCAGCGAGCAGAGAAAGCTCGTTGCTGCTGGCAGCATCGTAGTCGTAAAGCACTCTGGCTTTGCGGCTGCCATTGGAGCTACGCAATTCGTTGAATCCGCCCGATGCCGTCGAGCTGCCGTGGCCTCCAGACACACTGGGCAGAGAGGCCGACACTGGGATGGTGGGCACCGAGATGCTGGCCCCGCTCGACACAGATGATTGGTTGTTGTTTGAGAATGATGAGGGGAAACTGGTGGGAGGACGGGGGAGACAAATGAGCGCTGGAGACATCTTGAAGCAGAGCCAGGCGGTTAAGAAAGAGTTAGTTATTTACCTCCCTGTTATATAAATAATGAATTCTCTTTGACCTCATCTCTCATTAAGCTTTGTCAGTATTTTTCTGGTGAAAACTTTACACAACTCTACATGAACTTGCAGCGAGAACTGATATATGTTCATGACAAAAGGAATAGAGATGACGGTGGTATTTCACCTGCCCAGCTGCTTTTGGAGGTCCACCATGTACTGGTAACACTGTGCGTAGTAGGTAGTCTGGGCCTCCACAAAGTCATTCAAACAGCGTAGATGGTGAGCCTAAGAATGCGCAAGGAGTGATGTGAGAGTACAATACTGAACATGTTAAACATCTTCTACAACTTAATGCTAGATTTACAAGACACATCTTTTTTATCTTTAGCCGTTTTCTCATATAAACTCCGAACAATGTCAGAAGAATCAGGTCTGGACAGTGTCTGGAGCTGCTCTTTGACGCATGTAGCACACAACAGAGACTGTTTGAGTCAGTCATATGTTAACACCTACTGGAAATACTCTGATTGGTTTAGGTGAGGGGTGGCGCCTGGGTAGAGCATGCAAGAGGAGGAGGAGGATTCATCCGCATTGATGATGAAAATTGATGATATCATTACTACAAGTATTTAGACTAAACTGCAATATCAAGGATAGAGTGAAATAGCAATAGAAGAGAGTACGGAGCAGCTACACTCAATGTTCAACGTCATCAACACGCCCAGCCGCTTGCTGTGAATTCTCCAGAAAAAGACTTGCTCTATTCACACGTGACTTCAACTGGACGAAGACGAATCTGTTCGAGGAAGCTGGCAGGGTAAAGTGTGTTTAATGTCCAGGCCAACTTATTCTAACTAATAATTAATAACTAATAATAAAGAATGTGGTCTAGACCTACTCTACATGTTAAGTTTCATGAGATAACTTTTGTTGTGAATTGGCGCTATATTAATAAAATTTGATTTGATTTGATTCGGACATTTGCGTTCACACATACAGCTCCTCTGGAAAATATTCAGACGATCTCATGGTAGCAGTGAACTTTGTTATCTTTTGGCAGTTCTTCCCATTTTACACTCCAAAATCTGTTGTATAATGTCTTGTGTGGCTCTGGAGCAGCTATGAAAACAACCTGCATGATGTAATCAGAGTTAACTCAGCTAAGCAATACATTTATAACAGAAAGTCTGCACATGTAGAGCAGGTAGGGTGAGTCTAAACTATCCTATTAAGTTGCATTATGGGAAGGACAGGATAGGATCCACTGTCCAGAACACCACCAGCACTACAGTCATTTAATTCCATGTTATTTAATGATTGAATGATGACTAAAGCAGGAGCTGGGCTGAGCTCTGTTACATACGTGGGTGCTGCTGACGCCCTCCAGCAGCAGTCGGGTGATCTCTGCCTGCCGGTCAAACTCACTCTGGGTCATCCTCAACTCCTGCTCTGCCTGAGGGTGAAGAAACAAAAACCACACATTCATTTCTACAATAACATCACCACACTAGAGAAATGATGATGAAGAAAATGAGCTAAATCAAGTCCAATGCTTTTATGATCCATGCCTGTAGTTCATACATACAAATGGTTTAAAAGTAAGAGTGAATGGACATGTCTCAGACTAACTCATTGGTTTGCTGATATGAGGCCAGTGTTGCCACCTCGGATATGCAATATTATTGGTATTTGAATAAAGTGTTTGTGTCCTATGGTATAAAGCTTGATGCCATCTGGAAAAAATATGAAATGATAAAGTAAAAATTAACAGATGAAGAGTTCAGTCAACAAGAAAAAATTATACCAGAGCCTGTATATGTGCATATATGATAAGGCTTCAGTAGGTCAAAAACAGGGTCAGAGGCAGCAAAACAACAAGATACAACAAGACTTCCTCTCAGGATTCTTAAGATGGGATATGAATAAAAAGACAGGGAAAAGGACACAACAAGTACACAACTGAACAAGATGTTTCTGTCCTGAGGGAAATGTTTCCTTTTCCTCATGCTGAGCCAAAGGATTCAATTTGAGAGCCGCTGGAACAATGGCTTGTGGAGACTTGCTACAAAGTCTGATAAACATATGCTCTGGAGCTGAGACTGACAGGGACAATGGCCCTTACTGTCCTGAACTCTGTACAGCTGACATTACAGAGAGAGGTGTGGAGGAGGGGAGAGTAGTTACACTGATTGTTTCTAGTAGGACTTGTCTACAAGGTTTTCTATGGAGGCACCACAGTCTGTGTCATGGAGGAGATGGAGAAGACGGCAGCTGTTGACACTGCTACCAGGGGGTTTGGTGTGTGTATGTGTGTGTGTGTTTGATTCAAAGATGGCTCCAACATTCCACTCACCTCTGTCACTTCCTCTGCTCACATCTGCTGCTTTGCGTTTTGAAAACAGTGACACAGTAGTTAGAGCTACAGCTGCTGCTGCACAGCCAACACAACACATCTTTACACTCCGTATGTGAGAGTGTGGAGGCTGCATGCTTTAACAAAACCACACTCTGTAGACGGAGCCAGGCCTGTGAATGTAGCACATAAATATCCCACATCCCTCAGCTTTCACACGACCAAACCACCTCAGATGCTGCCGTCTTCTGACAGAGTACCATCCTTCAAACAAAGATTAGTGCTGGTGTTACACAGCAGAAACTATTATTTACATCTCCTGTGTTTAGATGACATGCTTCCCTTTCAAGAAGTTCACTGTTGACAACACACGTTTGTTTGCATAGGTTACATAAGCACAATATTTGATTGTCGAATAACCACCAGACAATCCTGCTATTTGGAAACTCGAAATTAAATGATCAGGTTGACAGAGCCAAGTTATCCCTGTGGCCTGAGTACACCAAGAGAAATAATATAATAGTTCTTGAAAGAGAGATGGAAATTTAGCTCGCTGGGTCTCAACTGAATGGTTTCTTCCAGCATTTGTGGTCAACTGTGCTCAAAAGCCACTAATTTACTTAAGATGCTCTGAAAACTGCAGCCAAATAGCTTTGCTGGGATATTTCCCCATGTTGTAGGGTCCATCCATGACTGATATTACATGACACTGTTCAGTGATACTGCTGAGTAGAATATCAGAAGCTCAGCTGTGTACTTGTTTAATCTATTATCTCATGGGCACACTCATGGTGTTCCTTTCTTGATACAGACAGGTGTGAGGTTGGCCAAGTCTTGACTTGGTACTGAGGTCCACAGAAATATCATCTCCACAGTCTGAGCTGGGAGAGTCATCACACCATCTTTTACAGTTAGAAGCATAGCTCTGATTTTTCACTTGAAAACTGCAGCAAGATATTCAAACACTACAAAGAGCTCAGTCAGTGAATACATACAATGCCTCAAATCTATTCAAGATGTTTAAAGGCATCAAACCCCCACAATGTGGTATGTTTCAACATAAGTATGATGGGTCTATGTACTGATCCTCATCATCATGCTCCATTGGGTCAGTTTGCTAACACTTGACACACCACATGGAACACTAATTAAATGTCTCTCCCTAAAAACAACGGAAAATAAATTGTCAACCCTAATTTAAGAATTTTTACACTCTATGCCCTGCGATTTAATGCACATGCTGTTTGCATTTGTGCTGCACAATGCATCCCTGTCTTTTGTTAGGTCCCAAATACATTTCATTTTTTTCAAAAAATATTTTAGGAACAAAGTTTAAAGGGTCAATGTGCTCACCCACAAAAAAAATCTTCTATTATATTTCAATCCGGTGCTGGATCACTCCATGAAAAAAAGCTTTTGTGTAAGTGAGCCTTAATGTATTTTAAATGAAATGTATGTGTTTTTGAACTGGAGCAGTGGTCTGTATATATTCAATACATTGTGATACTACTGTGAGACCTACGTGGGAGGGGGCTAACACAGAAACAACTTTTGACATGCAGCTAGAGGAAGGCAGAAGATGAAACGTTTGGCTGCAATTTTTGTCCATCATCCTTAGGCAACTTTGCCCCTGCGTCTTAATGTAATTTCTTTAAAACAATAACTGTCCCCCTAAATTTTTGTCTGTGCCCCTAAATGTGTTTCATTTAGCGTGGAGCTGGTATGGCAAAGAAAGAAGAGAAGAGAAAATCCCTCCAGATGTCAAAAGAAAAAGGGGACATTACAGCAAGAACACCGTCCAGAAAAAGGGAAGCTGAAACTTCCCATAGCTGCTCATGTGACTGTATGCAAGTCACAAGAGATAAAATGGTCAGCTTAATGTTGTGTAATTTGGTTTGTCAGTCAAGACTGGTGTGAATTCAGATGGAGGGACAGTAAGATACGTCCAGACAGCTTTTCATCCTCTGACAGGCTAATGCAGAATTCACTAATGCTGTTCAGAAATCAGCATTAAACTAAACACATTCAGATGCAAAACATTGACAGTGTTGCATTGAGGATAGTGCATGTGTGTGTGTGTGTGTACTTACTGCAGCTCTAGCATCAGCCATCCTGGCTTTCTTTAGCCTGGTTTTGGCTGCATCCAAATCCAAACGTTTGACCTGCAGTAGCTTCCGCTCTTTCTGGACACAAAACATAGCAGGTTCAGTTTCCCATATACTGTCAGTTACCATGAAGAAATTAGTGGTTTGCATCCACTTTATAGTAGATGATCAATAAGGTTGGGATTCTTAGTAGAACTGCACATTCAATGAGCAGGACCTTTGGAGTCATTTGATAAATAGTCTAATGGTACAAGTGACATCAGCATCCAACTGTTTCAAACAGGTGCACTGGTTCAAACACAGGAGACGATACTATTAACTATCAGAGGTATGTTTTCAGTTGGGATACCTGTCCCATAACAGACCACAAGCATAAGCAGATTTCCATAAGACAAGAATGTTTGATGTTCTGTCAAACTTTAACACGAGGCTGCCATGTTTACCTCCTCAGCTAAACACTTCGCTGTTGCTGTTTTTGTTTTACTATTCCTCTATACAATATTCAAAATTCATCTGGTAGCAAAAAAACAAATGAATGTCCATATCTTTAAGTAGGCCATTTTCACTCATTGAATGAGTGACCAGTTGCTAACGTCATGCTATTGGAAGCTGTAGCAGCTTTACTATAAAAGTCTTATAATGGCTTTAATTGTGAGTTGTGACAGGAAGTGTTATTTCTGCATTAACTAAACATAACTGCAGCTTCTAATGGGGCTGATAAGAAAGCCAAGTTTGCTGCCAGATCAAAGGAAACTAACTCGGCTTATGATAATGACCTAAACCTTGCGGTAGGCATCATATTGCTGAGGTAATATGGTTATGTTCCAAGCCCTATGCAAAAGTTCAAGTCTTGTGATCACCTTTATAAAAATTGTCTTATATTTTCTCCAAAGAGATGCCAGATCAGAAAGACAATTTGAAACGTTTGACAATCTACAATTAAATATCTTTTAGACTAACTTCCAAACTAAATTGAGATCATTGGACCGAGTTCAATATGATCTTTGATTATCGAGACTATAAAAAGATAGGGACATCGTCATCTACACTTTATAGCCGCTATTATTGAGAGTTAGTTCCTGATAAAAGTTCAGAAGTTCAGTGAAATGTGAGTGATTCAAGGCCTGTAGCCAGCAGTCCAACTCACCAGGATGGTTTTGAAGTCGCCCTCTAGAAAGTTTCTGAAAGGTGTCAGGAAGTTGATGGCAGCACTTTGGATTAACTCCCGCTCTGCCCCACCAATCTGCTTCTCCGTCTCACCACATTTTATCAGAGCATTCCCTGGAATGGTCAGTAGCACAAACATAGCTTCACTCCCAATACAACACTGGACAGACTACTGTACAATGTGGCACCACAGTCTCAAGCAAGACCTTAATACTTGAATTTTGAGAAGATGCAGAGGCCTGTGGATAAGTACTGTTGTTCAAAGGTAGTTAAGAAGCCGAGGCTGCGACTGAGGAATTGGTGTTTATAATCATGACAAGAATTGTGTTCAAATGTTCTCTACAAACTGTCCAAAACCATTTAATCAATTTTACGAGTCTACACTAGCCAGGACACTGGAATACTAAACAATCATTTTATGCAAACTTGCCTAACAATTAAACATTAACAACTAAAAGCTAAGAAGCTTTCAACATTTTTATTTGTTCTATTGAGGAATATTGTTGGGGATGATCGGGTTTGTCAACCAGCTACAGGAGTCGGCAAAATAAACAACAAATAAAACTGGTATGAGCTACAGCCAAAGTTGACCAGAATTCAGCAGAAGTTAAGTGTTTAAGTTCCAGTATGTCAGTGTATCACGCACCGTAGGCAGTTCCAGGACCAAGTTCACTTCCCGAGTCAATCATGGACTGGCCTAGCAGCTCGTGGTTGTTCATTCGCGTAGGGGCTTTTTTCTCCAGTTTCTCATACACAAATTCTTCTAGCCGGACATCTGCAACAAGAAAACTCAATTACCAAGTCATTAGACTACAGTGAGCCAAACCTAGGCAGGCTGTTAGGACAGTGAGACCAAACAGCCAGCCCAGCCCAGCCAGAAAACCCAACAACTTCTCTGTCCAACCGGATTTGATTTGTTCCACATGTTATTTGTTATCACATCATATGATTAAACACTGGCAATCGCAGTCAACATATCAGTGGTATGTCATTCGCCAAGGAGAACAAATCCAGTATACCATGTCCAACATTTTTACACATGACTGTAACCAGCAGCTGGTCAGTCTGTGTTTGATGTGCTACGGCAGTATAGCATCGTGGTGCGGGCTACAGAGGATGCACAGCTGAGCTTACAGACTTCACAGACACCCCACCAACTGATGTATGTCAAACACCATCTCAGAAATGTTTAGCATTTCTTATGTGACCCCTCTTGCTGGCAGATGTGTGCATCGCCTAAATTCAGGCTTTTTTTTTTGACTCACTGAGCTACTCTTGAGTGCAGCATATATCTTTTGTAAAAACAACACAACACACATAAAAACCCAGAAATTGTACATTTCCAAATATTGAGTTCTCAGGTTAAAATATTGGTAGATCACCATCATGACGAATCTAAAAGCAAAAGTAATACTTTGTGTTATGTCATTCATCAGTTAAGAAAACTAAGAATTAAGTGATGAGAGCCGTGAGTGATGTTAAGTTGACAGATCTATGAATGTGGTTTGGTGGCTTTCCTCTCTTAGAGGGGGCAACCCCTTCATAGGTGGGTACCTGCCCTACACTGCCCTGAAAAGGGGTCCAGTATGTCAGCATTTTGTTTGTCAGCTGAGACAAAAGTGTGGTCTTACTTGGGTTGGGCTGTAGTAAGACTTCTGTCTGTTTCATTATCTTTTCTGTCCAGTGTTTGGTGGTCTCAGCTCTGACCAAAAGGTTCTCCAAATGGGCATCCAACTCCGTCTTTTCAGCCTGGCCAAATTTCTCTTCAGTGAACTGAAAAAGAAAATATCCGGTTACAGTATGAACACAACCTATTGCTTGGAAAGCGATTGCCTAGGGTATGAAGAGTGTGGGGCTTAGGTATCATGAAGTGTATTTGATGGAAAGCTCCACCAAACAATAGAAACCTGGGCGGACTAGCTTCTAAAATAAACGCTATCTGCCTGCCTAATGACAGCTTTATCTCATGGTTTCTGAGGCCTGCTTTGATAGTTCAGCTGAATAACTGTAACGTGTTGACTACTACTCTCTAAAATGTCGAAGGTTACGTTTAAAAACACTCATATAGTGTAACTGCAGCCAGCTTTCCAGGATACACAACCACCTCTCAGATGATAGCGGGCTAGCTAGCTAACCAAAGCTACACAATAACAGCCACGGTAGCGTTAGTTGTTTAGCAAGCGAGCTAATGCTTCCTGGCTGGCTAAGCTAGCAGTTAAGCTAGCAGTTAACGTTGGTTATCAGCAACTTCCACGAACTAGACGGTCAAACTTACTTGTACAGCACGGCTCAGGAAAGTGCCGGCGTCTGCGGCTAACCGCTTAACATTAAAATCCATGGCACAGCGGGGAGAAGAACCACTTAATACAACAGCTAGCTCGACTCACAGTCAAACTGCCATCCCAATAGAAAATGTCATTGAGGCAAGTTTTTGTCGGAGTTCCACCCAGCTGTTGAACCTGACAAAGATAGTATACGGGCAAGATAGTTCACGTCTCGGCCCTCCTCTGACAGCTGTGAGAAAATGTTGCGCATGCGCATATCGACATACACTAGGATTGTAAAGCTGACAGTACTTTTTCATTTTTTTCAGTGTTCTTTCATGTTTTCAGCAGCGAATAGCAATAAACTGGAACTCTGCTCAGCGGTAAGTATGTATGTGGCTTGGTCTAACTTTTCTGGTGCATTCATATCCCGCGGAAATATATGAAGAATAATAAAGCGGGTCAAGATGGTGAAAAGAAGTGGAAAAATCAAAATGTACAATCGCAAAATAACTGGTGTAAGTTATGCACCATGGCCACAATGTGATTTAAATTTCACGTGTTGGACATTTTACAAACTTTGACAATTTATGGGTAGCCTAATAAAACAACAACAAACACATCAGTTCCGCATTTAATGCACGCATGCTATTTTTAATAGGACACTTTTAGTTATCATGTCCAACAAAAATCATCTTAATTTAAATTTACAAGTTACGGTGAAGTCACCATGCATACGTAAGTATCAACCTGTAGCCTAGATGTCGCTCCTTCCCACCGTAAACAGGAATATCACTAGATTTTATTTCATTATGCTTTATTTGTGCGGAGGAGGAGGAGGAGGAAGAGGAGGAGTGGGAGAGTGGGAAGATCTTCTGTAAGTTCTGCATTAAAAAAAAATATATTAGCAGGTGCCATGACTATACTCCAAAATATTCAGTTCTAATTAAAGTACAAATTCGTAAGGCTGTCATTGTTTAGAATCTGAACATGATCTCTAACTAAACTTGAGATCTTCCCCTTTAGAATATTGTTAGTTTCAATTCATCATCGTGAGGTTTGGTGCATGCAGATCATTTGCTCAAGTGTAAAATCTTCACAGTATCCATACAACAGTTTGGTGCTGTTTGCATGAGATTTACACTTTTCCCTAATAACTACATACCTTATCCTCATGGAAGTGCAATAAATTTGACCTGCAATATAGCCTAACTTTTTTTCCTATATAGGCTGATGAGTAATACTGACACAATGAGGATAATATTTCCAGAAAATTATATCTTCTGTAACCCTCTCCTCTTTCTGAGAAAATGTTTTTGAGGAAGAGGACTTTGGCAGATTTCGGACAAACAAAAACACTCCTCGGGTCTGGATGTGATTATGCCAGACGGAGCTCGCTACCTGCTGTGAGGGAGGAAGTCAGGCAGAGAGAAAGAATCAAATGACTTGCCCTCTGTGTGGTGATCAATGCTCTGTCAGCAACAACTTTTTACTCAGATAATAGATTGGCTCGAAGGTTTCTTCATCCACACATGTTGCATTAAGGCTAAACTAAAAACACATGGTAGTTTCTTATTGCACTGCCAAAGTGACATGTAATACTAGTTTACATATTGACTTGTTATATTGTTGTACAATGTTAACGTTGCAGTGTGTCAGATTTGAACCAACTCAAACTATTTATCATTTTTCTACAAGTATAAGCAGTAAAACAGCTAACGGACTGCAACAGTAGCCTACACACTGCATTTTTTTTATAACCACACTGTAAAAGATATTAAGGCTTTGGCTTTGCTTTATGCTTGGCTAACTTTCAGAGTTGTTGGGGCGGCTGCTTTAAACATGTGAATATGGAAGTCAGCACTTTTAGGGACGCAGAACAGCTCCTTTGAGGGAGGGGAGGAATAGGTTGCATTTCCTTCAGTAAATCTGTGTCTATGTGCTTTTTTCTCTTTACAATAACAGAAAGTACTCATGGGTAAGAGAAGCTTAACTTTAGCAAAATGACTTAACATAAAAGTTATTTATTTGAGACTGTTGCTTACAATGCAGCTGCAAAGGATAAATGTACATTTCATGTCCTCAACACAACATAAATACCTTGCATAGACTTTCACTTGACAGACCAAATGCATTTGAGTTTCATGCAGTACAACATATTAGAATGAGACTGTCATGGATTGTTGTGCTGAAGTACTACATCAGAAACTTGAACAAGTTCTACTAAAATGGCTTTGAAAGGCAATTATAACTATTGTATTTAGGGTAAAATCACAGCTGAACTACAGCCGCTGACATTTTTTGGACCGTATTTTCGGTTAGCTCCAACAGCAGAGGATATCTGTATGTCCTCTTCCTCCAAGACTCTGGGATTCCCTGGGGACCAGTCTGAAAACACACATCAAGATGACAGCTGAAAGCATCACAGGAAGCACATTTGCACTCAAACTCATCAAAAGAGTTACAGAAAAATTACAGACAACAACTAGCTTCAAAATGATATATTTTCACGTGCTGCTCTTTGTCTGATGCAGTAAACACTGCGGGGCTTGACCGAAAACATCATGAGCATCACTGCACTTTGTGTTGAGTTTGACAGCTGTAAACCTGTGCAGTGTGCTCAGTGTGAAGCTAGCTGGGTTGATTACATCAAGCAGTAACAGGCTGGACAATTAGTAACGTTAGCATTGTTTGGAGTCATGTTTCTTAAGTCCCATATTACCTCGCTCCTTTTGGCCCTGGTTTGTTCTCCACTGACTCTTTTCTGGCTCTTTAGTTGTTAAATGCTCAATTTGTTCGCAAAATAGTTGCCAACTTCTTTCTGTTTGGTACTGGGCAGGTAGTGTGCAAAGGACTTTTAGCTTTTAAGTTGAAAACAGCTGCCTGCTGTGACTGGAAACAACGCTGATGAGAGCAGTGAAAGTGGAAAGTGACCTAAAACAGTAATGTTATGAGCCGGAAAACCAAAACACTTTGCTGAGGGACGCTAAAAACTTTGTAAAGCTGAGGGGAACTGTAGAGCCACTCACTCTCTGTGAGTTCATCATGATAAAAGAAACCACAGTATCACAGTCATTTTATCCATTGTTGATATGAAAATATTGATTTTACTGTAACAGCTTTAATGTTGAAAGCAGCTGATTGTACTTAATGGTGTGTCACAAATATATATAATAAATATTTATAATGTCTGCTTTTACTGATTATTTTGTTATTGTTGATTACCTCTGCCAAGGAGGTTATGTTTTCACCTGTATCTGTTTGTTGGTTGGTTGGTTGGTTTGTTTGTCACCAGGATTACACAAAAACTACTACATGGATTTCCACAAAACTTGGTGACACGATGGGGCATAGGCCAAGGAAGAACTCATTAAATTTTGGTGTGGATCTGGATAAAGGTCCGGATCCAGGAATTTTTTAATCTCTTTCTTTAACATTGCGAGATTCCACATTTTCCCACATTTTCCAGGGAATAATGCATGGATCTTGATTTTAAAAAAATCTGGCATATTTAGAGGGCTGGTATCTACGAGTATGTACAATTTAGTGTGGATCCAAAGTAAAATCCAGATCTAGCGAATTTAAACGTTTTCATGGCTGCTTCACACGCTCTCACGCCACACCTCTTATTTCTCACTCTGTCAAATAAAAATAAAAATAAAAATAATGCATGTCAG
>JBBPCS010000002.1:389202-399408 GCA_037974645.1 Hollardia meadi
CACACACACACACACACACACACACACACACACACACACACACACACACACACACACACACACACACACGTGCGCGCTATGATCAAAGTCTTTCACTTGATTGCACAACCTCGTATCGGTCACATCTTGTCTGCAACAATTCTGCACTTCACAATTCGTCACTGAACAAAATGTTTTCAAGGGACACCTTAAATCTAATTACATGAACACAACTGCACTTTTACAGCAGCGTGTGATTATGGTATGGTATTATGGTCACATTGTGAAAAGGAATGCACTGAGTGGAAATGTGAGAATTAGTGCCCGAAGTAAATAAAAACTTTACATGTGACCTTATTTCTCCAACCAAGGACATCCGAGTATTGGATCAGTATAGCAGATATAAAATCAAAAGTCGCTTCCCTGGGTGGGTTTGACACTTCAGAGGTAATATCACTGTGTATCAATGTACTGCTCCCCAAAGCTTAATAGCAGTTTTACTGGAGTTTTAAGAAACTCCTGACTCTTTTATTATGCCCCTGTTGTGTGTCTGTCACTCAGCTCCCTGTGCAGGAACACTAACAGCTCTGAAACAAATGGAGGGAAAACTTGTGGAACGAAAAGAAGGCCTTCAGAAACTAGCTTAGCATGTCCACTGCATGTGTGTGTGTGTGTGTGAGAGAGAGAGAGAGAGAGAGAGGAGAGAGAGCAGGTGAAAAAGCTAAACCCACACTTATTGTTTTTCAGTTCTTTTAGGTCACTCCTGTTCTCAGAGCACTAAAACTCTGCACGATGTTTTTAAAAACCAAGCGAGCACAACCTGCACACTCTGCAGCCGTAACACTGCGTGTCACAATCGCGTGTGTGGGTGTGTGTTTGTATTCCCTGTGGCAAGCTGCCAGCTCCTGTTGGCCCGGGCATCTGTCATGGTGCTATCAGGTCGCAGAGGCAGTGCCGCTACTGCCAGACCCACCTTGATACAGTGTGTACCTCTGCACAGTATTCACCTTCTGCTGGTACAGAAAAAATGTTCCAGGTACCAGAATTATTTGAGGTTTAGAACTCTTAAAAATACAAAACTCAGTTCAGTGAAGGGATACATTTTAATCTTTTACTTCCTTCTTGGTTGCACCTTTTTTCCTCATCATTGACCTTTATTAGAAAGTCACTTTGATGCATACATTAACACACTCTGTCAGTACACCAGCAGGGCTGCACAAAATCACGCTTAGTATAGGGTTATGTACATGTGTGTGCGTGAGTGTGAATGTGTGTCAGAGATAAGCCATGGTTTACCTGCATTTGTCTCTGTTATCGGCTCCCTCTGCAGATGTTTGTGTAACAGGTCAAAGTTCACTTGAGGAACAACAGGCCTGCTGAGAGAAGTGTGTGTGTGTGTGTGTGTGTGTGTGTGTGTGTGTGTGTGTGTGTGTGTGTGTGTGTGTGTGTGTATCTGGGGGGTGTAACCCGTCCCTCAGGGAGCCAATGAAAGAAACTGCTGGAGCAAAAAGCTCAGGTCTGCCCCCCCCTCGCCTCCACCCCCCAGCCTCGTTACCTCCTCTATCCCGGCTGTCAGGTAGTGGCAGCACAGCAAAACAAAGTGAACCACGGTCAGACATGAGCGTTCGCCTTCTCCACTAATGAGGGAATGTTGCCTTGTTCCGACGAGTGTGTGCAAGTGTTTGTGTGCTCCCGCTCACCCGTCATTCACTATGCCTGTTCTCAAACTTCTTTCAGATCCTGGCTCCGTCAGAACTCAGGTGAGCTGCTGTGCGCGTGTGTCCGTGTTGATGTGCATACTGTCTGCGTGTGTCTGCTGTTCGCCTCCTCTTTAAAGCTCTGCTGCACTTTGAAGACTGCTCTCTCCTGCAGCTATTTGCCAAGGAGACTCCAATTGACTTAACTTGCTGCTGCCTACTTGAAGCGAGAAACAAGAATGTTTTTGCAGATTTACCCTGAGCTGTCTGTGCTGTTTTTATAACTGTTGTGTGCTCTTTATGGTTGCAATGTTCACAACTATCCCCAAACAGGAAATTCGACTGGGCTTGCAACAGTTTGCTCAAGTAGAATGCCAATAACTGTGGCGAAAACTGCACAGATTAGTCCATCCCATCAGCAAAAAACACAGCAATGAGTTAAAATTGATGTGTCCCTAAAGCCCTGAGTGTATTTCTGGTGTCAGGTATTGTTTAGTAACTAAGAAGCCATGTTCTTTGTGCTAAATACAAATTCAATGCATTGAAAACAGCAAAAACTTGCGAACCAATTGCTCTGATGCTGAGTTGTATTGTTGTTTTTTATTGCTCGAAGCAGTAGTCGTAATCACAGTAGTGCTATTTTTGGGTGGATATACTGTCAAATGTTTGATATTCTACATGCAGATTTCCACCCTTAACAAATTAAAAGTCATAATCTGCAAAAATATCTGTAGTCCCTCCCAAAAAAATATCACCTCAGTTTAACTGTAACTTTGGAATATTTCTGCTGCAGCCGGACACACAGTAGTTTGCTCGTGGCATCAGTGTCCTGTTAGGTAGTGTTGTCCAAGCCAGGCTCGCTGCTTGTGGTCTGTATTGGGAGGTTGAAATATTAATTCTGTGTGCATAAATTGGGGAGTCTATTTGTTGCATAAAAGCAAAGCAAACAATTAGGTTGTAGAAGTTTAGAGTTT
Source organism: Hollardia meadi (assembly GCA_037974645.1). NCBI lineage: Eukaryota > Metazoa > Chordata > Actinopteri > Tetraodontiformes > Triacanthodidae > Hollardia > Hollardia meadi. Next base: position 391,853 of record JBBPCS010000002.1, read on the forward strand.
CAGCATGGCAGTGATTTGTAGGTGCTATAGTGATGGATGGAGAAACGTTTGAATCAGACCTCTTGTGTTTGTGAGTGTGCATGTGCCTGATTTGGCGTGTAACTTTCTCTGTGTGTGTGTTTGTGTGTGTGTGTTTTTCAGGGCAAAAGTCGAGATCCAGGTGAGAAACACAACACCAAACATCCTCCCACCTCTCAGGCATCCTTCTCCTTCCTCCACTTGCTCTGTTTGTTCCTCATTGACGGTGTTTATGTGCACGGAGACCAGATTTTGGTTATCCAGGCAACTGTGGAGATGCATAAATACTGTATATCAGTATGCTGCAGGCATCAGACCTTTGCAGAGCTGCAACTAAGACTAATTTCATTACTGATTAATATGGTGATTACTTTTTCAATTCATCGCTTAATAATTTAGCCAAATAAAATGGTATGATAGGTAAAAAAAATTCTTAAAGCTTGTTTATTTTGTCTGAACATCCAAAAGACAGAGAAAAGTAGTGAGTCCTCTATTTGGGGAGCAGGAAACAGTAAATTAAACAATTAATCAATTGTTTTAAATCGTTAGCAATTAATTTTTTGTTGATCGACTAATCTACTAGTATTTTATTTTAGTCCTTTTACATGTTACACACACACACACACACACACACACACACACACACACACACGCACATACATTTTATGAACCAGATCAACTAGAAAAAATGCTATACTTCCTGAATCAGGTTGTCTGTCAGGATTGGCATTAGGCTTGCATGAATTGCAGCTGGCGTGTTGTCATATGTTTTTTCTTTCCTGGTATCAGAGGTAACTTGGCTCAGTTGGAGAGGAAGGTGCACCTGGTAGCTTTTGCAACAGAGACTCAATCTGTGACTAAGGCTCACGTTAACAGTTTAAGTTGAAGTTGTAGTTAAAACTTTTAACTACAGTGTGCATAAAAAAGCATGTTACGGTGTGTGTACAGTAAAAGCAGCATACGTAGCTGTTGGTTTCTGCCTCTCAGTCTGTGGCTTTCTGGGTCTCAACCTTTCTCCAGCAGAACATACAGCATCCATTGAATTGTGTGTATGTGTGTATACATGTGCTGCACTACACTGAGAACCTTTAATCTCTCATAAACCTGGCTTCAACACTCATTTTTCCACCCTCCATCTATTATGCTGCAGAAAATCATTTCTGACTGAAGACGCATTAAAATCAATAGGCATTTGATTGCCCCGGCCCTCTGCGTTTCATAACATTTCAATGCTGCTCTCTTTGTCTGTTTTCAAAGGTGCACTAACACTTGGCTTGTCCTTGTGTGGATAGGAATGCAATTCATGCCCCCAAGACTCAATTCTCCATGGCGCTGTGTCTTTAGAAGTCCTATTCAGGCAAGCTAGTGCATGTCAGGCTGCCAGCCACAGAGCTACAGAGCTGGAACAGACCCTAAACAGAAGCAAGAGAGCAGATAGAGATGTATCAGCCTTTAACACAATGTTGTAGACTCCTCTATTCTTTGCCTTAAGCTTTACCTTTTCTTCAGGGTCACACTTGAATTTTCTTTTTGTCATATTGTGTCCTTGGAACAACACTTTCGCCACACAATGCAACATATGCACACTTCATTTTAATTGTTTTTCGCATATGAGATATAATCTTGGGATTTATTTGGCATGGGTGTTTGCCTCATAACTGACTGTATTATAATTCAAATTCTCGGTCAATAATGGAATCAAAGTTGTCACTGTGCTTAGTGTGCTAAATGAAATAGCGCATTCCAACAAACAAATTCAGCTCGAATAAAATGTAATATATTACCTTGGGAGTAGCATGCTTCAGTTAGTCCTGGTAATTGTAGCAGGTGAGGAAAAGGTGTGCATACTATGAGCTAACTAAGGAGGGATATGGTGACAGGGAGACATTACCATTAACAACCACAATATACAAAAAAACAAGACAATGATTTGTCTATAATTCTTTATGGTAAATGCGATTAGGACCAGTTTTCATCAAACCTCGATAATGGAAAACAATTATGACTTGGATTGAATTTTTCACATAAGTTTCCCCAGGAGGCCAGAACACATGGTGCAGCAGTAAACAGCATCCACACTGAAACACACTTATCTTTTATCGAAGTGCCTGATAACCAGCCATGAACCAGCTGTGCACTGTTGCTTATCTGCAATATGATAATGGGTCCAAATTATTTGCAAGGGCAGTACATTGACGAGGGGTGTGTTTGTGTGTGTACACATGTATACTCCCTCTCATTACCATCTATAATGGGGTCATGAATAGTAGAGCACATTTAGAATCAGAACATACCCTACATCGGACCTGAGGTCACACAGTATGTGCACGCACACACGTCCAATGATTGGGTTTATACTTCTTTTAGATTGACCTCTTCTACTCAAACATGTTGATTACAATGTGATTAATTTCAATTAAATTCATTTTATTTTATACCCACGGTCCATGGAAAAAAACATGAAATGTAAAGTAGATACTTACAAACATTAATAAAACAAATAATTCATCAACATGACATAAAACCATCAGGATCAATGCTCATTTATTATGGCATCCTGCATGATTATGTAAAGCAAATAAGGACAAAAAAATGTATATAATCTCATTCTCTTCTCATTTCTCACTCTCAGTGTAGTGCTAGTCCAGTCGCGTTCAAACTGTACGACGTCGCCTTTGCAGGCAGCAGGAGCTAACTGTATCCCTCTTGCAGGTCTGCCCAAGATGCTGGTAATCAGGAACTACTTTGGTGCGCCGAGCCCTACGATTGGCCCAGCACTCAACATCCAGACGGGTGACATCATCGAGTTAATCTGCGCCGACATTCACAGCCCCTGGTGGCAGGTCAGAGCTTCTCTTCATCTTATCAATGCCGACGTCAAAAAATGGAGCTGCTGTATTTGACTCTTTCATTCCCCCCACTGTCAGTCCATAACCTGAACCCTGGCCTCATGTTCTGACTGATGTATCGGTCAGATGGGGTATAGTCCACATGATCCACTTCTTATTAAATACATTTTGCACTAATGTCCTGAGTATCAATATGTTTATGTAGACATCATGCTGTAAGATAGACATTTCATACCCGTGACCGCGTTAAAATAGCATTCCATTTGTATTTCTGGTGGTCTTACCACAAGCCTCAAGTGAAAATAGAATTCTTAGTGACACCCATGACAATTATACATACAGCACAGCATGAGGAAACTGTTATGTTACAACATCTGTGATTTTAAACCTCACTGGAGGAAGAAAAAATTTGAGCCGTTTATGAGAATTTGATGCATTGCGGTGTAGCAGCCGCTGTGTGTGTTTGAGAGCGGCTGAATGAAAGTCATCAGAATGATTCTAATGAGATCTCACCTGAGGCCTGAACAGGGCATTGTGTCGACATGATCAGACGTGTAACGAGGAAACCAACAGATCTCGCCATACGTAATACAAAACAGATAAAATAGATAAACAATTAAATTAACCCCCGTGTAAAAGTGTAACCAGAGGCAGCTACAGCCCCATAGTCAGCAAACATTCAATATCCATCACTTCTGTAGCCAGCAGACCATAATCATTTCTGTTCTGAGGGTGCGTGACAAATAGAATCGATCACTGTAATTTCATTTCATTCAACAGCAACCATCTGTTTACTCTGTCAATGTTACCACCAGCGGTAATCATCGTCTCACTCTTAGCAAGGATACAGAAGAAAGCAGGCCTTTCCACAAGGACTGATAAAATGTCCATTTTATGATGTGACAGCTACAGACCACAAAACCATCAAAGTGGGCTTCGCTGGTTTAGTGCTACCTGCGCACATGCACATGGTGGCTGAGTCTGAAAACACACCTCTCAATCCCTCATTTCCTGTAATATAGGACTTGTCCCCAGAGTGCAAAATATGAACAGTCTGAGGCTCCATAATTAACCCTGAAAATGTCCAAATCTAATTTTCGGTCAACAGGCAGCATATATGGTACTACAGCTGCTGGTATTGTTATAGCCTTTCAAGCTATACAGTAAATTTAAACATAATACAATACATGTAAATTTTAAATATTAGTCCTCATTCATCCAACAGACAAAGTTCTTCAACAGTTCTTAAATCTCAAAACAAGCGGAAAAAAAAGGATTTGCCAGCTAGTCGTTCTGCACATGATCTCTCAGGTGGCAACAAACAAGTAAACATAATCCATTGATAGTATAGAGGTTGCTTTTCACCTGCTCAATCTGCACAAATCATATACATTGAATATATTTTCTTTCATTTATTTACAGTCCCTTAGATGCTTCCTGTAGGCCCAGCGGCCAGCTCAGAGCATATTTGATTGAGACTCACTAAAATGTTGGTATTTCAACCGGATGGGAGTGGTTTTACAGGAAGTAGCAGTCTCAGCCTTGTTGTCTTATTTGTGTATTTGGTCTGGACAAAGCCTAAATGATTAGATTTTATGTGGGGGACCGGGCATCATCTGCCAAATTTAGTCATGTTATTTTAAATTTATTTTTTGACTTCGCCAAAGTATTTTAGTCACATACTTGATTAGCCTGTAGGTGGGATTCTAGGTCTTAACTTGTGGCTTTAACTGGTGAATGTTGGCCAGATGTGTCTGAGTACAGGACTCAAAGATGGCACACTGGGCTTTGCAGGTGAGGGATTGGGATTTGCACACTTGAAAGACATGAGGTCAAAACAAAACAAATGAGCATTTTACATAATGCTTCTTTACACATCAGGCAGAGGACTGCCTTTCGCATCGCATTAGAAATGGCACAATTTAGGCAATAAATATTTTGCAGGAACAGTGATTAAGGATTCAGACCATGTAAAGTAAAGAGTAAATTAGCAGCAGCAAATACAGTATATTTTGAGTATACAAACACTGCATGCAGGGTGTTGTGTATTAACTCCTGCTCAGAACTCATTAAGAACTTTAAAAAGGCAGTTTAGCATTTCCACACAACATAGTACTGTGTTCATTTAAGAGACTTATTTTTTTGTTTACCCCTTAAGATATTAATGAGCTACCAGCAGCACTAATTTCATATGGATGTTAAAGCTTTTTTCACAAAGTCTTTTTGTAAATGTAATCGTAGAACTTTCTTTTCAGTTCTGGACTTCATGACTAAACTATTGTCTGATATAAATAAAGTATTTTGTCAGTGCACAGAACAAAAAATAGCATAGAGAGCTACACTACGACCTCCAGAAAACCCCTGTTTATATGGACTGATTCTCCCCAGTGTTCATAAGTCAAGGCACTGCGCTTAAAGACTCATTACCCAGGGAGGAACACGGAACTCCTTCCCTCTTCCTGCCAGCCATTATTTCACCAATAGTTAACTAGGGCTGTAAATTTGCACCGCTCTGTATTGCCAGCTAATTGTTCCTGAATTATGGACGCAGAGTCAGCCAGATGTACATAACACTATTATCTCTCTGTGGTTTCAGGGCAAAATCCTGTCGACGAAAGAGGTTGGCTTCTTCCCAAGTGATGCTGTGAAGCCTTGCCCATGTGTAAGCAGAATTTCCTTGTAGTCGCTACATCAGCGCACCATTGTAGCAACTCACATTTGGCTCCATGTATGTACTGGCAGTTCAGTGATGTGAGGACGGTTAGGGACTTGGGCTGGGCAATGGGCTAAGCTTGAGAAGAAAAACAGCCCATGGGTTTTTGTGTTCCGAGCACAAAGACGGTGTCATATGAGATAAGGTGGTTTACTGTCTGATTTACTTCATCAGTAATAAGCAAAGAACAAAACAATGTCTTTGAAGCAACCAGCAATATTTTATATTGTGCAAACTAAACTGGAAAGCAGAGAGGACTGACTGAACTGTGTATCAGTTGTTGTTCTGTTTGCTTAAATCTCTCCACCACTGGATGTCATGTTCCATTTGATAAAAGGAAATTCACTCTGTCCAGCTGCTTCAGGAATATGAGCCTCCCCGTAGATAACAAACTATTATCGCCGTGTGTGCACGCTTGTAAAGATAAGAGGAGCATTAGGCTGTTTTGTTGGGGCTGTGCAGTGTAAAGGCTCCTGTTTTATAGAAGAGCAAAACATCAGTTCTGTGGAATCTTGTGCCAAGTGCAAGGTTTTACTGTAGTATTGTGTTGAGGTTGATCAAAATAACACGTCTACTTTTGCTCTCTGCCCCAGGTCCCGAAGCCCGTCGATTACTCCACTCAACCTTGGTAAGCTCACAAAACAAACATAAACAGGACATGCAGGTAAATACAGGAAGTGTAAGCAAGTAAACAGATTGTAAAGGACAATACACAACACAGTGGTAAGCAGACAGTCTATAACCCCATGTGTCATTCCATAGTTTTAGATGGGTCAAGTTAATATTTGCCTGGTGTGTTGCAGGTTTGCAGGGCCCATGGAGAGGCTCCAGGCAGAGGCTGAACTCATCAACAGGGTCAACAGCACCTACCTGGTGCGCCATCGCAGCAGAGAGTACACGGAGTACGCCATCAGCATAAAGTAAGTCTGACAGGTCAGACAGTGTGACAACCACTGATTACAGCCACATTCTTGGATTTTATTGATTCAAATGAAATATCATCATCAATGAAAATGACTCTTATTATGATGATACACAACGTTTGCGCCCTTTAAATGCGTTAAAAAAAAATCTTATTTACATCACCTTGTCTTTATGTGATTAAAACGTTAATATCTGTGTTTAGCAAACAAAAATAAATAATTCAATTTAACTATTAATGAGCAAGAATTATGGGCTTGTCTTAAGAATCATCAGATGGGATTGTTTTCCCTTAACATGACAGAGTAGCTGCAGACGGACGTGGTTCATCAGATGCCTTTAGCCAAACCACAGTATTGACCAGACGTAACTTTCGGCTATACGTCACGGACTGACTTATAGCTGCTTTGCAGGTTGATGTGCTTTTTCCTCTTAGGTTGAGGCAGTGGTTAACCACAGCGATGTGTGTGGAACTGATCAAACCAGGGTCTCAGTTATGGCACACGTAATTGTGCTCATTGTGGTTTGACCTCAATACCCACAAAAACAATCGTATTAGAATTAGAATTAGAATCATACAGCCACCTTTAATCTTGGTAATGATAAACCAGCCATGAAGGGGCTTGTGACCCTTTAAGTGTTAATAACTGATCTCTACGCATAAGATACAGGACGTCAGTAAAAACAGACCTGTCGTCTCCTGCTGATGAGACGGAACGATTTCTCCGCGAGGAGCCAGCATGCTTCTCTGAGAGCAAACGTCCTCTAAACCATCCTTTAAACCCAGGTTTTTATACTCCCCCCACCACCGAATGGACCACTTTCAGTGCCTTCAGGTTCCTCCTGCGCTTAAATCTTAACACAGATGCTCTGAGAAAAACAAATGTAAAAATGTAAATAACAAAGTGGTATTACAGGACGGGCCAGGGCTAGCTGGTTAGCATGCTAATTTTGAACATTTTTACAAACTGCACCTTTGAAAAGAAACTATATGTCTTACAAAGTTTGTATTGGAGCAGTAACTCACCGCTCACAGTACTCACACTAAAAACTGC
>JBBPCS010000002.1:401795-413395 GCA_037974645.1 Hollardia meadi
ATTGAAATAATATAATCCATCATTTACTTTGTGAATTTCTTCCACAATTTTTTATTTCATGTTTAACTAAAAAGTCACAAATAAACATAACATACTCTTTGATGGACATAGTTTATGGACCTACAGCAGTTTTTAGTGTGAGTACTGTGAGCGGTGAGTTACTGCTCCAATACAAACTTTGTAAGACATATAGTTTCTTTTCCAAGGTGCAGTTTGTAAGATATGACCAGAATTTTACTTTAAAATGTTCAAAATTAGCATGCTAACCAGCTAGCCCTGGCCCATCCTGTAATACCACTTCGTACCTCTAGAGGTGATAGTCCGATAGCCCCCCGTAGTTTCAGCTGGGAGATGTATACGAGCGGCGAGTTCGCTAAGTTTCACAAGCTCGCTTAGCATTTAGTCCAATACATAAACAAAGCAAACTGACAAAATGTCAAGAAAGGAAATATTTGCCTCGCTAACTCATCGTAAAACACACTTCATTCAAATGAGACATAAACCAAATAAAACTCACCAAAACCATCTTGGTTTGTCTTTCCACAATCAAGTAAATCAAAGTAAATCTGGGAGGCTGTGGAGCCCCGTTGCCTGTGGTGGCTCCCCCCCGTGAGTCACGGTCCAGGCAGACTTCAGTCAGGTCTTGACCCAGTGACTACAGAGTATAGTGAGCAGCAGTTCTGGCTATATTTTACACATTGCTACTTTAAAGTACCAGTTACACACATTTTAAATTAAATATTTATTATTACATCTTAAGAGATGTAATATTTTTCAAATCGATTGTGTAATTTTAAAAAAATCTATTTTATTGTTAACCTTAATGATGCTTTAAACAGGAGTTAACTTGTAAATTTATTACATTTACAAATGTATCAGCTCATATTGCAATATTACACTATAGCTGGAAGATATTCCATAGCCTTAACCTCAGTTTACTACACGAGTCGCGCCACAGGAAGTTGTCAGGGAGCTCTGTTCTTGGCGACCTGTCCAGGGTGTACCCCGCCTCTCGCCCAATGACAGCTGGGATAGGCTCCAGCCCCCCTTGAGGAGTGTAGAATAGGATAAGCGGTGATAGATAATTGAAAAAATTAATAAAAACTGCCGTTCCTTCTCAGCTCTGCGACTGTCAGTCACCCTGACTAACCCGATTCCTCTCAACAGGTATGCCGATGAGGTGTTTCTTCCCTCTGACTTTGAATTTGACAGGTGTGATGTATGACTTTGAAGTGAGATTTTAATGAGATGATGTTCGGGATTGAAGTGAAGCAACAGATAAAACAGCATGGCATTGTCAAACTTCCAACTCAGGAATGAAAATACACATTTCTTTTGCTTTTCTGGTATCATTTAGGAATGGAACACGATTTTATGCTTCCGTAGGCATTATGTTTTCAGGCTGTCGGGCATTCCATATACTGTATACAGTATGTCCAGTTCTCATGAACGCTATATCTCAGGAACGCCTTGAGGGAATTTCTTCAAATTTGGCACAAACATCCACTTGGACTCAATAAATAAATTGTTAGAATTTGGTGGTGAAAGATCACTGTGACCTCACAAACAAGATTTTGGCCAAAACTCAAGAATCCATACTCTAATTATGACAATATTTCACACAAATGTCTTTTATGCTAAAAATGTCTGTTTTAGAATTTGTAGCTGGATGGATGGATGTAAACTGCAACTTGACTGGTGTGCTGATGCATGCAACCATGAGGCGGTGATTCTAGTTTAGAGTAGGAAGACTTAAGAGTTTAAGAGGTCCTTGTATTCTTTGTTTTATTGGCTTGGCTGATAAAATCAGGTGGAAATAAGTTTGGAAAAACAGTTAAAAGATGAAAAGTTAACTGTCTGCAACCTCCAAAAATTGAAGTGCTGTTGGCCCTGTAAAGCCCCACACAAGCTGAATGTGTCCAGTGTTTAACAGTGTGTGAGCCGGTCAGAGCATCAGTGGAAAATGTAGGACTTCAGTGGGAAAGTGAGATTTCATTTGAACCTGGCATTCCACTGCATGCAGTGAGGGAAAAAGAAGGCAATCATGTTGGAAGTGGGAGAGATGTGAACAGATTGTACAGAGCTGTTCGGTCGTTCCAGACGAGGCCTGTTGTTCAAACGCTGCTTCAACTCACAAGTGGAGACAGCTTTAATCCAAATTTGTTTTGTTCCGTGGTCCTCTGTCTTGTAGGCAGACTCCTCCTGGTGTTCCTTTTCTTTCACTTTTACTCTCTTGTTTTGATTTCCTTCCACCAGCACTGCTGGAAGACTGCTAATTAATGTTGTACAAAACTTTTGGACAGAAGGCAAAACTGATTCACTGACAGTGTGTTTTGTTTATTTTTGTTAACCAGTATGCTAACTACAATAGCAACAGAACCAGTGTTAACCCAACTTAGAAATTCATTTTTTCCCATTAAGGAAAAAAGTCAGGTGGCAGCATGTGTGGGCTGGATCTGTCTTGTGAAATGATACAGTGCTCAGTGTTCAGTCTGAGTGTGCACTCACTGTTACTCTCCTCTATTAGTCAACCAGCTCACTTTGTGTATTCCGGTGTGGTCCACAAATCAGATTTAGCAAAAATGAAGCATGTGAAATGCAGCTGCTGTTTGAAGTGGAGGGCGATCCCTCTTCATGTGGCTCGTACCTAAACACCATCAGGGCTTTCTGAGCTGTCTCTCAGTGCGCTGATTAGTATTCTTTTTAAAAAAACACTGGAGCTCTGCTCTCCTTACAGCATATGAATAATCCAGACCAGTTAACTTGCCAGCAGGATTGTTTGGAGCGGCATATTTTTCATAAAGTTTGGGCATTTATCTGCCCTTGTGGGGATTACATTTGTCTGTTCCCAGCCCAGTGGGCTCCTGTAGAGGGGTGGCGTGTTTAGAAACTGGGCTGGACTGGGGCAGAGTTTTAAAGAAGGTAACAAAGATCCTCCGGTGGGTTATTTCTCAAGATAAAGTTATTTTTTTCTAAAGTAGAGGAATCTGCACTGTGGGCATTGTAAGCTTCAGGAAGACAACATAAAAAACAATTAGGATACAACAGGAAGGTGATGTATAGAATATAAAATAAAAATCAAGTCAAGTGTGTCTGTCATCCACAGTTGTGGCTGTGTTACAGCTGGATGATTGTCTTTATAAATATGTAAATAGAAATCTATTCCCTACGCTGTAATTGAGTGCACTGCGTTTTCCTCCCAATTAAATAAACAAGTGAACACGTCGTTCCCTATTAATGATACTGACATCCTTTTGGCAGATGTGGAAACGAGCCACGTCATCACTTCATATGTTTCAACAACATCTCGGCAGATCTGTGTTTTTGTTTTGGACCTTCACCAGAAAAAAAAAGAGGAAAAAAAGTGTAGCTTTGTTCAACAAAGGTTTTTCAGATCAGACGAAGAGTTTGAGCCCTCATGCTTGAGTTAAAATGTTAGGTGTCTAATTCCAGTGCCAACATTAGGCCAAACAGAGTGAATACATTAACCATCAGTGAAAGAACTGCTACCAGTGGCTGCGTAGATGAAGCACCACGGGACAGAGCTCCTCCTCCTGCCGCCATTTATTTTAAATCAAACTGTGTTCTTTATAACTCTGAAAAAAAAACATGTTTTATGCTTCTCTCTTCCACCATCCTACCCCCATCCCTGCCCTCTCCCCTCTGGCATCTCTCTGCTCCCTGCCTGGCCTGCCCTGCCATAGCTCCATTGCTCTGCGGCCTCTCTTTTGTATCTCCTGCCGGCTACAGCTTTGTTCCTCCTTCCTCTGCTCCCTTCTGGTCAGGTACAGGTATCGCTTCTCTCTCTGAGCGTCTATCCAAACACCCCTCTCTCTGTCTGTCTCTCTTTCATGTTGAAGGCTGCTTTAGCATGCTGGCTGCAGCTCCGTGCATTCACATCATGGCCTGCACCTCTGCCTTAACATCTCTCTTCCCATTGCACCATTTCACCTCATAGTTGTGTGCACACACGTCATCATGTGTAAAGAATAGGGACTATTTTGTGTAAGTAATGCATGTATGTACTGTATGTGAGGGTCTGTCGTGTGTGTGTGTGTGTGTGTGTGTGTGTGTGCATTTTTGCATTGAAATACCAGTGTGTGAGGTGAAAAGTGTTGAGAAAAGTGGTGTTTAAGGTGTTTTCTGAGGTGTGTGTGTGTGTGTGTGTGTGTGTGTGTGTGTGTGTTTGCTTGTGTGTGTCTGTCCGTCAAAGTAAAGATGGAGGTGTCCAAATACACAGAACTCTTCTATATTAGATATTCTATCCCCACGGCCAGGTTGTAGAGGTCTGACATTCCATTTCCACCTGTCAGCTTAGCCCAGTCCGACCCAGCAGTGTAGAAGGTAGAGACTCGGCAGGGTGGGCTGCAGACGTGGTAACCAGCTAACCTTCTGCACAGCTGTCTCTCATACTACTTTCTCCTGCTAGACAAACGCATGCATGCACGCACGCACGCACGCACGCACGCACGCACGCACGGCTGTCAGAACACTTCAGCTGGACTTGCACCACATAACTACATACAGTAACTTGTACTTTTCTTTTTTAGTCAGACAATATAAAATCAATCAAACGCAGTGGTCGTTCAGACCAATTGTTTGTAGATCAAGCAGCTGATTCAGCTCTTTTCGTTGTTCATCAGATCACCTGTAAAATTATGAGACAGTACATAAATTCCTCTGTACATCATTTCTTTTTCCCTTTTCAGTTTTTTTCCCGCCTCAACCTATATTTGGGGCCAGATAAATTGGGTTGTACCATAAATTTGTAAATTCATTGTTATTAGTAACTACTAGCTTATATTCAAACTAGTGACTTACTACTTACAACATTCAAAACTTAGGAAAAACCTTAGCGAGGGAATACTAACTTGTAAATTGGTTTCTAATATACAGTCATTCAATTAAAAGCAATCAAAGTGTTGTGATGTACGCAGGCATCTGTCGTTGAGTCATCCTACTTGATCCACATTTTTCACATTTACTTCATAATCTACATGTAGGAGAAGTTTTGTCATTGTAATTTGTATATTCTGTGATTTGGTCTGTTCTGTACACTCGGCATCTAGTGCACGTCTGTCCGTCCTGGCTCTTCCTCAGCTTTCTTCCATTTTTGCCCTGTTAAGATTGTTTTTTTGTGTAATTATTCCCTCAATCAAATCGAGGGTCTAAGGACAGAGGATGTCAAACTCTTCTGCTACTCGTACAGATTGTAAAGCTAGTTGAGGCATTGTGAGAAAGAAACTCCTTTAGGAGGGCAAACAAAATGGAAAGCTGAAGTCATGAGGTCATGGCCGGGCTAACCCTCGCTCCATTAGATCCTGCAATCTCTCATTGAGCTATTATCTGTCTTTATGAAAAAATAAACTTATTGAGTAATACAATAAAATATAACATAATACAATATAATATAATGATGCAATTCTACAATATAATAATTCCAGCAAGTAACCAGTATCATGTTGCTCCTGTTTAAACCAAATTAAATGAAAATCAGTCCAGAATTAAGCGAGTTACGATTGATTTTGCTGTTCAGTCTGCATCTCTTGATGCATTTGTTTACTAGCGGATCCAAGATGGCAGACGAATGGGCACCAATGAGGTCTCTAGGTTTCTGTATATGTGATTACCACCACCAATAATAATGCATGTGCAGATGTTCTGACATTTCATAAGAAAGAAATAAGAGGAGAAAGATGACCCTTTCAGGCCAAATGAAAGACTATCACCCATCTACATCTGTGTGTGTACATGTGTGTATGTGTTAACACTGAAACTGATGTTATTATTTAAATTTTTTTCCAAAGCCTTAGATCAACTCGTATGTTTTTAACACCCACCGCTCTCTCTTTCCTTCCAGTGCTAACTCCAAAAGTGATCGGTGTGGCGATTGTGCGGTACGACTTCAGCTCACGTGACACCCGGGAGCTCTCGTTGCAGGAGGGTGACGTGGTGAAGATCTACACAAAGTCAGGAGCCAACGGCTGGTGGAGGGGAGAGGTTAACGGCAGGGTAAGATGCCAATAAAATAGAGCCTGCATCAACAAATACAAAGAGGGAAAATAATCTTCTCTGAGGCTGATATTAGCCTCCAGTTTATCCACTTTCTTTTGTCCCAACTTTGCTGCGTGACATTCTGCTGTGCCCCCTTTTCATTGGATACATTGATAACCTGTCATGTGTTGCTTTGCACTGCATTCAAGTTCACATTCAGGCAGAAATGTTTCAGAACTTCGATCCACTGTGTTCACTCAGAAACCAGTTTTGTTTCTTCACTTTGGCTGTTAACTAGTGCTAAAAATTGGCTTTTTGAAGAGGAAGGATTTGGCAAATATTCTTGTCTACAGGTACCTGGAAGGGACTATTTAGATTCAGTCTGTTGTTTCTAATTTGTCGTGCACACATTTCCAACATTTCTGATCCCCCATATCATCACTTGGAAGAGTTCCTTTGTTGCTCTTGTACGTCTTAAATCTTAAATAACTGTTCCTGTCCAACACCAAAGGCGCTTTGTAATCAGGCATGCAGTGCTGAGAGAGTCCTGGTTCTAAATTAAGGGAAATATATGTACTCACTCCCACTCACATGCACTGCATTTAACTTGCCGGAGAGTGTTAGACTGAGTGTGTGTGTGTGTGTGTGTGTGTGTGTGTGTGTGTGTGTGTGTGTGTGTGTGTGTGTGTGTGTGTGGATGTTGCTCTGGTGAAAACTTAACGCTTGATGTAGAGTCTATAGAGAGCTGTTAGACTCTCTTTAGAGCCTTCAACCAGTAACAACAATCGGTACTGCTGGCTGATAAAAAGCTGTCTGAATGTGCCACATAGGATTAATATAACCTTTCAATATGAGTTCAATATAATATCTGGCTTTTATTGTCTAGTTTATTGTGAAAAGTGGTCAAAACAAAAGATATTGGCACAAGACACCGGCTGACTAGATGATTCTTATTTTTTAATTACATTATTTTTTTCTTTTTCTTTTTAAATCTAGCTATACCACAATTTAAATCTAGTTATTTCAATCCTACAAATGACTGCTAGCATGAATTATTTGTAATTAAAAACAGTCATTAAAAACTGTAATGATTGAACATTTTTTGTAACATTTCATCAGACTTTGTCTTATTAAAGGGTTTTTGTCAGCTCAGGTGCTTTGGGATATGTGAGACACGCAAAGAAGAAAAATGTGCTAAAAACAAACATACATTTTATTTGTAAAGTCATGTCAACAATGTAAAACATTAGCTATAAATTATTTTTATTTTAGACTCACTATACTGATGGCTTTAGTTTTGCCAACAGTAGCATGTTAGCATGCAGAATCTACATTTATATATTTTTTCTCATATAAAACCTCTCCTACTCCTTCGTTGCTGAAAGGCATTCTGGTAAATGCAGGAAATCATTATCTGGTATAGAATAAACAAATAGGGGAGGGAGAGAAATGAAAACTGATGCTGTCAGTCAACTCCTGTGTGGTTACTTATTCCCATCTCTCCCCCCTTCAGGTGGGCTGGTTCCCATCCACATACGTAGAGGAGGGTGAGGAGTGAAGGGTCCAACCTGGGAGGAAGAGCAGCAGTGGAGTGAAGAGCACAACAGCAACAAAGACAGTGAGATTCTGCAGCGCTGCTTGCTCCGGTGTTTCTTTTCAGAGCAAAGCAGATGGCTTCAGTCTCCTCCGTGGAGTCCTGTTGCCTACAAATCCCAGAGGCCTTTGGGAGAGAAGAGGGCTACAGTACAGTGCTGAAGCAAAGATGGCCCCATCATTTCTGGTTGACTCTGTGTGGCTAAGTGACTCCACCAACTAGCAGCTTGCCTGTCAGCGGGGCAAGCTGCCCCTGCCAGAACCCCCCCGCCCCCAGCTTTGTCCGCACACCCATAATTCACCCCCCACTCCTTTCCTCTCACTGCCTTAGCCCTCATCTCCCACCTGTTTCTGCTTGCCAAGTCGGCCGTCGCCAATCTATCAAAAGTGGATACTCAAATGCCACTCTTCCATTCCTGCACTCATCCGTCTATCCGTGCATCCACCCCAGCCCCTGTGGGAAAAGAGTCATCTGAGCCTGAAAAGACCCAAAGTTTCCCCCTCCTCACTAAGAAGGGATTTCAGTCAGTCTTGACCTTGTGTGTTCCTTCCACTAATACAGCTGGTTATTGATGATTTAATGACCCAGATTCGCACACACAAACACCACCCACCTCTCCTCCCCTTCAGATTATGATCACACACTCTCGCAGGAGATGTAAGAGCGGACTGATGTCGGATAGCATCGCTGCACGGTGCCAGCCATTGATCGCTGTTGTTCCTGTTTTGCTCCCACATTCTTTATCTCCAGCCTCTCATGTTTTCAGTTGTCTTGGCCGTCAGTGATCCTCCGCTCTTATCGGTGGCAGCGCTGTCGACAGGAGCACATTCGCTGAGGGTTTATCTTATTGGAGGCATTAGTGGATTGTCGGGGAACAAGCCATGCTACCTAGAAGACAAGTGGATGAAACACAGCCCAACTTTGTCTTTTATTTTTAAAAATCTTTTTTCCCAATTTTCCATCTTGAATTTATTGCTTTTTAAGCTGGTCTTGAATTGTTTTTTTTTTAACCTTCATCATCTACAGATATGATGCAGTCTGATTGATTGCACTCTGGCAAAATTGAACAATGGGAGGCCATTTACCCATAATTCTACTTTTGGAACATTTTCAGCAGACTTCGCATCAAAAGCTTTTGTCATCTTCTTCATACATCTTAATGGAGACTAAGTGTCTTTACTTTACCTGCTATTTTTGAGGGGTTTTTTTTACTGAAGAGTGCAGAAACACAGAACACTCACACTTTAAGTGACTGTTTGGGGAAGGAAAATAAATCAAATTTAAAAAAGGTATTTATGTATAAACACTTCAATCCAAAAGAACTCACCCGTTTCCACTTATATCTGCCAACTGTCCTCCCTGTCACCCCCTCTCATTTTCTGTGTTCATACAGTTTCTTTGCTCTTAAAAACAAATGACAAAACCTACATGTTTAAATACCGTATGTATATATTGACATTTTTATTTAATTCATGGTTGGCCTGTTCACACAAAGGGCAGCAGGCGGGCCCTGTACAAGTACACAGTCACACAGCTATCCAGATGTCATACATGCATTTCTGTGAAGAACATTACTTTGAAATAATCTTTTAATTTCTTCAGTTTGAAGTTGTTCTTTGGCTATATTTCCTCCTCCTCAAATACAGTCTTTCACACACTTACACACACCCACGCTTGACATTTTCAAAAAACATCCATCTATTTTTTGTTAAGGGAAACTATTTATGTAACATGCGGTGTACATAATACGATATCTGCCACTGAAACACATTATATTTACACTCAGAAGCAGCATTCTCTGATTGGACAAAAAAAACTTGGTGGAATACTAAATTAGACATGAAATATGTCTGAACTTTCAGAGCTGAAACCTAGGTTTAACCACTTGATAAAATCAAGAACTCTGTGTTGTGGCTAACTAGTGGATCCCGCCTCCTTCAGAGACATCGTCCTCCCCTGTCATGTCTCCACTGTCTCCATGCCATTGGTAACTGTGTCAGCAATCTATATTGTCAATCTAAGTAAGAATTTATTGTAATGATATGCTTTTGTATGAGCCTAATGGAGCCATTATGTTTAAATAATACCAGCCCTTCCACTCCATGCCATTGTTTATGACATATTAGGGTTTTTTTCTCAGTAATATTGTTTTACTGGACTGAAAAGAAAGTGTCAAAAGGGTCTTATTAATGTATTTTTGCATGACATCTCATTTTTTTCTGACTGCATCAACAACAGTGTCATTAAGTGACCACTAGATGGAAGCATCCTAAACACATCTCTTCCTCTTTAAGCAGTCACCTTCAACTTGCTCAAGTTTGGAGATGACATCATCTGATTAGGAGGTGAGCAGTACTTAATGAAGCAGTTAGCATCAGCCTCAGAGGGAGGGAGAAAGAAACCGCCTTTAAGACAAATCTTCAAAATAGACAAGGAGTGAATAGGCAGGTTGTACATTACAAAACAAAAGTAAAAAAAGCTATAAAGTTCCTGTACATTTCTGATTTCAGATTCCCTGAACTTCTTTCTAAATGTCCTAATATGTCTGGTAGAAACCCTGAGGATGATATTTCTCCTCCCCTCCATGCTCCCTGAAATGTCTGCAGTCTCTGAACAGCCAAACGTTACATTTATAACGTCTTTAGGAAATCTCCACTGTAACATCAGCACAGAAGCGATCTGGCACAAGCTTCCCCCTCGTCTCGGGAGAAGTGGAAAAGGCGGAGTAAGCTTCTGTAATGGCAGACTCCGGAAATCCACTCCTCCTCCGCCCAGGTGACAGCAGGGCCGTTCACGACTGCAGGCCTTCCTCCCCTCCCGAGTGCGCTTCGAGGGACGGGAGGAAGGCTCAAGGGTATCTGTGATCTAATCATCACAGCATCCCCTCACCTCGGCGACCCCGCTGCATCCATCTCTCTGTCGGCTCCCCTCTCCCTCGCTCTGCCTCACCTTGTCACTTCCCTTCTCTCTCTCTTTCCCATCTATCTTTCATCCAATCCCTGTCTTCTGGGTTTCTCTCTGTATTCTGTCCCTCACCCCCATGCTCTGTTGGTGGGGGGAGAACAGAGGATACAGTATTATCATGAGGAGGGAGAGAAAGATGGTCTGATTCTCTATAAACAACCCCAGCAAAATGAAGACTAGTTTAATTTTACCACAAATGAATAGACTTGCCAAGTGGAGAATGAATTTGAATTGGCTTTCCCCACTGTCGTCTCATCATATACAGTGTGGGCACAGATTATGTCCATATGCGTAGGCACACACCGTGTTCGTGCGGAGACACATTTTGACAGGATTCAGAGCTGTGCAAGTCTTAGACCAGCAGGGGTTTCAGGATACAATCTCCTCGACCGACATTCGAGAACCATTCTGTGGTAACCTCAGTAGAAAAGTCATGAAAAAAATGTCAGATAATCCTTCTTCCTTTCTAGGCTGAGAATCCATTCTTGATCCAAGAAATGAGTGACAAATCATCTACCCGTCTCTGTGTTACTTTGCTTTGAGTGCTCACTGAAGTCAATGTCCGGTTACCCCCATGAAGCCAAAGATGTATGCTGTGCTTACTGTACACTCAATGTCCTGTCTCATAACCACGGTACCCGACCGCTGTGGCCTAACTATAAACTGTGCAATCTTGACTGTGTAGCATTACTGTGTATTGTTGCTGTATCATACTGTAACATATGTAAATAGTACTAATAAAGACATTATTCTGATGTGTTGTTATGTAATATCATACATTACAGCTGATTTTCAACAAAAGGAAACTTTGTTTCACCCAACGTTTAATCAAATGTACCACAATAAAAACAGAAACATACGCAGATTACGCAGAACATGTTTCTAAAGTTTCTTTTGAAGGGTCAGATTTTTATAACAATTATGACACATTAAAGGTGCAATTTGTAAGATGTGGCCATAATTTTAGTTTACGTTGTGGGGGGGGGGGGGGGGGGGGGGGGGGGGGGGGGGGGGGGGGGGGGGGGGGGGGGGGGGGGGGGGGGGGGGG
>JBBPCS010000002.1:417139-427992 GCA_037974645.1 Hollardia meadi
CCCCCCCCCCCCCCCCCCCCCCCCCCCCCCCCCCCCCCCCCCCCCCCCCCCCCCCCCCCCCCCCCCCCCCCCCACGTACTGTCCCTGGTGTAGCTGTTGAGCTGCCAACCAACACGCTGTGCTATCCAAACCCTGGAGGTTGCCCAGCGTTCCAGTTGCCAGGCTGAAGGACTTTCAGCCATATTTGTCTGTACCGTTCAATAAACGCCCTTTGTTTGATTCACTGCCAGAGCCTTTGCTGAGATATTCCCATTAGTTGGGCTGGACCACAGTACGGCTGATTATCCCGCTCTTATTGAAGCTGCAGGAATGCCTGTCGTGGAGCAAACTGCATTTACAGCAGCAGAGATGCTCTTTTGTTCTCCCATAAAAAGGAGAGATTCAGGAATGTTGGCTAATGATGGCACAGGCGACCATCTCGGCCCTCATTTGTTGTCAGCAGGCAGCGGCAGGCATCACTCCCTCACACGCTCACCTTTTCACTCCTATCTGCCACTACACGCTGTACCTGCACAAACATCAAAGATAGCAGGAATTAGCCTGCCTCTTTGAAGGTGAACAATGCTACAGTGATGATTCTCTAACCTCCATCTCAGTGAAAGAAACTTCAAATTAACACATTACTATCTGTCAAGTGTTGCCTCATTTTCTCGAAAACAAGCGGAGAAAACAAACAGTGAAGGACGGGATTATTTAGCTCACATGGTCCTACATATGAAAACCATGAAGCTATGGCTGACAGGCTCTTTGTCATTGACTGGTTTAATAACACATTGAAAATCAAACAACCACTGTTGTCTTTTCCAGTGTGCTTTACTAAAGCTAAAGTCTCACAGGTCTGAAACAGTTTTTGCACATCAGATGTTTTGCCACAGGCACGGCACTGAATCAATTCTATTTCTGACGAGACAGCTGTCTCTGCTGTTATTAGTGCAACACAGACAATGAACACTGATGTGTAACTGCCTCAAAGAGAGGATCCACCCATCACTCACAACACTAGATGTGAACCACTGACAGGTGAAGTGAATAGCGCTGATTGTCTCTTTACAATGCCATGTTCTGCTGTGAAACCATCCACGTGGATGTTACTTTGATAAGTACAACCATACGTACAGTACACTCCCCCACAGGAATGGCATTTCCTGGTGATTGGTGTATGTGAATGAACACCCGTTCCAATAAATTACTCTCAACACAAATCCACCCTGAGTGACAGTAATGACAAATGACTTCCTAATACATCTTTGATTAATTTAATTAGCTGTACGACAATGATTCTGACAGTCAGGTTTAGACTTTAAAATCTGTGAATGATGCAAAGCAGAGAAGAAACTAAAAGATGAAAAGCAAACATGGTTTCACAGTAGTTTATTTTGGTATGTGAGCTTTGACCCAGTGTTTGCTCAGTATATCAGAGCGTTGACACTGTGCTGGTGTTTGTCCACAGCACACACTACATCTGTGGCAAATGGCCAGTGTGTACTCAGGTTGATACTATGCACACTGCAGGGAAGCGCATGACACAGAAAACAAACAATCTGTTTCTCCAAATCTCAGCACTTTAATATTCACTCACTCGTTTTGTTTTTGACTTGGACACGAGAACAGGACTGAGGGAAGTGTGACACCGGTTCGCTTCATTTGCTCTCACGAAGCGTCACAGGGAAAATTCTTACCGGGCGGCCGTACTGTTTCTAAACTCTACTATCAAGGTGTATCAAATATAACAGCAGCGGTATCAAGAAACGTGGCTCATTCTCCAACACTGAAAACAACATGTGCATGAAAAGGTCAGTCTGAAAGCACTGCTCAGCCATGCTCCGCCCACACAGGTGTCTCCACTTTAGCCTCATTACACCTTTTTCTCAGACATGTGCAGGCTGCGCTTTATTGACGCCTTCCTCAAACGCCTGTTGCACATGTGAAGGCAGGACAACAAACGGTACATTGGTGATTGTGAAGTCAGGTCTTGAAAAAGAGATTTTAATCTCAATGTTTTTACCTGGTTACCATGGTTTGGTGTATCGAAGCTCTTCTTTCTGCTCAGAGGAGAGATCTGAAGAGCCATGAGTGAGGGTACATGAGAGCAGCCTTCATGGAAGACTTTTACTGATTGATTGGATGCTGCAGCTGATCGGACTGATCAAATACATCACAACAACACTGTTTCATAACAGGGTGACGACAATTAACCAATTCATTACTGCCAAGTTTTAGAGAAGTTTAAGAGGGTCTGAACAACAAAAGGACCACAGAGAACTTTCTTCATGTATTAGAAAGATACTTTTCATGATCAGTTATTTATGAATAGGAGAGTCTGTCTGTCAGCAAGAAACACTTTTTACATCATTTATCATCATTTCCATTCAGTCACATGTGAGGCTGATAATTCCTGAGCGTCGGGTTGGATGTGTTACATCATTTACATTTTCCCTGAAACATTTAACCTAAGAAATTATTTCTCCTATTAAAACGTCATCATAGTCATATTATGGGTTATTAAATAATGAATTCATAATCAGTATATCAATAAGATAAAAAGATGCAAATAATGAAATAATACAAAGGCATTGTGCCGATAGAAATGGCTCCTGTGCCATTTGAGCAGGATCCCTGAGATGCAGGTTTGCTTATGTGATAAAGTGTCAGAAAGAAAATAGTTTCAAGTGATGTTTCGTATCCACTTTGTATGAGCAGGGAATATGATTATTCCTTATTCCACTTTCACATTTCACAGAATTACCAGTTCCATTTGGCTGTGGTTCCCAGTCACAGGTGGATCATTCTGGGGCCCAGAAAAAGGTTTGTATTTGTCGTCACATGAAAAGTGCTCGGCACTCGTGTGATGGTGGCTGCTGTCGGCTCCCTTCGCTCCTGACTCTCCCTGGCATGAGAGCAGTATTTGACATCCATCAACCATGTCGAGCCATGATGGAATTTCACTTTTTTTTTAACATTTCAAACATTCCCTGCTCACAGCGGAGAGTCATTGTGAATGTCAAGCATTTTGACGTGTGATAAAGTTTGAATGGCTTAATGCTGTGCCGCTGCACAATATTTTCACCTGCACCACCTGCACATCAGCACAAACACTGCCTTTGTAAAGCTAAACTCTTTGTTGAAACTCCATATTTTTGTGATGTTGTGGAATTGGATTGGTTAAAGTGCATAAATGTGTTTGTCACTATCCCTTTTGAATACATATCAAATTGACTAAAATACCACTCTGAATTTGTCTTGTGTAACTAATAAGGGCAGTATGTAAATCCTCTGTTTCCAAACTGCAGGAAGTAACTTGACAAATACAAATGTTATATACTGAATGCTCAAGCCAGATAAAGAATCCTTGATGTGTAACACTTAATCAGCAGCAGGGAGATATTACCCTGGTAACATCACTGTGGAGACTCTCAGGTGTCCTGGTCTCCAAAGGAATCTATACCTTTGAAAAATGGAGCCTTGAAAGTATTCTTTAGTTAGCCAAGCTTTGAGATTAACCTGCTCATGCAAGTATGGTTTAAAAGGAAAGATGTGGGCCAGAGGAGAAAAGAGAACTTTTGACCTCCTCAAAGAACCACTTCCAAAGGGAACAAACTGTGAATGTCGAAAGATTTCAGTCGAGCTCTAAATGAAGGCTTCTGAGCAGCAGCTTTATCCAGCAATGGACAAACTATATGTCTAGTTTCAGTGTGGATAAACCACTCAGTGAAAAAGAAACACTGATGAATAGGTTCTGTGTGTGGGTCAATAAGTGCATTGATCATCACACAAACACATAGCGGGAATAAGAGTGCTGTGGCAAAGTCAATACCTCTCAGCCCAATCTAATGTGCGTCTGTTTAAGCTTGTTTTCAGTTGACCTCTTACAAGATTAAAGCACAAAAACTGAATTTATACTGCAAATGTTTCTCGAATATACTATGAAAAATATGCTTATTCTATGATTATGGCAGATTATTGCCTTAAAATCAGACATATTTTGAGATAGAGAGGGATAATTCAGGGTTGTTGTTTTTTTATTGTAGAGGATATAACTCTTTATATTCACAATACACAGATCCCTTAAAACAGAACTGTCCAGTACACTCAGATTTTTTTTTTGGCAGTTTGCCAAATGATATAAAATGATGACTTACTTGACGTACACATCACGTGTAGCTTATGTAGCTTTTTCTATTATTTTTGGCCTTTTGTACACACATAAACATCTTTCTTTTGGAAAACTCCTCGCATGCTGAAGATATTCAGAAACTTTAATAGAGATAGAGAAATAGAGATTTTTGGAAACGATGATGTAATGATAACTTTGACCATCAAATGATGTTAACTGAATTTTTGCCACTGACAGCCAGGGTGAGGTTAATTTACAAAAAGTTCAGCCCTGTCTCCTAGAAATTACATTTATGTGCAACTAATGGGCAACAGAAAATATGTTTGTAAGGGAAACGTGTTGATTAATAATGTTTTCCCTTAACATAATAAGGGAATATTAATAATTAGCGTATGTGGCACGTTGAAAAGTTTGTTTGTACAGAACATATCAGCAAAATATTAACTGACAATGTATTTTATTTATTCTTTCCTTAACCTTTTTTTTTTTTTTTAAAGTGCTTTTGTTGCTTAACTGTGACGGCACGCCTGTATCTGGACTTGAACCGTGTTTCCTGGTGTTAGTCCTGCATGATGCAGTCCACCCATTCACCTCCTACAGAGTTTTATTCAGTCAAATAAACATTAATTCTGAACATGATCCAGACAGCGATTTCATTTTCCGTATAAACATATTTGCTGTTGCAAATGAGTTGTCTATAAACGTAAATTCACGGAGACAGGCTAAAAACTATATTTACAGGTTTGTTTGAAGGCATGTCTGCCCACCCAGATGGTGTTTATGCATTTTATTTCTTAGATCTACTTAATGTAAATGAAGTCCTCTAATTCCTCTAAAGCTCACTAATGAACCTATTATATTTTAGACTCCAAGATAAGAAAAGAATAGTTTAGCCTAACTTGTCTTAACTTTAGTCTAGAAAAGAAAAGATCATTATTTTCTTGGTGGTGTAACTTCAAACACACATCAAATGTTTTTTAAATCTCTAAATAGGTTCTAATTAATATTTCCCTGGTCTATTCTCTCCTTGCGTTTAAAAAAACATAAAACGTATTTATGACTGTTGGTATTCCAGTCATTTCAGCCATCTTAATATATGTTTTCAACAGCTAAAGTGACCTCAAAATCCAAGGATGGTGGACGGGATAAAGATTAAAGTTTGCTTGAGAACCAAGGATGCATCAGATGGCAATCTGGCTCACTAGGAAAAAAAAACCTTGATTCCCTGCAAGAGCGGAAATTAGGTTTACTAAACAGAAACAGATGAGAAAATGCATCCTAGCATCTTCATTGACTATAAATGGAAACCACAAACACATAAGTGAGAAGTTTTTGATTTCTTTGGAAGTTGCGTTACTGGAATTGACTCTCACCTTTATCTGCACAGATCTGACACAGACACTTGTTCCCTTGAGCTATGGTGGCCTGTGAATGATACAGTTATAATTCTAGCTAATTACAGCAGAGATCCAAAGGTCCGAATGAGTTTATTGCCTGAAATGCCTTTGTTGAGTCTTTGATTCCCTGCAGATAAATTCCAATGTTTGTTTTTTTGCCCCTTGAAACACATCAGCAGTCATTTCCACAAAGCACATTAGAGGGTGGAGATGATCCAGCGGCAGTGGATGGTTTGCTCCTCCGTTTTTCCGTGATGCTTCCTGGTTAGGTCAGCCAACAGCTGCTGGAGGTGAGATATCTGGGATGAAGTCCTCTCCCCAAACGGCGTCAAAGTCTATTTTAATTCTCCACGCAGCATGGTGCATTGACACCTGGGCTGAGCACGTGGTTAAAATTAGGGCCACTGCACGGGACCTTGACAAACAAGTGACTTTGACTGAATTTATCAGGGCATCCCTGGAGTCAGATGCCTCTCTCATACACAGAAAGAGTTTTGTTTCAGTTTGTGTTCTTGTTTTAAAGCTATTTAGATGATAAATGTTCTCATTTATGTATCAGAAATGCTACTTTTCTGAAGATTTTTTCATCAATCCTCTTGAGAAATGTGTGCTATAATATTAATTGCTAAATATTCATGTCTTTGATCTATAAAAAAATACATATCAAACAATAGAGGTGCTTTATGGAACTTTTCTTTTTATTCAGGCTACTCCTCAGCATTATTCAAGCAGCAACCAGACAAATGATCTTTGTTAAATAAAATAAAATGTTAAAGAAATGAAATAATATGAAAGAAAAATGTTTAAAAAAAAAAAGCTTTTAAGAGAAAATCTCCAGCACTTACAGCAGAAATCTAAAGGCAGTTGAGTAAAAAAAAGGAGTCTTTATTTTCATTTCAGTAAAGGTGGTGCAGCACACTGCAGATTTTCCAAATATGAAGTCTTGAGTTTAATTTGTTTTGTGGATTTAATTTAGATTTGGTGGCTCCGGATCAAAGCGAGAATCTGAAATATCCAAAACAAAGAATTTGGCATAAGAGAAAATATAAAGAGAAAAAAATAGGAGGAAAACATCTATTATTTATTCTGGATGTCCTGTTACATCTGTACATTGGTTACCTCACTATAAAAAGCTGAGAAGAAAACAAACGTGTGACAAACAGATCAAGCTTCATGTCTGCATGATGTCGCCTTCTCTTTGTGAAACATTAAGCAACACTAAGTTGCTAAGTTGCTCCTCCAGCTTCCTCCAACTTTTAAAACAACAAAAGGATGAAGCCTGTTTAGCCGCAGCTGTGGTTTGAATGTTTCAGGTTATGGATGAACTGTCGACTATCTCCAGAACCACTTTATAAACTTTGAACACAGGCTCTCTGGGAGACATCAATAGTTGTAAATATTTAATTCAGTGCCTCCGACAATCATGCCACTGAAAAAAATCTTTACCAGATTGAATTCAAGATAAACAGCAGGGAAATATCACCAAAGCTGATACACAGATTTTTTAAAATCTGATTATCGTTTTTTGGTCGTGTTGAGGTTCCACAGATCACATGTTGGTTTGTACAGCACGTCTGGCAGCACCTCAAGTGTCTGTTGCATATTATATGTGCAGATATATATAAAATAATACAGGAACTTCCAGGATCTGGAGCATTTTTCCCTAACTAAGATTTCTAATTAGTCATGCTGATCACTTGGTAATATAAAAAATGTGTGAATACTCCTGCAGAGAGCTTTATACATGAGGTAGATGTTATTAACAGCTTTGTTTTCTTCAGGCAGAGCTATTCTGTAGTTGTGACTGAAATTCCTTAGCTAACTTTTCTGTATTTTAATGAAAGTTAATGTAGCTTCACTACGCAGTGCAGCTTTAATATGAAGGAAAAAGGAAAAAGACACAAAGTACACTGTAAATAATTTTAAGCTGGTTTCCCTGTTGCTTTGAAATGTAAGTTAACTAATAGTGAATAATTAGCTCAATCTAATCAAATTAGTTGTGAAAATGTTAAACCAGCCCAGTTAAGTTCACTGAAATTAAGTTCATGTAAAAGTTCTATGAGATTACGGTCAGATTGTTTTGCATTTAAATTTTCACAGTTTGAAAATGAGTTTCTGATGTTTTGCATCTTAGTGAGAAGATGTGACATGAAGCTGCTCCCCTA
Source organism: Hollardia meadi (assembly GCA_037974645.1). NCBI lineage: Eukaryota > Metazoa > Chordata > Actinopteri > Tetraodontiformes > Triacanthodidae > Hollardia > Hollardia meadi. The sequence goes on from JBBPCS010000002.1 coordinate 424,816, forward strand.
CAGACTTTAATATTAATAGTGTTAATTAATAAAAAAAACAACAACATGCAGACAGAGAAGTTTTCCATCATGTGTTTCTCTCCAAACAACAACACGAATGTTCCTTTAGCAACTAAAGCAGCATGTTCACTCATATATTTACATTAAGTAGACAACAAAAGATTAGTTCTTTACACTAAATTCCTGTATGATGGTTTAAAAGTTTAAAGGCAATGCATTATTCTCTGTTATAGTGTAATAACATTTCTTGGAAAGAATGATGTCATTTGGCGCAAATAGAGAAAATAAGAACGCCCTTGATTGAAAGCATTTAAACCCAAGTGGAGTGGAATTGATTCATTATTCATTTATTATTTAAAACTTTATTCTCTATATATTTTGAGTTGTACAGTGCCGACCTAATCACTCACCAGGTTATTCCAGCACTTCATTTGACTTAATTAATTACATTCATTCATAAACTACATACAATAATTACAGAGAGCTTTTGAGGAAAGAGTTTGTTGATTAATTATGAATCTGTGGATTAAAATGTTTTGGATTTTGTTGGCAGATAATAAATATTAATCCATGATCCATCCATTATCTTATAGTGTCAAAAAAAATAAAATTCACAGTTCAAATTCTGAGATGGAAAACAACAAAATGATATACCTACCTGTGATCAACAAACGATCAACACAGTTTAACTTTTAAAATTTTATTCACTTAAATTCTCAAGTGTTAAAGCAAGAACAAAACATTTATAATGTCCTTTGGTGGGATTGTATTACACTTTATTAATACTGTATTATGTAAACTGATATTCTTTGATGCCAGCACGTTGCCAATACAAAGGAAAATCAACTGCACAACTAAAAGTAATATTAACAAATAAAAATAAAAGAATGAAAGAAATGGAAGTCAAAAGAAAATAAACAATTGCTTCTGCATTTGGATGTCTTAAATAGATACATTAAAGGTTGCCTTTTATCAGTCACAGTTCGGCAAAGATACAAAAGGACTACATGACTCTTTTTTTGTTTGCTATGTCGAGAAAAGAACTTGCAAATACACTGACGTTTTCTATGCTTTCTCTGCTCAGGTGAAAACTATCCTCTGACCATGATCGCAGGGAGCGTGGCTCTAAGGAAGAGAATCAAACAGATTTATTGGAGTAGCTTTTTGCAAGAAAGAAAGGGAGGGGGAGGGGCTTCTTACACGTGTGCATCACTAACATCGGACAAAAGAATCTTTCAACCAACGAGGGTTTACAGAGTAACATTCACGAAAGCACAGGGCTGTGGCAGCATGGTGGGGGGGTTGGAGGCTGGAGGACAGGATGGGCGGGAGGATGAACAGGTGGGAGGAGAGACAGAAAGCGAGAGAAGGGGTCGACATGGGCAAGGTTTTTGTGTCACAAAGAGGCAGTCCTGACAGATTTCCTTCTATCCACAATGCACTGACAGCAAAGAATGCATCCTGTTTCCTGTGTTTCCTCCTCTCTTTGTTCGTCATGAAGTGTAACGGGTTGTTTCAGGTCTCTGACGTTTAGCGGGGACGGTCTCCAACATTAACTCGCAGAAGCATCCCAGGGGGGATCAGTGGCCACTGTCGGCTCGCGCGAGAGCTGATTGGTCGCAGCTGTTGTTGCCGTGGCAATAGGAGAGGAAGTGAACAAGTCTGTTATTTTCAGTTATCCCTCCTCAAACTGGACGGAGCTCCAGTACCTGGTATGGCTTAGAGGAGGAGGGGGCTCTCATTGTTCCTTGCTCATTTCACTCTTTTATTAGGCAAATGCTCAGTTCTTTTTTTTCAATAATATCTGACATTTTTAGAAGTATATGTTTTTTATTCATTTCTATATATTCTTTGAAATTAAATGAAAAGTTTTTGCACTCATTTGTCTGGCACATTCCCTTTATTGTCAGTGTCCACTGAGTTTGGTGGCAGAGAAGCTCAGTACGGTACAGTCCAGAAAGCACATGGTTGTTCTTGTTTAATGGTTGTTGATTATTTAAATGAGGGAGAGGAAGGTTAAGGTGGAGGCGGTGGGTGAGTTCATCACTCCGACCAGGTCAGGAGTCTCTTTAGAGCATGGCGGGCCGGCAGGAGGCCTCTCTCAGCAGCACTGAGCCCAGCAGCAGCAGCAGCATGGCGGAGGATGGGGGCGTCAGCGGGACGTGGCCCGAATTGGGGCCTCGGCAGCCCCCCAGCTCCGTTTCGCAGCGGGGTTTCTCACACTGCAGGCCCGTGTAGGCGGCAGGACAGCTGCAGCGTATGTTGTTGACACACACTCCGCCATTTTGGCAGCGCAGGAGCTCGTTGTCACACACCCGGGCTGTGATGGGAGCAAAGTGAAGACAGGAGAGAGCAGTGAGATCAAACATGTGACGAGTGAGTCTGGATGACACTTTACTTGAAGTGAACTGTCATGCATCAAAAGCATATTATAAAAAATGCTTATTATAAAATTCCAGAAAAAATAATTTCATATTATTATCTACTCAATTGCCCCATTAGGATAAGATGAAACTTAGAATATCCAGGAGGGAAAACTAGAAAAGCCCTCATGCTCTGATTAGAACAAATCAAAAACTCACTGAATCTTTTCTTCAAGTGAAGCGCTGCCAAATTTTGTTACTATTTGAGCTCTTCATTCTGGGAAATATGCTTATTGGTGTGGGTGTTTTGTGCCGGACTCTTTTTCTAGCTGGGACCAGTATCCTTCTGGATTCTCCGCTGGTTGCCAAGAAACTGTCACAAATAGGCACTTAATATTGACATTTTGTACACTAATTGGCTGCTGCCTCCAGGTTCACAGTTACAGTACAGATGTAAGAGTGGTCTCAATATTGTTATCCTGTTAAGAATTGTCTTATTTGTTTTACATAGAAAAACCTCTGCCATGATCAATAATCATAAAGATGGCATTATTACATTAAAATATACACAGTAATTTAAAAGGGCTTTTAAAAAATCACATCAAGTATTGTAGTTCAAGGTGATGACAAGCCTTTATTTTAAATTTAATATAATTTAAATTGTAATATAAATTATTATAAATTTTAATATAAATTACATTTTTCAGCACATTTTTATGAAGTGCAGAATCACATTACAAAATGATGTACTTCTCAAGGTCGAAGAGGGCAGCTGATGATGTACATCAGATAGTTACTTTAAAAAATAAGGTGA
>JBBPCS010000002.1:432287-463268 GCA_037974645.1 Hollardia meadi
CTACTCTACATGTTAAGTGTCATGAGATAACTTTGTTGTGAATTGGCGCTATATAAATAAAATTTGATTTGATGATTTGATTTAATTACACAAAGAGTACAAGTTTGATACGTGCTGCACATACATATTAGTTTACACAATAATGTTTGTTTGACCACTGCTTCACAGCTAATCTGATAAATACTGAGCCATTCTTTGCTCTGCCTTCTTTTTTTACTTTCCTTGTTACTTAACATTTGTGCTGTTTTACAGCTCAGTATTCACAGCAGTTCTGCTGATGTGAGCCATATCAAACGATGCTTTACCCCGACCCTTTGTGTATAGAGACAAATTTGCATGCTGACAGTGTGCATTCACACTGTACACGCTGAATATTTTAGTCTGAAAAAGTACATGTTAATGAACTTCCATCTGTGATGGGAACTATTCAAATAAACAGATTCATTTACACTGGATTCAAATCATACGGCACCTGGTTTTAAAATTTAAATATCATTTACAAGTTGTACTAACAAAGGACAAATGATTAATAATTGCTATTATGTATAATTTTCGAGTGTCATGCTGTTGCGTATACTGCATCCTTAAATCCAGGATAATACAGAGACATTGATGCTCCATTTCATCAAGATGCATTCTGTTTTCGAAGTGTTTCAATTTGCTCTTTGATGAAGCCCTTTTCTCTCACAAATCTCTGGGACACTACTACAAAGCACAGGAAGTTGTGTGGCTGCAGTGCATTGTGGTCTAATGTGGCTGCTGTCACAAAACTATGATGAATTTCTCCTTGTACTGTTTAACACCACTGGCTAACAGCAACACCTGCAGAAAGGGACTGACATCACAACTTCTCATTTACCAATTTACATCCATAGATGAACATTGTTCAACATTATATTGATAATATATCATTTATATATAATGTGGAATTGGACATTTGAAATGTGTCACCTTTGAAAACAGCATATTACACAATCTCGATGTTCGAAGCCTTTAAATCCTGTGCACAGTTATGTAGTATATGAACATATTCACTTTGATATTTAGGTGGCTTCATCACAGTCTATATAGTCATATATATTTCATATATATTTCTTCTTTTCTGAAGAAATATATGACAAAACAGAAGTGGCTCCAGGATTGCAGCGTATGCAATTATACAAAAAGGTTGAAGGTTTATATTAATGTACTAAAATAATGCTACTTTTTTTGCGAGTGGACAAGTGGTTCTTCTTCTTAACATTCTTGTGAGTAGATGAGTAAATATTTCATGCAAGTGTGATAGCTCTAAAGGGGCCAAATCATCTGTGCTACGTTAGAAGAAGTGGTGCATTAGTCAGAAAATAAGCAGCAACAGTTTTTTGCAAACGGAGGGTTTGTTTCTCATCTTCTTTCACCTTCATCATGAGGTGTGTACTTTATCATGGCTGCCTGCTGTAGGTTTGTCGCAGAGGTTTGACTTGGAAAAAGCTATGAAAAATTGGTGACATTTGAAAAACAAAAAACAAAAACAAAACAACTACAGCGGGCATGTGTTGCAAAATGACTGGGAGGAATATCAACGGTAATAAATGGGCTGGAGCTGAAAATGACCTGTGTTCTCTTTTAAAAAAATGTTAGTGTTGGATGAAATTGTCCTGCTGTGGACTGGCAAGGGAGGGCATTGGCTACTCAAACAGATCAGGCAGCTTGTCAAGCAGTCAATATTGACTCAGCTGTTGTTTTGTTGGTGTGCGACATGGCCGAATAACAGAGTTACTGAGCAGCATGCGCGCTGCCATGCCATCGCTTTTCCTCTATTTGAGCCATATAGGAGACCTGCTGAAGTTACAGCCACAGCAAGTGTGCAATGCAGATTCAGTTAGTGGATCAAACAGCTCAGTGAATTGGGTTGACTCATGTTATGGGGTCTGTATTCGTCAAGGCAGCTGAGCAGCCCTGCGCATGTGCAGCACATTGTTCCAGCCAAAGCCCAAGAATCACACAGAGAGAAGAGAAACGAGAGAGAGAGAGACAGAAGAGAGAGACAGAGCTGAGGGGGGAGGACAGTCAGGAGCTGCGTGGAGAGGTTCGTGGTTCTACTTACATTTGCAGCCATCGTCCCACAAATAGCCGGGCAGACACTCCTGACACTTAGGCCCTGTAGTGCCCTCCTTACATATACAAAATCCTGTGCCATTACAGCGATCACTGACTGAGCCAAAGGGATTACAATTACACTCTGGAAAAACAAGACACACAAACACACACACAGGCTGGAAACACTTCCTGGCACACAGCACTGACCACATTCCTCGAGCTCAATTAGAAGCTCAACTATTAGCAACGCGCTTGATTATTTTATAGATTATTTTATATAGATTTAAAGACTTATATGGAAAGAAATGCTACCATTTCAACTGCAATGGAGACAGAATGAGAAAAGAATGAAAGTTGGTTATAGATGCATAATCACTTTCATATATATATATATATTTTGTAATTACTAACATTAATGTTACTGTTCTACAGGTATACAACATGCAATGAGGAATTATGCTAAGAATTATCAGTAGCTTTGATTTAAGATGAACAAAGAGGGCTAATCTGCACATGCTTTGCTGAAATCTGATTCATTCATTCAGGTAGAGACAGAAAAAGATGAAAAGAAGAGAGGAAATAATGATGAGCTGCTATCAGATGGATAATAGCATGAGACAGAGAGTGAACGTTTAGGTTTTAGAGCAATGAGAATACAGAGAGAACATTGAAATGGGCATTGTCGTAAATATGTTCTGTAATGCTCTCTAATATTCAAATGATGTCAACACTTAATGTTATCCTAAGAATCGGGTACAAACGACTCCTCATCAGTAACAGAAGAGAACGGTCACTATAGCCACACAGATTTTACATATTCGTAAAGAAACCTTTAAAAAAAGCAACCTGTTCAGTCTCTAGTGTCCTACGCTCAACTGACCTTCCAGCTCTCCACAGCGACTGGAGCACTCTGCAGTCTAAGTGACACCTTCTGTTGCTGTGCCCGCTGCACGTGGCTGCACCCGAGTGACACCCACAGGTCAGGCGAGAGGAGAGCCGTGACGGCAAGTGACAAACAGGGGGTCAGGGAGAGAGAGGCAGGGTGACGGCAACTTTGGCAACGCCTCGGTGACTCTTAACGCCTTGTGACGGTTTTCAGCTGCTACCCCTCAGGCCATTTCATGTATATGACATATGCACTTGCATGGCACCTTTGACTGGCGGTGTGAGTCCGCTGTGACATTTCTCTCAGAACTCTTGTTGCCTGTCAGACTCCAGCCTCGGGACTCACAAATGCACCTGGCACTGAGTGCTGTAGACTCACACTCCACATCCTGGCTAAAGAATCCAAAAGGGAACCAAACTACTGCCTTAGGAACACTGTCCAATGCAATTTTCCACACATTTTTACATAAAAAGAAACTAATAATGCAGGGTATGAATGCCTGCATAAATCTCAAGGACAAAATAACAGAAACACCTGATGAAAATGGCCTTTTAACTTTAGAGATGACAATCTTTACAAGCCTTACCGTTTAGCAGGGAAACAGTTGTATCATAGTTTTTTTGTTTTTTTTTAGCTACTCGCTAAACTGTAAAATAACATTGTTTGCTCACAAATAATGCAGTTAAAGGAAAAGTTTAACGTTTAAGGGAATAAGCATATTATCTTTCTTGCAGATAGTTGGATTAGAAGACTGACATGCTAGCTCAGCTTAGCATAAAGACTGGCCAAAGGGGGAAACACCTAGCCTGACTCTGTACCAAGGTATGAAAATCCTGTCTCCCCTGCTTACCTGGTAACCTCATGGTGACTCCAAGAAATAGTCCTGCACAAACCCCCCCTGTACGTAATTGGCGGGCTTGCTACGACCCAATTAAAGTGGGCTGCTGGGGTTTCGCAGGGCACTCGCACTGTAAAGCTCTCACTGGGCTCGGAATCACCGGAGCAGAGAGGAGGGGGGCCATACGATCCATCACTGAAGCTGCAGAGAAAGCCACCAGGTGACTTTGGATACAGAGGGCAAGCCCGTGGCTTGTTGCTGCTGGGATGCAAGCCGGGACTTGATCAACCCCAGCTGGGTCACCTGGGCGAGGGTGTCTGACGTTGAAAGACCTGAAACCCCCTATGACCCTCGGAACATCACTGAGGATGCATCCCAGCGCATCTGAGAGATGCATCTTGCAACATGTATTTATTTATTTATTGTAGACCTTAAATAACTTTATATAACTTGCTATTAGTGATCTTTAGACAGATTTTGTTAACTTTGGACAGTGCCAGGCTAACTGTGCCCCCTGTTTCCAGTCTTTAAGCTAGCTAAGCTAACTGGCTGCTGGCAGTGGCTTTGATTTAAATTAATTAACCATGAAGCATTCTCCCATTTCTAATTAGTATCAGGATAATATATTTATATATTTATTTCACCTATTTAAGGTGTTTCCATTAGTTTGTACACATGCTACACATCTACGTGCAAATCAGATCAGTCGGGCTTAAAATCAATGCCATTTATGCCCTCCCAAACAAACCAGCAGCTACAAACCAATTGTAACATACTACATCAATAAATACAACTATGCAGCTAGAAAATACCTGTAACATTGTGTCAATCACGAATCAGTCTGCAGATATTCAAATCATACCTGACAGGAATGACTGAAAATCACTTAAGCCTCAAGTTGGAGGATTTCTGGCTAAAGCTGAAGGACTCCATAAAACACTCACTCTGACAAGGAGGTTAATGAGTGACGCCGCTGTGCAAAAGCAGAGGAAGCAAAAGGAGGAAGATGTGAAGAGCACTGAAAGACATACAGGGTGTACAGATGATGAAGCAGAGGGTGTGAAAGGTGACACTTTTGTCTGGTGACGAGTCAAAGACAGGAGGTGAGGCGAGAAAAGTGTGTGTGTGAAAGCAGGGCTGGGGGGACTAACCTATGCACACATTTTCATCGTCCAGTTCTGCCGAGGCATTGCGGTAGTAGCCCAGCTTGCATAGCTGGCAGTGCTGGCCCCTAGTGTTGTGCTTACAGCTCACGCAAATGACGGTGTTTAGCAGCTCGATGTAGCTGCATCGGTTGGAGTGGCCGAAGCATTCGCAGTCTTGCAAAGAGAGAGGAGGTGTGAAGGGGAGAGAGCAGAGAAAGGGAGAGAAAGAAAGAGAGAGACGCGGTAGGGAATGTTGGAAATGTTACTGTTGCTGCGAGTGCTGCGGCGGTGGGGTTAGCAAGAATTTGAGCGAGGCGCTACGGCATGCAAGGTTAAAAAAAGGAGACTGCATTGCAAGGGAGGAGAAGGAGGTGTTGGAGGAGGTGATGAGAGGGAGGGTAACTCATGATTAGTCTGAGTCTGTGCATGGGCACAGCCAGAGTTAGAAAAAGACACCACATTAAAAAAAAGCACAGCGTTAGTAAGACTGATCACATCACTTCAAGCACACCACAACACGAGACGAGGGAGGCTCCAAACGATGGGACAGAGACACGGTGACACCGGGAACACCACACAGCGTACGGCAGGTCAAACCATGGATGAAATGGATCTTTCAACTCAGGGAATTGTGTCCTAGAGTTTTGAAACTGTTCCCTGAATGTCATGGTTGTTCTGGACAGGGTGAAACTTCTAATGGTGCTTCTTTTACATCACAAATCTCTGTAATGAAATGATGAATTCTAAATAGGAGAAACCTTTGACTCATCAAATAAATACTTCCTAAGGAGCTGGATAGTTGTTTTTAAAGGCTTACTACAACCCAACTTATACAGCCAATAAGGCAAGTGAGCGTATGGTGACTTACAGCTGGGACAGCGTGTGTCATTGCCTGCTATGCAGTGTTATGTCACGCTAAATTAGGTATATGGAGCTGTAGCTTGACTGGAAAACCTAATGCTGCAGTCTGTGATACTCACTGGCAACCCTGGCCTAAGGGGTGTGGGATGGGAGGGGTGCAGCTCCAGCTCAGCTCTCTCAGAACGAGGATCAGTCTGCCACGCTGAGTGACCACTGACACCATGTGTCACAGTGCAGACAGATGTGACTCACTGGCAGCTGCTTGGACAGAAAGCCCACTTATGGATTCAGAATAGGGAGGGTGGTGGATGGGGCTTTCGTCCAAGGGATTGTGGTTATTAAGGAGCTCTATTGGGGTCATGTCTCCCTGTAAGGCCACTAACAACTCGACAAGGCTTGGAAATGAAGGAGCAGCAACTGTGGTCCACTCTACCTTTCAGCAGAAAGTCTTGTCGGAGTGTAAGCTTAGATCTGCTATATTAGATGCCTCAGCCTCACAGACGTACTCTCAGAAGACAAATAATCTCCCCTTTTCAGAAATAGGTTGAGGTCATAAATCATGCACGCATAGGGAATAACAGTTTCGAATCTTGGAAACACAATCTCCAAAAATAGTAGTCTCAAGCACCCACTTTATTTGCACTGAAAAAGATATGATTCCAAGGGACCTTTATAGCGTTTAGAAACGATTCTATCCTCAAAGTGCCGTGCACAGTGAAAGCCAGCAGTCCACACTGAGCTGGAGATGTGCATACAGTGTGCTCTAGCACTGGGGTTTGTGCTGCAAGGGTCAGGGGAGCTTACAGTTAAACAGAAACATCAGTTCACACAGTCAGAAGGTTTGGGTGTCATCAGGGGGGCAATGCATCAATTCCAGAGCTCCTACCTCGCTTGCTGTTTGCAACGTGGACAGAAAGGGCAGTGGACAACGCAACTTGAGGAGCTACTAGACAAATTATAAGAAGAAACAAACAAAAAAAACATGATATTGCAATTAAACAAACATGTAATATCAGAGAATTAAGCCTACTGAGCATCATGCTTAATAATAAATGTAATAGTAAAAAAAAAAAAGAACGAAACATACGCATTAATGATGAATGATGGCATTGGGAAATAAGGAGTGACATTGCCAAGTGAAGCTGGCTGCATGTAGCAGCATCTGTTACAAATGATGGTGAACAATGCTAATATTATGTTCATTAACAAGTGCTTTGTATAATTCAAAAGCCTCTGTGTATGTTTCCCCAGACAGAAACTATCCTCTAAAAAATGACTCTCCACCTCAGTGGAGGCCCGCCAAGAATTTTCACATTATAAATTTGTGCACGGGATCATGGGTAAGAAAACTGGCTAGCAGTACACACATCAGTCCCTCGATTTCGTTCCAGTCATAAAACAAACAGTGGGAAAAGAAATAACAAGCCCAACCACTGCTATTGTACCGGGCGACATAAGCCCCTGACACATTCGCTGTGTGCGCTTGGCTGCAGTCATGGAAACACAGAGCTGAGTGGCTGTGTGCTCGTTGTTTGTGATGTGGCTGCACATCAAATGTGCACGATGGATTAAGCTGAGATGAGCCCAACATCAATCTGCATAACTGTGAAACCTCTCCTGCTTTTCTTCCTGATGTGCTCAGATGGGACTGAAGCGCTACACCTAATTAAAATCGAGTGTGTATGTATAAATGTACAGTGCACACATTGGAGAGGATAACGTACAGCACTGCAGCATGTTGCAACATAAGTGCCTCATGAATACACAAGCCTCCACTGAAGGAGCCAAAACCCGTTATCATGAGGAAGACAAGCAGACTGAGGAGGTTTTCTTTGGTTCGTCAGGAAAATAACCAAGTTTGGGAAAAGAGAATATACTACCCACAAACACTTTTAGCCATAAAAAGTAATTTTTTGCTCATTTTTTAAACACCCCGAGGTAAATGACTGTGAAAAAAACCACACAGTTGTTGTGTACTCTTAGATGCCTACCTTCTTTTCGGTTAGCGACACCTAGCGATGAGACATTCTGCCGAACTGCGTGCAATTGAGAGAAACCAGGAGTTAATTCATGTGCACTTGTGTGATGCACTTTACAAATAGTCTAGAGGTGGGTGGGGGGATTGGAACTATACGTGGTTGTGGACACACACAACTGGAGACATGAACATGTCCAGCGTGACTCAAATCTGGAAATCAAGAAACAGCAGATACGATGGGGCAGGGCTGACATGGACGAGCAGAGAGAATGCATCCAAAGCCCCGTGAAGGGCGTTGGACAGACGTTGTATGTAATTTGTGTGACTTCCATGGGCTTGCTGTGTATGTGTATGTTTATGGCAATGGCAATGAGGAGTGAAAAACGGAAGAAAAAAGATAGAACCCTCTTAAAAGTATTAAAATTAAAAAGTATTAAAATTAGTATTTAAGTCATGATTTATGCAAGCGAGTCTAAACTATAGCAAATTAAGAAGTTAGGGGGCATTTTGTTTAATTCATCACATCGACTGTGTGATCAATATCTAATTACAGTGTATTTCTCATGGAAGAATAACAATGAATAAATAATGGCAGGTGTTGGGACTTGTTGGGAATGACGGACTGCTGTGGGCAGCATAACCTCATAATTACATACAAGTCGGTATTTCCGTGTCAGGGAAATACTTTGCGGTTGGAAATGGAGAAGACTCAAGCAAAGGGAGGAATACGGATAAGTTTCCTCATTGTGCCCCTTCATCTCTTCACTTGATCTTTCTGTCCTTTATACTATTGACTCCATGAATCATGCAATCTTGGATAATTAACGTCCAGTGGTGTCTTGGCAAGAAGCCTGTTACCCTCACTGTGTGTGAATGGAGAATATGACTGCTGCTGGAAAGGCCTTTTTCCACGTGGAATGATTCTCAAACCTTTTAGTGCATAGCAATTAAATTATGCATTAGCTTTGATCTTGGCATGTACACACAATGTGGCAATCACTTTTAAACTCACCTTACATTACCAGCCATTGGTTTCAAAATAACTACATTGTCTCCAATCTCATCCTTTTCTTTCTTTTTTTGAATCGCCCCAACAAATGTTGCACCATTGATCCAGCTTGAGGATTCTGGCATCAGTGATGACCGCAGCATCTCCAGTGGGTTTTACATTACTTGAGTCACTTGATGAGAGGCTCTTTGAAAATGACAAATTAACAATTAAAGAGCTTAACACCACTCAAATGTCGGTCTTGTATCTTATCAATGGTCAAGTGTTACTCTATCAAGGTTTTAGCTGTTTGCTCAAAAAACAAAACCGACTTGCGAAGACATGAACCATTTGAGAAGCAATAAAACAAATGGCACTGCCCGGATCTCTGACATCTAACTGGTAAAGTAAGTTCATTTTTAATTATTCACTCTTGGCAATTGATTGGATGTAACACACATCTGGATTCCATTAATTACTTTGCTATGGGGAATATTCAGGTAAAGCGAGCTAAATGAGTGGTGACGGATTTTAATCAATGCCATAGCCATGATGAAATGCAATCTTGCAGAGCCAGAATTGTTTTTAAAATATTAATTTCATTTTAATGGTCCGCATTAGGCAATTCTGCCTGGCTTAATAGACTTGAAATAGAATTCAGAAAAGTCAATAAGGAATTCAATTACCTTCAAACAACAAAATTGTGGGGTTTTCTTCCCCTGTAGTAATAACCTCAAGGACATCCCAACCTTTTTTGTCGACTCTATTCTTACTTTATTAATAACACAGACATGAAACTGGTTTGTGTTGGCACTGGAAACAGCCTCATCCTCTCTGTCTTTAGTTTTTAGTGTTATGCTGGGTCCTGTGACCAGGCAGTCATTCGTGAGAACTCTAAATCCCTGTGGGCCTGTCTGGATGAGAAGTCAAGACTTTGGTTTGTCAGAGTGTCCTTTCTACATCACCCAACCCCCCCCCCCTCAAAAAAAAAGAAAACAAAACACACTCTCACACACAACCAATCACTTATCAGCATGCACACTCTCCCCCTAAAGGTTTTGAGGACAGCCTTTGGACATGGTCTGGCCTGGCATTAGGATGGGACGGAGAGGGCTGGTGTGAATATGTATGCATGTGTATCCAGCATGTATGAAAAGCATGCACGCACACTGAGCTCTCGTCAGGTCATGCATGGAGTGAGACTGAGTGAGGGAGGCAAACAGTGGAAGATCAGGACGGGGAAGGGGTGATTTGGTCTTGCTGGCCACGTGTCCATTTCTGACTCATGACGTAGCATCAGACTTTCCAACCAGTGTTCACTTCCTGCGTTAGCTACCACACTAAAGCCTGATTAAAAACCACCTGGAACAATCTGTTTTCACCCGCACACAGCATGCTTTGGGAAATCTGCCCAATGATCATCTTAGCCTTTAAATGATGAAAACAAGTGTCATGTGTCATCCCTCTGTCCCTTGGTGGGCGTAACTTGGCTTGGTAACACTTGGGCATTAACTAGAGTGAAAGCAAGATATTAGCATTACACTGAAAATCTGCACTTACAAAAGAAAAAAATACTCTTGTGTCTGTCTGAAAGCCTAAAGACTTAACAGATAGCCTGGCCCTTTTTAGACTTCGGTTTGTGTATCGACTAAACAAAATCATGTGTTCATTAGTGAGCTTTTGAGATGTAGATATGACTGTTTAACCTTGAGAAAGAGTCAGGGTAGCTTGAGTCTTTGTGCTAAGCTAACTGTGTCCTGGTTTATGTGAGGAGTATCAATGATCAATCTTCCCATCCAACTCTTGACAAGAATTTCTCAGACTGTCAAACTTTTCCTTGAAGCAAAAAATTTAACTTGCTGTGAAACGTTCACACAATAAAATAATAATGATTTTTTATAATGTATCCTTTTCTTATATTGATATCTAAACCAGCCAATTTCATAACAGCCAATAATTCCTAAAGGTCAGTTGTCTTACTTTGGATGAAGATGATGGACTTCACTCATTCCAGTAATGCTAAAGTGTTAGCATGGAGCACTGGAGCCACAATATGGCAGCTAGAGTATAATAGTATAGTATAGTATCTGCTGTCTTCATAATCATTTAACAGGTAAGTTGATCATTGCGGCCAGATAAAAACTGAAAAGTCTATGTGAGTTCAGGATCAGACAGGGAGGGGGTAATTTGTTCATCAATCTGCTGCCCCGGGAACAGATGATATTCACAGAGCAGGGTAGTGAAAAAAAAAGAGATTAAGGAGAATTGAGCCAGACTGTGAATGCACTTTGACTTGTTCAATACAGTTGTATGGTTCCTGCCTGTTCGCAGTCTTCCAGGCAGCGGTAACTTGAGACATGGCACCTCTCTTCTTCCTCCTCCTCCCGAGGGGCTACTGGTTGACGAAGATAATACCAGCTGAGGTGCTTGCGGCTTATATTAAAATGACCTCCTGTGACTTTATACTGCCAGAGACCTCTCTTGGCACTTTAATAAAGTCTAGATGCCATTTATTTATAATGCATGTGTGAGAGAGAGAGAGAAAAAAACCCCGAATGACATTCTGCATGCAGACCCAGGGAAGTGTTATCTGCTTGAGTTGAGTCTGAATAAAATAAATTAATATGCCCACATCATGACAATATATCCCCCAGCTATTGCTCATCAACCCCCCCCCCCCACCCCCCCAAAAAAGGTTAGTCAACAGTTGTTGAGTGATCCTTTGTCAGAAGATTGGAATCAGAAATGAACACTTGGCACCAAGCTCAGGGTTGTATGGTGAAGGGTGGCACAATAGGCAAAGCACAGCATCAAGCATTCATAGAGTTCCTTTGTAACTGATTACTTACTAACTGGACCAATGTTATTAGGAATACCTGCAAGAGAGAAAGAGAAAAAGAACAACTTAAATGAAGGCATATGTCAACAACATTCCTCCTTGAGACGAGATATTGTTAGTCGTGCCATTTTCCTTCACCGTTGATTTAGTTTGCAGCCCAAAACTGGTGATTCATCTTGATGAGCTGTAATACACTTAACACAGAGTGTGAGACATCCACAGCAGCACCTCGTCTTCACCATGACTCTGAAACTGTTGGCTGCTGCATGTTTAGCTTCCCGGTCCTGGGTTTCTCAGCTGCCTTCATTATTTCTGCTTTGATGTCCCTGTTGTTGGTGATGCCAGAAAAGGTCACTGCTGTCCTCTCCCACAGCAAAAGGTGCACACCTGAAAATGTCTAAACATCGGCGAAAAAACAAGTTCTGCTAACATGACAGTCAGAGATAATTTTTTGTTATTTCGAAGTTTCAAAAGTTGCATACTGCTTGAAGTTTTTCACATAGTTGTTGCCAAAGATAAATACAACAGAATTCTCATGCACACCGACACACAATCACACATACAACATATCAAAGACATCATAGATGGCAAACTGCCTCTGAGGCTGAAGGGGGACATGTCGTATCCTGCTGCCTGTCCGTCCATCCCTCCATCACACAATTCCTTGTGCCAGACTGCCACAGAGCAGATAATACAGTCTGTCTCATCCCCATGATGACCAGATCTCTCCCACACCAGGACACTGCCAGGCTGTGGATCTGAGGAGATTGAGACATTCATAGGGTTCTTATGCTGATCATTTCGCCATCTGAACCAACCACCGACACCTTTTTCTGGGTTTTAATTAGGACTGTGAATATGACTAGCGCACACAGTCACATGTGTGGCTGCTTCAGACACCATGAAGCGCAGACGTCAGGAAAAAACTACTCTTCAAAGGCACGTGAACACACAGGCTGTTTAATTTGTTCTGCAATTGTTTCCTAAGGAATTTGCTTTCAGGACACCGACGCTAGCTTCTAATCATCTGTCAATCAACGGAGGCCCACCCTCCCTTTCGCTCTACCCCCTGCCCTCAATAAGGCAGTCAGCAAACAAAACCAAAACACCCCCCCCCCCCCTGCAATGGGAAGGGGATGCATGCTGGGCAGTAGGAGAAATGAACCCACAAGAACTAGAGAAGAAGAAAAAATGAAATAAAAATGGTGCTCTCACCACCTCACCTTCAGCTGAGGAAGCTGAGGAGGCAGCTGTGCAGGATTTTTGGGTGGGAGCCTTTCATCTAATGGAGCCGTCACAAAATATCTTCAAGAACTCAGCGGAGACATGAGGATTTCCTGAGTGTGTGCATGTGTTTGTGTACGTGGACTTTGATCAAACTCCTGTCATTCAGTCACTCTTCCTCTGATCTCTGCCTGTAAGCTGTATTTAGGAGCCAAAGCTGTGACCTGTCTGAGAGCTGTGAAGTGCAGGAGGCTCTGCTGGCATATGGAGTTGGAGTGTAATGGATGTCAAACCTCAAGGGGGTGGGCAGATGCTAACCAGGAGACAGAAGGACAAGGGCAAGGACAGACAGAGCAGTGAAAACTAAATATCATTGCTAGAGTGTTTGACTATTAATTTATAAAGGATAGTACCAATATTACTTCAGTACAGCTGCCTGTAGCTTGTTTCTGTGGAATTAAATCCAATTTGTACACTAATTTAGGTAAATCACCTCTTTATACAGCCTGTCATAAATTCTACAGTAAAATATGTATCTAGTCTATGTAATATTAAATTGCCCGTATGCTAAACCAATCATAGCTTAGCTAGCTTAGTAGTTACAGTTAGCTGTTTGTATGGGGTGGGTAAGAAGAAAATATTTTTCAATTTAGAGTTTACAGAGAGAGTTGTGTCTTTCTTTGAACCTTTCTTAAACCAAAAAAAGCAAGAGAAAAAGTGTTATGAATGCATTACATGATAACAGTGTCTTTACCAAGCTGACAATGTTAGCATATACGGCTAACTAGCTTATTAGCTGCAGCAGGAACCAGGCATTAACCAGGTTTTTTGGATTAAGAAACAGCTCACAACTTGCACATTCACTGTGGCTCACCCCACTATATGGAAGCCAATCCTGGATGCTATCAGGTTAGGGTCACGGCGACTTTTTCCTGCTCTGCATTTGGTTTTTCATTATTGCAACCCAATTTTTCAATTAACACAAAGGTAGTCCTCATCTCTGGGTAACTTTAAGAAGAGAAAACATGTACTCTTTGAAGCCTAAGCTAAGCAGCTAAACAGTGTTATGTTGGAGAGAACAGTTTGATCTTACATTTTTCCTTGTCATACCTGTAATACAAGGAAACTAATTCACCACAAGAACAATGTTGTGTCTTTATTTCCATGTCATCTACATGAATCATCAACTGTTCAGGCTGCTGACTTGCCTGGGACATGTACCTTCAGCCTGTTCTCACTAAACGGCGTCTGAATAACACACCAGTGTCTTTTTGCAATTTTTTTTCACGTGTCATTTAACGCTGTCCAAATTAGGCTTTTCTGAAGGAATTTTAGGCGCGAATGCAATGGAGAAAACAATGTAAGATGATGTAGTATAAAGAGCGAGAAAGTCCGCACTTGGAGGAGGTGGACAGGTCAAACAAACAGTGGACCTTGACCCAGGAGACCGGAGTTCGTGTCCCGATTGGAAACAATTGTTTCCAAAAGTAGTGGTGAGTAGTAAATCTGCCCCATGATTATATTTAACTGCATAAGAATAGAGAGCTTGACAGGGGTAGCAACAGTAACTAAGGGAAGCAGGGCTTGGAAAAACGGTAAATTGTGTAGGCATATATGTATTTTTCTAAAGTTCAATGTGTCAATCAGTCTGCATTTTTATATGAGATATTAACACCATTATTATTAGACTCATTAGGCGACCGCAAACACTATTTATGCATACAGTTGCTGAGCCAAACATGCATTACACAAAGTTCCTTCAGTTTCTCACAAAGTAAAAAATGTGAGACAGTGTTTTAGCTCTGTAACTGAAGTGTAAAAAAAAAAAGAAAAAAAAAAGAAGAAAACGGTAATAAGTGCTTAAATGGGCCTGGTAGCTGACAGAGCAATAATACACAGGCACTAGCTACATCTGGAAGATTAGCAGGGGACAAAATACATGAAATGGAGAGGCATATAAATATAAAACCACTGAGAAAGAGAGGTGACATGCGTTTTATTTTCCCTGTCTACATTTGGTGTGTAAACAGTCTTTATACAGATCCAATATTCAGAAAGTGCGGCACTGTAAACTGTACATGACTGCTGTTTTTCAAATCAGCAATACTGATGTCAGTGACAGAGGTGGAAGAAGTGCTCAGATCTTGTACTTAAGTAAATGTAGCAATACGGTACAGTGTTAAAATACTCTGTTACAAGTACAAGTCATGAATACCAAATGTAAAATTACTCACTATGCAGAATAGCATTTTTCAGCATGATGTATATTATGTCATTGGATTATAATTTTTGACGCATTAATGTAATTTACACTTAAATTACGAAACTGCAAAACGTAGAACTAGAGTTGCATCATAATTTATTTGTTGGTTATATTTTGTATTTTCAAACTCAATCTTCAAAGTAACTAAAGTAGTGGAGTAAAAAGTACAGTATTTGCCTCTGAATTATAGTGGAGTAGAAGTAGAAAGTAGCAGTAAATGGAAATACTCAAGTAAAGTACCAGTACCTCAAAGAGTACAGTACAGTACAGTAGTAGATGAACTTACTTTCTACTATTGAACAGCATATCCTTCTATTACAATTAAACCCATCACTCTTCCTGTTCATGATGAATTAGACTTTATTATGTACTTACAATGTTCATATAATGTGCTTTTAACATTTTTTGCACAAGTATTTGACTGAATTGACAAATTATATTTGTCTAGTTGAGGGCTAAATAACCTTTTCTTCCAGGTCAGGACTTGGAACACTGATGGCCTGTCAGTGCAATTATTGGCCGCTCTACGAACAACCTGTGGGGTTCGAGCAGATGTCCAGGATCCCATGTCGGGTCATTCGATTAATTTACAATCGCCGTCATTTCCAATCCCCTTCACCTGCCTGGCCCCGCCATTACAGGGCACGGCTGCAATCTAATTTGGTCCTATCGCACAGGAAGAGCATCAGGAGCTGCTTATGTTGATGCTGCGCTCCATTGATTTTCATGACTTGTGCAGGGATCATGGTTGCGAGCCGTTGGGTGGAGAACATGATCTTGGAGGCATGTGCGATTCAGTGAACATGATCTCTGGGGTCAGCACATGCGACAGAACACACGCACACACACATTAAAATACAGTAAGAGAACCTGAATCACGTGGAGCATCAACTGATTTACAATAAATCTCAGTTCACAGAGCTGTGTATGTGGTTACAATTCCCAGTGCTTGATGTTCATCCTTCGCTGGTTCATTTCCAGTTATGTTGTCATTCATCCAAGACCATCACTGCAACCTTGTTAAAGGTTTATCAGAAAGCTATAATAAAATGTTCTCTCATTCAGTTGTTGGTGTGGAAGAAAGATTGTGTGTGTGTGTTTGTCTGTGTGTGACTGTGGGTGTCATTACATTGTTTCTGTCAGTATCCATTCTTCTTTGACCTTCCATGTGTCTCACCTGTTTACTTTGGCGCTACCTGGACTGCTCTG
Organism: Hollardia meadi; assembly: GCA_037974645.1. Taxonomy (NCBI): domain Eukaryota; kingdom Metazoa; phylum Chordata; class Actinopteri; order Tetraodontiformes; family Triacanthodidae; genus Hollardia; species Hollardia meadi. The sequence goes on from JBBPCS010000002.1 coordinate 448,598, forward strand.
GAAAGGGGCTTATCTGCTGAATTTCCACCGCAGGCAAAGTTGGTAATTACTTTCCGTGGCTGCCATCATTCTATAGCAATCCATCATTATCTGGAGCTCTTTGGCTATATAGAGCCCAGTGATGGTGACAGGCATTGCTAACTGGTTAGTAGCGGAAAGACTGCCAGAACACAAGCTCACGGCAGGCTGACTTGATTGAATTCCTCAGGAGCAAAATTACGGCTTGCCTTGCCGGAGTGCCCGGCTCGCTCACTCGTTCGCTCAGTCACTCGCTGTCTCTCAACATGTAGATCTGAATTGAAGGTGGCAAGTCTTAAAGTGCCCAGGAGCCAAGTTTGGAGAAGCACAGTTTAAGATTTCAGGGAAGTGATGAGGTGTACGTCGGTGGCGGCAGCAATGTGGGAAGCAGTAAAAAAAAAAAAAAAAAAAGAAATCAGGAAATGGAAGAAACAAATATTTGAAAGAAAGATTATCGTCACAGCTGCACAGAGCCTAGATGTGGAAAAGACAGAGTAAACAAGCTCGGTCTCTGGGGTGGTTGGGGGTGTTGTGAGGGAGGGGGAGAGAGAGAGAGAGAGAGAGAGAGAGAGAGAGAGAGAGAATGCGAGCATGAAACAAAACCAAGAGATGTAGTGAGAAAAGGCGGAGGCAGGAGAAGAAAAAGGTGGCGAGGAAGAAGGGCAGAAGGAGCCACAGAATGAGAGGATGCAAAACAATAGGCGATGAGTTTTACAGAGAAAAAACGAAAGAGGATTGGGCTAAAATGTAAATTCAAATAGCTTTGGAAAAAGGAATAAAAGCAAAAATGAGTGGGTGCTGCGTGTGAGAGCGAGGGAGGGGTGGAAGTGAAGCCACTGTGTGTGCGCACAGCGGGTGCGTTTATGTGTGTGGCTGCGTCAACACATGGCACTAATTGAATACACAGTATAGCTGTGGGGCTGGACAAAAAAAACGTCACGTTCGGTCTCACACACCTCACTGTACTCACATATAAAGAGCAACGACACTCAAATTAAATACCTTCTTTTTTATCAAGTGAGGGTAAATTATTAAAGCATTTTGTTGAAATCCTAAAGGGAACACATGTATTAGCACATGTGTAATGTCATAATAGTACTTTATTAGTGCTTCCTTAGAAAAGTAATGTGATCAACCTTATGCATTAGTTAGTAATGTGCTACCCAGGGCCCATTAAACCGTTTAATGCCAGTAATTAATATTAAATATTCAAGCATTTTGTTTATGCAAACCATACAAATTCCAGTCAAATCCGAGTTGCTTTCACTGACATTATATAGGAAACACATCTCAGAGACCCATATAGACAAAGACACAAAATAATTATTCTACAGTGGCATTATCAGTTCCTGTGGGACTCAGTCTTCCCATTGAGTTATAGAAACCCACTTCCTCTGCACAAGAGGACAAATTAATTAGAAAAATCTAAATGTGTGTGTATGTCGCTGCAAATGAGTGTGTGTGTGCGTTTGGCCACATTTCCATGATCCTCCCAGTTGGACAGCGGGATTAATAATAATGTGGTAGCATCTGGTAGCTCTGTATTAACATACACTAATTAGAGAACAACAGCAGAAAAATGCAATTTGTAAGTGATATACAATAATAGTTGCTGTTGTGACTGTCACCTCCAGATATGACAGCCCTTCTTTTCTCTTTCATCTGGGACCATGAAATGCAGGTTTTTCAGTCTGACGGTGGAGAGCTAATGTGGAACTTCTCTCCAGGCAGGGGATGAATCATTACAGAGAAACCCACTGCATGTCCATGCCTTTTGCTGCTTTGATCACAGGAGATCCATAGACTTTAGCTGCAGCTTCAGCTAAATCTGAACAAGTGTCTCTTAATCCTGCCCTGACAAGGAAATCTATTTATTTTATCAAGTCTGAGACTGAACAAATCAGGACTTGATCTCCAGAAAATAGAAATTATTTGCAAAATTTAAGTCCCGAAGGCACTTTCACTACTACATGTGTTCAAATAGATGGACCTATTTGATGAAATGACCATTTGAAGTATCTGAACAGTGGCACTGAAACAGCCAGTTTGTGGTGTTAGTCAACACTCTTCTGCACTCAACAAACTAAAGGTTATATACATCATGTACAACTGTGTAGTCATCATGAAAAGGTGATTGCATGTGATTTTTTTAAATTTTGATTTTAAAGATGATGGCTCCTACAGAAACTACTATTTTAACATTCTTATAGCTTTTGCTGTTGCAGTTGATTTGCATCTGTGTTTGTGCCTGTCTCCCCCGCTCCCCCCCGTGCCGTGCCCCATGCATTAACATAACCTCTCTGAGTAACCATAAAGCTGGTCAACAGCAGAAGGATTTTAAAAATTCTGGATGGATATATATATATAATATTTTAGAGTTAGGTAATAGCACTTACATGTCTGTACGCTAAATATTAAGCTACAGCCAGGAGACAGTTAGCTTAGCTTAGCTTAGCTTAGTACACGACTCTGCCTGGTAACCTTAGTCAGGATACGACTCCATGAGGTCACTACTCCCAGGCAAATAAATAGTGCCGCACATAATTGAGCTTGAAATAACAACTTTTTACATTTGTGTTAATCACTGAACTCGCTGGCTAGCTTTCCCTTTTTTTTTTTTTTCAATTTTTGTTAAGTTAAATCTAAACATAAAAATGAACGTCTGTTAAATTCACATAATGCAGATTAACCCTGTCACTGCCTGTTACCAGATCAATCTGTCTGTATTTTGCAGTATACCAGATTTTTTTTTACTATGGAGTCTATGCCGACTTTCCCTCACTGGCACATTGGTAGTGATGTGTTTTAGGTTAACCAGAGGGTTTGTGCAATTACACTCACTACCAGAAGAGGGCAACAAAATGTCCACATTGTTGTTTAAGGTGTTTCCTTGTTGTAGCTTAATATTTAACATGATAACAGTGTTTTAGCTTTATTTTATGCTTCAGCTTTATTTTGAGGTCCCGTTTTTTTGCCTGTTTATTAGTAGGACATCTAACAACATGACAGAAGAATTAGTACATTAGAAAAAGTACATTTCTCCAAATCCATTTCTCCATTTAAAGTGTGTTTAAGGATTTCCTTTAACAAAACATTCAGGATACATTTCTAGTATTTGAAATCAACTTCTCAGAGGCCACCGATTACTGCCCCCACCGCCGGCTTCTATCTCCCTCAGTATCCTCAGCCCTACAGTGAAATGAACTGCCATGGTTAATTCTCAAACTGATCCCTCTCCTTCTGTCTCCACAGAGGGAGGAAGCGAGAATGAGTGAGGCTGAGAGACAGTTGGAGAGAGGGAGAGCGAGAGAGACACAGCCACCCCACAAGGCTGAGTTAGCGGTGACAGAGAGTGATGCCCACTTCCCCTCCTTCTATCTCCACCATCCTTTTCTTTCATCATCACTTTTGAAATCCCTGTACTTCTTCCTCGCGCCATTGTAAGACAAACTATCAACACCAGCTCCCCCCACCCCAACTCCACAACCTCCGTTGGATGATGATTCATCGATCCCGTTATTGCATCAGGCTTCTTGATGGGCATAGTAAAAAGAAATTAAATCTTAATTAAATTTTCATCTTTGACAAATTTGTCTCTGAAGAGCTGCCATATGCTCAGTGGGTCTGGGGGAAACACAGAGAGAGAAGGAGACTTTTGGAAATGGTGTTGAATGGGCTTGAAAATTACAGCACAAGGTGCATTTTTTTTCTGTCAGTCTTCTGCATTCTCTTTCTGTTCAGAAGGAATGGCCTTGCATTCCTATAGATTTTTCACTGTGTTATTACATTATGGATTTTTCCCCTCCAAGACATAGTATAATAATGCACTTTATACTAAGACTGTTTTTCATCACTTGTAGGGCAAAGGGAGTGTGTGTGTGTGTGTGTGTGTGTGTCCTTGTGTAGCAGTTATAAATGTGTGAGTGAATTCTTTGTGGAGGGTGCGTGGAGGTTTGGATGAGCACCCACGTGTGTGTGTGTGTCACCTTTTTTTAATAATGTGCTGTCAATCTGGGCTCTGGGAATGGCCATTTCACTAAGTCTCATAACAGGGATCCTCTGGGAGGGAGAATAAGTCATCAGCTGCTGGCCGAGAGTCCTCGAGTGCCGTCGAGAAAGGCAGAAATCACAGCGGATGCAATAAGGGTACAGGGCGGGATAAAACTTGGGCTTTTAAATTAATGGCAGCACACTACAGCACTGCTGCTCATCACCGTGCTGTTGGCAGGCGACCTGGCCGCTAAGGATCGTGTGTTCGCATGATGTCAAGAATAGGATGTCGCTGATTGTTTCTGTGTAAGATGTGAAATGCTCTATCCACTCACAGGTCCATCATCCATGAGTTAATTTGTTCATTAATTCACCGACAACATATCTGCCTGCTAGTGGCCTGGAACAGTTATTGCAAGAGTCTACACATGAGGCATTGGACCTGGATCAGAGCTCAGCTGCTCATTTCACCACTAAACTGCCGCACATACAGTCGGGAGTATTGTGTGACACTGTGTCCTTGTTTTGTTCAAACCCCATGAAGAGCAGCTGTGGCTTTTGTCTGCTGGGGTTCCAAATAAATAGTAAACAGCAAGAGTTTGGGTCTGTGTAGAACATGGTAGTTTATCTGTATAGCCTAATGTGACAAAGAACATTTTGGAATTCTTATCTTAAATCTTTTTCATGAGGTTTGCTCATGTTTTTATACTGCCTCATATGGAGCTCCACTCTTTATTCATATGTCTGGTTCTTGCATGAGGCTCACTGTTTCATTTGGTTTAACAAGCCTCAGCTCCAAATGAAAAAAAATCCTCCCATAATGTGACGTCACCCCACGACATAAGACAAAAAGGAGTTAGCCCACTTTCTTCACGGCTCTAGCAGGAGTAAATAATTGGTTCCATCTCACATTAGCAATGCAGCTATGGCTGAAGAACATTATCAACTCTTAAGACATTTAGTGTAAAACAAAACTTTCAGCCCTACCTCAACATGCACTTTAAAGTAATGATACAATATAACTGCACGTGGACATAGTGGAGTAGGTTTATTTTAGGTTTATTATTGACCAGACTTTCCCCAGTTATGACAGTTGGTAACTTGCCACATTATGTTATGTGTATATGCCATTCTTTCTTGAAAAGAACTTCAGTTCAAAACTGGATATGAAAAACTGGGCGAAGGTATGCATGACATATAATATGCATTTAAACATATTTTCATCTGAACTGCTGAGGATTTTGTTTAATTAATTTAATTAGTACCGCCCAAAACACTGTTCTCAGTTACTACCATTCACCTAAATAAATATGGCCGACGCGTCTCCACTTCCTCCCACTGTACAAAAATGAAGCCAAAATATCCCGGATATGAGCGCCGTCATCTTGTGCTGGTGACGTCATTTGGAGCCAGAGTCTGTGCAGTAGCGATTGGGCGGTGGAGCCGCGGTGTCAAGTTCCTGCTCATAGACCCGCCCGACTCAATCGAGAGCAGGGCTCAGCTGTCAATCATGACATTTCACCTCCTTCTTATAGCGTCAAATAACTAATTCAAACCAAACTGATCAGAAAAATTAACACTTGCACTACTTAAAATGACAGAAACTATCTTTGATTTTTAAAAAAATGTATTTGATGTGTACTTTGAGTTTTTAGTTTGGCCCAGGTTCTATCTTAACCAACCCATTCTCATCCCAGGTTGCGTCACGCGCCCCCCGTGTCTTATCCAGACACACAAGGTACCCTTTAGCATCTCTGGGCAATGCACGAAGGCTCACACCCTGTGCTTCTTAAGTTCTATGTTACTTTGGTTAAGTTTAGGCACAAAAACCTACTTGCTTAGGTTTAGGAAATGACTGGTGATGCTTGGTTTGAACCAGTATAGCTTGTGCGTCTGGATGAGTCGGGAGCGTCAGGATTTATCACCTATACTGCAGCCTGCCACCAGGGGGCGATCAATGTTGTCATGTTGTGCATCTTTATATACTGTACAGTCAATGGTTGCTAAACTTGAGAAAGAAAGTTTAATCAAAGCAGTGCTTTTTTTCAAACGATCTACAGTCACTTCTCCTGTTGAATACAGGTAAAGAAAAAAACCTTGACAATACAGAGAAGTGAAGCCCTGCACACTCAGTGCTGACTTAATGTCGTAGGTGTTTTCTAAAGGATAGACAGTAACAAAGAGTGAAGTCAGACACAGATGCATCTGCTGCTGTAACTGCACCTTCCACTTGTTTGGACACGAGGTTCAGGCAGGAGGACTCATAGGACTCGTCACAGATAATCCGACAACATCTACTGTATGTGGCTGTGTGTCAGCCCTGCCATTCAAGTCATGAACTATGCTTAGACACGTTATAATTTTGTGTATTGTTTTGATGTATTTAATTCACAATGAATGACTTATGACCTGCCAACACTGTTCTCCTTGGCATTGCAGTTCACATAGATTTGGCATAAATTGTCATGATTTTGCAGAAAACGTGATTGTTTTGTCGATTCCAGCCATCCCTGTTTCACCCGCCTTGGGATCTGAGGAGCTTTAGAATCACTCTCTTTTGTTCGGTACATTCTAGTCTTTGGACGGATTTGTTTCCACAGGACCTGACAAACCAAATGTACAAAAGTTGGTCTGCCTTTCATCTCTTTGAAACCTCTTTAATTGCTTCACATTGCATTTAAACTTTCTCATAGCACACTATTAACATGGCGAATGTCAGACGTCTCTAAGATGACACACAGGACGCAGTTAATTGGGATTCAACTTTTATCATTCGTCTGTGTAGATGCCTTTGTTATTTTGATTCACACTTTGATGGGAATTCTTTGAATTACTCAACATGTCTGCAGTGTGTGTGTGTGTACTCACAGATATTAGCCGTGCCCTTGGGGATGGGCAGGTAGGAGCCAGCACTCCATGCTCGGCCCTGGTAGTTCCTCTTACAGCGGCCACAGTCAGGCCCAGTGGTGTTGTGTTCACACTCGCAACTCAACTTCTCTTTGTCGTACACACAGCTGTTGGCGTGAAGGTTGCACTTGCACCTGTCAAAGAGGGGGTGTGGGTGTTTGTGTGTGTGTGTGTGGGGGGGGGACAAGAGGACAACCACGTCAACATAAGTGAATTTTCCTGTGCTTAATTAAAAAAAAGAACACATTTTATTCAGTTGGACAATGTGGCTGAAGGGCAGCATGTCCTTCATCGCTGTGGCATTGGAACACAGTCAGAAACAGTTGCTTCTTCGACTTCAAGAGAAGCTAGTTCAAAGGAGGCAGGCGATTCAGCGAACAAATCTGGCATCATTACCCCCCCCCCCCCCCCTTCACTCGGGACGGTAGCTCAATTTTAATTGTCCCACTAGAGGATACATAATTGCAGTAAGGTCACAGTCGATGGGCGAGGGAAGATCAGGAATGAGAGAGGGACAAAGAGGTGGAGGGGAGGCTGAGGAAAACAAGCCAAGTTAAACTGTGGAACAAGCACTGGGAGAGTGAAGGCATCGAGGCTCTGCAAGGCGACGAATAGCTCCGAGTTAGCCAGAGGGCAGCACGGAGCAAAGGCACGGCTACATTCACTGTGACAAATTAATATGAGATGAGATCTCAGAAGCATATTTTCAGCTTGGGAAGAGGGAGACCCTTAAGGTGCACTAAATCCTCGCTCACATCCTGTCTCACCAAAACCCTCATTTAACAATAAACTCAGCAAATTCATTTTGTGCTGCATGGGGCTAGATGAGCACTGAGGGGATATCTACCTGTTTCACTAATTTATGATCCTCATGCAGCACGAAGAACCCAGAGGAGTGTCGAGAACTTTGGATTGCTAGACCACTTTCTGAAGAACTTGCAGAGAGCAGCATGACTGCGTGACTCCACAAAGCTTTGTGACAATGTACGTCACCTTTATTCTCAAATATAACCTTGTTTTTTCATTAGGAACCAGGTGAAAGGCATTGTTTTTCCATTCGTTACTAAGGCATAGAGTGAGAGGTTGAGGAAAAGAGCCCCACTTCTCAGTGACAGCTGGCCTCTTTCACCCTGCCCATTCTGTTTCACCACGGCTTAGCTTGATCCTCGACTAAATGAAATAATTTGAGGGAAAAGCAGCCTTGAGTCACTCACCACTCCTTGACCCTGAGACTGAGCACATCTGCTATTTGCCCCAAATTAAAGGGCTGACTCAGGTTGGGGTCAGACAGATGATGATAAAACACCTCCTTCACAAAACTAAGATGCTTCGAATCTGATGTGGAAACTTTTGTCTCTCCTCTCTGTTAAAGGCCACCACAAAGAAAACATTCTCCTAAACTACTGAAGGAGATGGGGACTTGTTTTAAAACGTAAAAAAATGAAAATAAAATAAAAAACAACCAAAAAATAAAAAAAATAAAATAAAATGGCTACAGCTTGTGTAGTGTATTTCTTTTTTATGTCTTAAAATAAGTTCCCAGCATACTTAAAAATATATATTACACCAGACGAGCTCTATGGAGTCAGTTATTTTTTTTATTGTTTTTGTTTTTTTATACGTCCCCATGCTTCAGTTTTTTTTAGGAGAATGCTACAAGGCTGTTTTACTGTGAAGCTCCAGAAATATTTAGTGGACGAAGAAACTTCACCTTACCCTCTGGCTAGCACTTTCACTCATTCAGCACCTGGAGTCCAACTCCAGTGTTGTTGTATTTCCGTGTTATGCCTTTTAGCTGGATTAACGTTAGCCACAGGTGAGTCACATTCAGGGATGACCTGGTTTTGTTCACAGATGGAAGGTGTGTAAAACCTGCGGCTTCACTTTGTAGATGGAATGAAAGTGCGACTGTGTGCAGTTATCAGAGTTGACTTTAAGCTAGCTGCTGATAGAAAACGAAGACTGGCTCCTTGTTAAAACACAATATCACATTTTCTACTTCTTCTTTAAATACAGAATATGTGACTCACCCAAATTAATATAAGAAATTATTTTTGCATATAATAAGTAAAGCAATATATGACTTTTTCAATAACTAATATGTAATGATTAAATGATAACAGCTAGTTATTTGGCCAACCCAACATTATGTAACAGATATGATCAGGTGTAGCTAAGTAACGCCAAGGTGGTGAGGTAAGAGACTCACTCTAACATCACTATGATCACAAGTGTGTTTTTGCATTTTAACAGCACCAACAAAGTGGCATCAATTTCAGTAGTCTCACAGTTAATTAAACATTTCATGTATATTACATTTTTTAAGCTTCTCAATGTTTTCGTTCTGATTTGGGACATGGGAGTAGCTGATGAAAATATAAGGTGTGCAGGCTATACCTGCTATTTCATTACGTCACACATCATCTTTTGCTGCTCGTCTCATGTTGCGGTTATTTGATAAAAATGTAAATCGCTTTCAAAAATCTTTCCCCGAGTCCAATATGAGAACATCGCAGTTAGTAATTAGTTAGGTGGCATTTCTAGCTTTCTAATATACAGAGCCTCACATATATTAAAAAAAATACGACTGTAGTGTTTTTAGAAGATAAAAGCAGGAACTCTTTCATTTTACAGGCACCTGTTTGGAGTCCATAAAGGAGTCCACTTTGAGCGGCTCGGCTGTTCCAATCTCCAGCTGCTGTCTCAGTAATATCGACACTGAGACGTAGTGGAGTTGAGAAAAAGTGCTTTGAGTTTAGTCAACGTCCATTAGTGACTAAAAATCAAGCCAAGACCACAATCAAGTCCTACACAGCCCTGTTTAATGAGCTTTCTTTCCTTCTGTTGTAAAAGTCTGCCTTGTTTGTGTGTGTGTGTGTGTGTGTGTGTGTGTGTGTGTGTGTGTGCGTGTGCGTGTGTGTGTGTGTGTGTGTGTGTGTGTGTAAGGGGAGTGTGATGTGAAACGATTCTACATGGAGCCCTTTGTGGTTTAACCTTCAGCTTCTTTTAACCTCAACAACATTTTAATCAGCACCCAGAAATGATAGCGCTGTCGGCATAATGACGGAGACCACCGGTGAGGCCCTTGGGGTCTCGTATCCACCGGCGCTGTTGTGCTGCTAATCAGCCGTGGCTCCTGCACGCGGACACCAGGGGAGGCTCCCTCATCGCTGCACCAGCAGCTACAGCTTCGGAGAAGGAGCCAAGTAAACGTGTACTTAACAGCTTTTTAATAGCAAATTTCCTCCAGGGTTCCTCGTGCCTACAGCGCTGTTTTCATTTTCTACTGGGCCTGCTTCACTGTGAAAGCTCTGTGGGTTGTCTCCTCCTAACTTTCAATCAGTCTTTGTATCATTCTTCATATCTCTATCCACCTATTAGTCTGTCATTTTTTAACTCCACTCCACTATCTCCTTTTAATAAATATTCATGGAGCCAAAGCATCTTTGTTTCTGTGCGGTTCTCTCAAAGTGATATTGCTTGAGGCATTATTGAGCGTGTCAGTCACCGCCTGGGAGCTAAAGGTCCTGATATGTATTCATAAAATTACCCATGAGGCTATGAGCTCAATTTGCTAGACTGGCAAAAAAAAAACAACCTTGATTGAAGTTTTGATTCCATTTCGTCTGAGAGAAAGCAGCAAACATATTCACATATCTGACAGGAGTTTAAAGTTCTCCTTGAAATGTGGGGGACAGAAGATATTGTTGGACGCAAGGGTTGATTTTTCTTTATCCTGGTGGAAATGCGAGCGGAGCAGCCTGTTGAGACTTAGCTTACGTGGAGCAGCGTGTCTTTGACCTCTGCAGTAATGGGATTCTGAGTGACACAATGGGTGCAGGCCACATATTGCGGCCTCTCCACTGATGATGCCAGCAGCAGCAAACAAAAACAAAGCAACCCTTTTCCTTTCTATCACTGTAGACATTATCTACATAATTCCATTCAGCAAAGTTCACTCCCTGACATTGCTTCAATTTTGCTCATTGTGGCTTCAAAGCCAAAAGTATCAGCCAGTAATTAATATTAATTATCCATAATCCAAGCCTACAACATCCCCGACGCACAAGGCTGCTGATCCCAACAAATTGAGCAGAGTAAACTCAACATGGTCCTTAAGTGGGTTAACTAAGTGAAGCAATTAAATTTCAATATAACGCCCAGGTGTTTTCATACGCCAGCCAATTGGGTCAAACGCTGTTTTGAAGCTTGTGTCTGCATTCAGTGTCTGCTGTAAATGAGCGACAACACACAGGGGGCTGCAAGGGGCAGGCAGCGGGGTGGGGGAAGTGGCGAGGGGCTGGTGGCTCAGCGAACACTCCGGCTTAATTATGTGTGGTGAAAATGAAACACAGGAGTGGCTGCTAAAAAGGCCTCAAGGTGTGTGTGCAGGTGGTTTGTTGTCGGTGGAACGGATAATTGCACAACACACATGCACAGAATGAAATTTACTGTACAATACATTTGTCCCACACGCACGCACGCACACACGCACACACACGTACAGAATGAAATTTACTGTACAATGCATTTGTCCCACTCGCACGCACGCACACACGCACACACATGCACAGAATGAAATTTACTGTACAATACATTTGTCCCACACACGCATGCACGCATGCACGCACGCACGCACGCACACTGGCATGTAGCTTGCGGCTGCCGTCTGTATTGGCTTAAAACAATGATACTAACATGTTACCTGTTAATTGCCCCCCCCCCCCCTCCCCCACTGCCTGCAGTGCATTGTGGGAAGTGGAAGTAGTGAGGCCCCCAGCCTCCACCTAATTATCTTGCCAACTCCCCTTCTCCTCTTACTGGAAAGTGGGCAGTTTAGAGAAAAGTGGAGGCTGTGGGAAAATCATGGCAGCTTCTCTGAATTAGTCCTCTCTTAAATATCAGTGTTTGGTTCGTTTTGTTGGCATGAAAACAGACCATACAGAGCCACTGCAAGAAGAGAAATTATCGGCCAATTTACATACACAGCTATTACTGCAGAAGCTAACTGAGGAAAGTAGCACACAGCATTAGTGCAGTGGCTGTTTGGGGTGACAAGTGGTCAAATTTGCTTTGCGTTCCCTTTGAACACATTTGAACGCTGTAATTCAACATGAATACACTGGCAGACAGAAAGGGAGACCCTCTTAAGTATGAAGCAATCATATGCGAACATCTTCATCATCATCCACAAATCATTCAGCTCGAAGCGAATACACAAAAACTTACTTAAGTTACTTACTTAAGAAAAAAAGAAACACTAAAGCCACATTTCCACCAAAGTGCTTTCAGTATAGTACCCTTGGTAACTGTACGTAACCTATAATTAAAGAACCTAAAACCATAGATCTGTTTAGCATTTCCACCGCAGACGTTACTCTTACGTAGGCGGAGTTGTCTGCAGCATTTATTGACTTGCTAACATGCTGCCTATAGCCTACTGTAGGCTTCATTACTGCAGATTGACAACCTGCTAACGTTATGTGTTTTTTCTTCTCGGTGTGAGGTCGTTTAGTACAACAAGGAGACGAGCTTTGTTTGAGAAAAAGGCTGCGGGAAGCAAGAATACAGACTGCTGACAAAACAGGAAAGTTGGGAAATCCTACGTTGTAGCACATACGACGGATCTGGTTGCTTCAACTGACTGATCAGTTGTCTGTCCTGCTTTAACTCCACTTTTAATATCAGATCAGTGTCTGAGGAGGTGTCTGAAAACAGGATGGCACGGAGTGGTTCGATTGGCACCACCCACAATTGCTTTTGATGAAAACGCAAAAATAAATGTTCTCCTGCGTACCGAACTGAAGTGAACTGATGTGCATGCACAGATATGCTGTATTTATAATTTCAAAGAGATGGAAGGTCAGTGCTATCGCCTTCAGTCCTGGTTTATTTATTATACAGTTAGCAGGCAGAGAGACACACAGGAGAGAAATATGTTGCAGAAGGCAGAAGAGAAGGCAAACAACAGTTTTTTGTGACAGTTAGTATTAACAAATCCATGTTTTTGTGACATATATGAACAAATGACTTCATGCAGAAGAGTTACGTCTCTACAGGAGCTAAAGTCAAACATTGAGCATTGAGCCTTTTCTTGTTTTTGTCCTATTTTGTTGACTATATCTTGTTTTTATCATTAAGAACAGTAGAGTTGTACTTGTAGTTGTATTTTTATCAATACAAAATCATTACAAGAGGCTACAGACAGGATGCGATCATATTTACAACAGCGCATATTGGAAAAGTGATGCTTACGCAGCTAATAAAGCCTTTGATTGGCACACACAATATGAACTATGGCAGCTATAATTTAAAAACGCAACACTTAGTTTAATGATTGTTTGTTTTGGTGAGTAGTTCTCATTTTTGCTGTATGTTCCTCAAAATAATTCATTATGAATTAAAAAACAAAAAACAACTTGCAAAACTAAATGGTATGACAATAATTATCAGTCTGTGCATTCTGCTGTTTTACCAGCGTAACAACGTCAAGATAACAACACAATATATTTTGTCATTGCACTGCAAGTTGAGCTCATCATGTGCAGCCTGCCTGCACCAAAGTGTCCCAGTCATCCATCTATCCAATCCTCAGCATTACTAATGTATGGTGTCGGACATGCTATCCAAGCAGGAGTCAATCAAGAGGTCTTTACTGCCTGTGACATGCAACGCCAGTTCGATAGAATCGACATGCTGGGCCTCTATGATACTGCTCTCAGCTAAAGACTATTGGCGATGGACCCGGAGACAGAAAGTGCACAGCGGAGGAGTGACGGGGGTGGGGGGGGGGGGACCTGGGGGCGACCAGGTGGAGAGATATTAAGAGATCGTGTCATTTCATAACTGACATCACTGATTGGAACGCTTAAAGGAAATAACTCCCCAAAGAACCTGCAGTATTGATTGGTTTGGTTCAGCAGCCTGTGAGAGGTTAGACTGCATTTGACCTCTGTGTGTGTGCGTGTGTGTGTGTGTGCTTGTGTGTGAGAGAGAGTGAGAGAGAAAGAAAGAGAGAGAGAGAGAGTATACAAAGATAGATGAAGAATGTTGCAGCACAAAACATTGAAAGACATGCACAAATTTAGCACAAATAAGAATTTTATTCTCATTGTGGACTTTATTCATTTATTTTATTTTATTTGTATCATTATATTTGACATTTTTTTAATCATAGAGAATAGAATATAATAGATCCAGTACTGGTGTCACTATTTGACTGACAATCTCAGGGAAGAGCAGTTAAATAACAGAACAGTGAATAGAAGGAAACATGAAAAAATGATTTTAAAAAAAGCTGTTTAATTGTCTTCTGTTATCTTGTTGCTCTTTGCGAATGCCACCAGCCATTAAACTTTGGCAACCCTCTCCCTTGTTACATAATCCTGATGTCTGGAGCAGACAACACCACCAGGGGCCAGAATCTGAAACCAGGCCAGGACCCACAGAGCAGGTGTAATTACAGAAAATGTTGGCAGTTTCCCAGTTAGCGGAGGGGTTAACCCTTAAACCCGGGCAGGGGTCATTAATTGCTCGGGTGTGTGACGGTGTTGAAAAAATGTGAGCCCATGATAGACCAGAGGCGGCAGTGTTTACACAGAATTAAATGAGAGGCTGCATGGCCTTGTGGTGATGAATAAGAATGGCGTGAGATGTAAAGAATGGCTTGAAGGTGAGCATGCAGGTGTGTGTGTGTGTGTGTGTGTGTGTGTGTGTGTGTGTGTGTGTGTGTGTGTGTGTGTGTGTGTGTGTGTGT